>CM075942.1:65426901-65555847 GCA_038030265.1 Corythucha ciliata | reverse complement strand
CGAGATTAGCGTGGGACTTCACATAGGTTGTCGAGAACCAACTGATGAATTTGATCATTTTCGGTCTAATTTAACCGTTTTTCGCTACCGAGTGAAGCAAAATTCCATCAATATGGGGTCTAAACTGTACCCGACCCACAATTCGGGTCAAAATTCACATTTATTCAACATAAACGGTCGAGTATTTTCACATCAGAAATCGACAGACCGACATTCTGCTAAAATAATGTAAAGCCATAGTTTCAGGGTCGAAATGTTACTAGAAGTTAGACTTTTGGACGTACGGACTAATCATGAGTGCAATACTATCTCATTGTTAAATTTCGAGGAAATAAAAGGTACAATTTTCCACGAAGTGTTAAATATTGTTCAAAATTAATAAAATGAATTGAAAAATATTAAAAACCAGCAGGACAGTAAGAGCCTCCGCACACGGGTCGATTAAATACGAGTCTCGAAGTTCGCGCGTCGTGCTCGTCTTGTGCGAACTCTGCGGCACAAGAGATTTCCCTCCGCACATGGGTCGATTCAGTTTATTCGTATCTTCCAACCAGGAACGTACTACGCGTTAATTTTAATTTGTTTCCAATTATGAGCAGTTCGAGTGATGAAGAGGACTTGGTAATGCTCATGTGGCACCGCCGGATAAAAAGGAAACAACGAAGATTATGGGTGCATCCTTATATTGAACGCAATTTTCATAGACGGTTATTTGTTGGTGCAAGAGAACTGCAACATAGTGACACTAAATTTTTGGCGTTTTATCGAATGTCAAAAGAATCATATACCACTCTAGTAAGAATGGTTAGCCCAGCTATTCAGTATGTGGATACCAATATGAGGGAATGTGTGAGTGCAGAAGAGCGCATACTTATAACTTTGAGGTAAGATTATATTTCAATGTAATATAGTTAACACAATACACTTATACCTCTATTTTTCATTTTTTGTATTTCTTTCTTATTTTATACTATTATTCTGACCTTAATGGGGGGGGTTGTCCCCCAACCCCCCACCGTGAATCGGCCACTACCCGTGGGCTATCTCGACCAGGGCGAACTGGGGAAATGGCGATCAGTCGGCCACTCATAAGAGCCGACCTACCTAATGATATGTTGTAATCTTCTCTTATTTTCTGATTAGTATAGAACTTATCCTCGCACGACTACGCACAGGACGATACGGGATTTCGCACTGTTCCATCAAAAATTGACAGCTCGGTCGGTTTCTACATTCCGTGGAACTGACGGTATTTTCCCAGAGGCTGACGAATTGATCACGACTGCGAAGAACTTCCATCCACTCACTAGTCGGACCATCATCAGCGCAATTTCTACATCCTATTCGCCCATTATGCTCGATTTGAGCTGCCAATTAGCCCTTTTCTCAATTTTGGTCGCAAGTAACGTTTTTATCAATGTTAGCAGCAAACTAGCGGGGTTTTCACCCATAGCCACAATTTTTTCCATTTTTAGCAGCGAATAAGTATACTTTTTATCGATTGGAGCTGAAAAATAGCGTTTTTCGCGCTAATTAGTGATTTTATCAATATGTATTGGCTGTTAATCAGTGATTTTTTTATTATTATTATATCCACGAATGCCATAGACACAGTGGGCCAGTATTGTAATTTCTCAGGGGGGGGGGGGGGGGGCAAGACTTGTTGCAATGAATAACGTTTTTTCTACACTTCAACCGCGAGTTAGCGACGTTTCTCAATTTCAGCAGCGAACCAGCGAATTTTTCCAATTTTAGCAGCGATTTAATTCGCTATTTTTCTCTATTTTGACCGTGAATTACCTTTTGTCCTAATTTTAGCCGCTAACTAGCGCGTTTTCTACATTAGCTAGAATTAGCGGTTTGGCTAAGTTTTCACAATCGGATATGAATACAAACGCTTAAATTTTGGCCCTGAATTAGCGTTTTTCTCAATTTTAGCCACAAAGTAGAGAGCACATGTGCGTTCTGCAGAAAAAATTGTCATTTTTGCAAAGTCGCGCTAATTCACGGCTGGAATGAGGACGAAACGTTAATTAGCGGCTAGCGGCACTTATTAGCGGCGAAAAATGAGAGAAATCGCTAATTCACAGCTAAAATCGAGCCAAAACGCTAACTCGTAGCTGCTATTGAAACATATAGCGTCAATTCGCCGCAAAAAAATTGAGAAATAGTGCCAATCATTAGCTGAAATGAGCACTTTATCTCAATTGTAGTCCTGAATTAGTGCAATTGATTTTGAATCGAGCAGTGATAAAATGACAATTTGGGGTTGTAATTGAGAAAACGCAAAGTTTTTGTGGCAGCTTGCCAATAATATTTTGCGCTGTCGTGGCCAGCTTGCCTGCGGGTTCACTGAAAATCAAGCACCGAGAAATTGCAATTTTGCGCGCACGAAGAACAAACAATTGCAATTTCGTGGATGTTCTGACCAAAATTTGCAATTTCGCGAATGTTCTAACCCAAAAGTTGCAATTTCGCAGATTTGGAACTCCGATGTCGTGTGATTTTGTGGCAGAATTTGGGCTCTGTCGTGACTTGCTTGCCCGGGTTCTAGATTTTAGCAGATAATCAGCGATTTTTCCAAATTTATGTTGTAAATTTGCGTTTTTTTTTGTTTTTTGTTTCAAATTTAGCAGCGAATGTACGCCATTTATCTTTTCTATCCCCGAATGGGTGATTTTTCGTAATTTCAATTGTGAATTTGCCATTTTCTTAACTTCAGCCCCAAGTTAATTTTTAGCCGTGATTTTTTTCACATTTATAGCCTTGAATTAGCGCTTTTTCCATTTTAGCAGTGGGCTTGGCCCAAGAGCACCAGTTTGCTTATTTTTCTATATTTTAGCCTGTATAATACCCCGCGAATCAGCGATTTTTTCTCTATCTGGAAGTCTACGATTTTTTCTCCAGTCTGAAAGTTGCATCGAGGAACCATGAATGAGCACTTTTTTACTTTATTACCCATGAATATTAGCCCTTGTTTTCCAAACGTTTTGCCGCGTACTTGCCCCAAGAACTGCACATTAGTGTGTCTTTTCAGTTTTAGCCGCCTGAAGAGCTACAGAAACTGCGGGATCAGCGTATTTTCTCTATATTTGCCGCGAAGTTACCTCCAGAAGGCGAGTATTTTTTCTATTTGAGGCTTCGAGGCTTTTCAATAGCACTTACGTCGCCTGAGCATTCGATTCATCCGCTCAAAACGCCTGAGCCAGATCAACCCTGTAACGTTCCATTCTCCAGGTCGGATTGACTGAAACCCGTCGAAAGGACCTAAATCGCTGCACAACCGAACACCAAGACTCTTCTTGACGTACATTCATGAACGTAGGACCTGAAAATTCTCATTTTCCCGTCTTTAAGCTTTTTGGTGGCCCCCTCTGATAGGGAGGAGATGAATCGTACTTAGTAATCTCCGCCATGAAATGGACCTATATTATATGCCTGCATGTTGATCTCAGTAAACGCATCTGGTTATAAATCGATTTGCTACAGACGTCGACAAAATTGGAGAGGAAATACCGGGATTTCATCTAGAGGTGTGTGATCTGCACGTGCATAAAGAAAAATACGTCAATTTCACAAGTTTGGGCGCAGTTGCGAGAACATTCCGTTTTAATTACCGAAGCAGAATAGGTATACTCTTCTGCCGTTTCCTGCAATATATCTTTATCAGCAAGGGTTCTCAATTTTGTATAGTTGTGGTCGAAACGAAAGCTCGCAAACGATTGGATTCCCGCAGTGGCGGATCTACGGGGTGGGTTTTGGGGGTTTAAACCCCCCCTAAGAAGATGACGTCCGCGCCAAAATTTTGTTGATAGTCATTCCAGAGATTTCATATTGAGAACAAGCGATCATTTGCCACTTAAATTAAGAAAAACACACCAATTCGAGATATCTGAAGGCAACTTCGCGGCCAAACCAGAGAAAAAACGCCAACTACTATAGGCCTTTAAGGCAGAATAAATTGAGAAAGCGTTCTATTGTGCTACTCTTTGGGCGTACGTAAGTATGCGGGAGAACGTTGAAAAAAAACACGCTAATATCAAATAGCGGCTTCTAGCGGTAGCAGAAAAGCGTTGACTCATAGTAGAAGACGAAAATCACTAATTCGTGGCTGAAAATGAAAAAAATCACTAATATTTGGCAAAAATTGAGAAAAAGCTAAAGTCCATCGCTCACCTGGCTCAACAATTAATATTTGGAAACGCAAAATTCGTGGCTTTCTCGAGGCAACAATAACAGAAAAAAGCGCAATTGAGAAAAATCACAAATTCACAGCTAAAATTGAGAAAGCTACGTAATTCGCGGCTAAAACTGAGAAAATCTACTAATTCCGGCCTAAAATTGAAGTACAACGCTCATTCACAACTAAAATTGAGAAATAAGCCAATTCGCGGAGCAATTTAAGAAAACTGGCTAAAATTGAGAAATAATTTGCGACAAAAAATGAGAAAAAGCGCTTAGATCGCGGTAAAAATTGAGAAAAAAAGCTAATTCACGGATACAAGTGATAAAAAAGCCGCTTATTCACGGCTAAAACGGATAAAAACGCTAATTCCCGGCAAAAGTTGGGAAATTGCGTTGATTCACAACAAAAGTCGTTCATTCGCGGAGCTGAAATAGAGAAAAACGCAAATTCACGGATTTTGTGAAAATCCTCCAGTTCGAAGCTCAAATTGAGTAAAAGCGACGATTCAGGCGTGAAATTAAAGAATAATTCACGGTTAAAATTCGCAAATAATGCTCAGCTAGTACGAAGAAAATAAAACGATAGTTTTCTGCTAGAACTGAAGAAACGAGGTAACTTGCGATTAATATGGTGATAAGCGCTAATTCGCATGACTAAGAAGTGAAGAAAAACGTTAAAATTAGAGGAATAAAACGTTAACTCGTGGCTAAAACTGAGGCAAACCGCTAATTGTCGTCTAAAATGTAGAGGAAGAGCTCATTCGCTGTTAATGATTCAATGAATTCGCAGGTAAAGTGAGCAAGAATCGCTTCTTCGCCGCTGAAACGGAGAAAAACGATAAATCGCGGATCGATTTGAGAAAATCCACTAATTCACGTCTGAAATTGAGGAAATGCGGAGATTCGCGTCTGAAATTGAGAAAAAAATTCGCGGATAAAATTGAGAAAAAGCATTTAGATTGCGGCAAAAATTTGGAAAACCCGCTAATTCAAGGTTAAATTTGAGAAATAGCCAATTATTGGTTCATATAGAGGCATGTTTGCGGCTGAAAATTAGGAAAAAAGAGAGAGATTCATGGTAAAACCCCTCCCAAGTTAAAATCCTAGATCCGCCACTGGATACCCGGGACGATCTGCGATGCGCATTGGCTAAAAACTTTCGCCCGAGTGTCGCGGAATTTGTGAAAAAGATGGCGGACCATTATCGAAGTAACCAAAAATTCGTCTAGGGTCGCGAAGGCTTTTGCAGTGTTAAATTAGGGTCGTCATCAAAAAACTTGGGAAACCCCTGCTCTATAGGAACAGCGAATTTGCGTTTTCTCAATTTTAGCCATGAAACAGCGATTTTTCCCAATTTTTGCAGTGATCTAAACGCTTTTCCTCAATTTGAGCCGCGAATTGGAGGATTTTCTCAAATTGATCCACTGTTTATATTATCCATTGTTTAGTTATAGTTAGAGGTTTTAGCCGCGAATTAGCAACGTTTTCACATGTATCCGCGCGATTAAGCGCTTTTTCTCAATTTCAGCCCCGTTTTTGCCTCAAGAAACCACGAATTGGCGTTTTTAAAAATAATAGTTGAGCCTGCTGTGCGATGGGCTGCAACTTTTTCTAATCTAATCGGACCAAAACCACGAATATTGGCTTTTGGAAGAGTCAAAACTGAGAAGTGGGCTTTATATTCGTTGCCAAATCCCAAAAATGTGTCAATTCAGATTCAGCCAAAAAATCCACCATCCAAACAGTGGCGTACTGAGACAGGAGCGAGGGGGTAGACCGCCGCCCCCCCCCCCCCGAAAATTTGAATACGAAAAAATGAGGATTTTTAGTTTCTATATTCATGGATGTATCCTACAACAATATACATCATGCCAACGATTAGGCTCCTCTCTACGAATTCCAGTCACTCCGAACGTTGCAATAAGTGATATCAGCAAAAAGTGTGGGCTGAATATTCATTTGAGCCTCCGAGACCGCTTCTGGTGGCTCAAATTTTAGAAAATTCGCATCTAAAATGGAGAAAATACGCCGTCCCCTGTTTCCCTGGCCCTGGTGAAAAAAATTACTATGCGGTGTACGGAGGCCATTCAACGGCTAAAATGTATAAATAAATGCAAAAGTTTGTTTTTGGGCTCAGGCCGCGGCTAAAATTGAGAAAACTCGCTACTAATGCACATGACAAAAGCAACGCTAATTAGGGTTAAATTAAAGTGGGCAAAAATGGCAGATTCACTACTGACAAATAAAAAAGAGAGTATAGATGCTAAATCACTGGAAAAGTAGCAGGAAACGCTTCTTAACTGCTAAAATTGAGAAAAATCACTACAAACAACCATAAAACACTAAAATCTGATACAAATGAAAAAAAAAAAAAACTAAAATCCGTAGCTCCGGGAGCTTCAAGCCTCAAACTGAAAAACAGCGCTAATCCATAGCAGAAAGTAACAAAACAAAATTGCTAATGCGGGGCTAAAGTATGAAAAACAACGCGACTAAAATTGAAAAAAACACTAGTTGGAGCGGTCAAAATTTAGAAAAACTCTAATGTTGAACTCTCTCTGTAAAACAATTCTGAGAAAAAGTGCTAGTTTGACACTAAAAATGGAAAAAATGGCTAGAATGCGGATAAAATTGCGGAAAACGCCAATTCGTGGCTAAAATTGAGAAAATTCGCGAATTTATGGGCTATATAGAAGCGCTACTTCGCTGCTAAAATTGAGAAAAAGTGCAAGTTCGCGGCTAAACTTGACGTAAATCGCCAATTTGCGGACAAAATTGTGGTGAATTTTCCAACATATTCCAACCCACCTTCGAGCCTTTCTGAAGGCAACTTTGTGACTAAAACTGAGGAAGACGGTAAGTTCATGGCTATAAGTTAAAAAAAAAAAAAAAACACCGCTGATTCACAGCTCGAACTGTGAAAAAGCGCTGATTAGTAGGTAAGAGTAACACAAAATGGCTAACGCGGTGTTAAAATGTAAACAAAAATTTATAATTTGCGGTTAAAAATTGAAAAATTAAGAAGATTTGTAGCTAAAATTGCCAAAAACGCCAATTCGTGGCTAAAATTGAGAAAACTCTCTCTAATTCACGGATTAGAAACTCTACTGCACTGTTAAAATTGAGAAAAATCGATAATTGGCGGGTAAAACTGAGGAAAATCACTAATTCGTGGCTAAAATGGTGAAAAATTTTAACGTGCATCAAAAAATAAAAATACGCCAATTCGCGGCTTCTTATGGCAACTTTGAGGTTAAAATTGTGAAAAAGTGAAAATTTATGGCTGTATAGGTTGACGTCGGGTAATTAATTCCGCTAACAACTAATTATACAAGTCGCCCACCCCAGGGAAAAATTTCCAAGAGATCCCTACACACACAAAAAAAAAAAAGAAAAAAAAAGGAGCCCTCCAGGTGGGGGAAAAGTCGGAAAGGGAACCACCCACCAGTCAACCCACTGAGCCACCCGAGCGGGTGGGAGTGGGCGGAAACCACCCACCGACTATATGTATAACCTAAGCGCTGGCACTCTAAAAATCACTTCATGTCGAGAAGTCAAACGGGAAACACCCCAGCAACCTGGACCAGATCTTCAGCCTGCAAATGGACCACTCGACTGGGAAACAGTACGATCCTCCAGCGGCTTCAACGACTGGGAATTCCAGAACCCACGACAATCCGGAAGTACAACAGTGACAACGCAGTCTTCCCGAAGCGAAGGATCGCTCACCAAAAATCACGCCGTACGGGAAAACGTCCAGCGGTCAATTGAGACGACTCTTGACCGTTCGTGACGTCACACCCTACCAAGGCATCCACGGGCAAAGCCTATTGGAAACCTTTCCGACCCTTCAGTGATTCGATCCTGACCGGTTGGTATAAGGCTGACCCTGACCGAGGCCTCTTACCCCGTTTTGTTTTTTTTTTTTCTGACCAGTGGGAAGGATAACCTTACGGGAACCTTCCAAGCTCTACTCTGTTGAGAAGACTCCGGACGCTTGTTGAAGTGGACACCCTATTGTGGATTAAACCGCCCCTGGCTCAAGTCGTCCCAAGCCGGACGCACAGATCCAAGTAAATCGGACGGATAACCTCACGGGAACCTTCCAAGCTCTACTCCGTGGAGAAGACTCCGGAACTTGTTGAAGGAAAACCCTATTGGGGATTAGACCGTCATTATTTCAAGTCGTCAGTGACCTGATGCATATATCAAAATCGAACAGCCAGATAACCCTACGGGAACCTTCCAAGCTCTACTCCGTTGAGAAGACTCCGGACGCTTGTTGAAGTGGACCTGACCGCCGATAGGCATCCGTGCCAAAACCGAAGAGAAGACTCCGGTTATTCTTTTTATTCATTCCCCTAACCTCGGTGGAGCTTTATAGATACTACGAGGCTTAGCGACACTTGTGTCTGCCCCAGAATTCATCGAGTAAAACCGATCCTGTCCGAACCTTTCCCTATCCTTGCCGAACTCGGCGAAGAAGACGCTGCGGACAACAACAAGGGACGCTAACGGACCGTTAGCCCAACAGGCTACCCATAGCCAGTGTTTTTCTTTGTTTTTTCTCTGACCAGTGGTGCGGATAACCTTACGGGAACCTTCCAAGCTCTACTCCGTTGAGAAGACTCCGGACGCTTGTTGAAGTGGACACCCTATTGTGGATTAAACCGCCCCTGGCTCAAGTCGTCCTAAACCGGACGCATAGCTCCAAGTGAATTGGACGGATAACCTTACGGGAACCTTCCAAGTTCGACATATCCGTTGAGAAGACTCCGGACACTTGTTGAAGGGAAACCCTATTGGGGATTAAACCGTCATTTTTTTTCAAGTCGTCAGTAACCTGACGCATAGATCATAACCGAACAGTCAGATAACCTTACGGGAACCTTCCAAGTTCGACACATCCGTTGAGAAGACTCCGGACGCTTGTTGAAGGGAAACCCTATTGTGGACCTGACCACCGGTAGGCATTCGTGCCTGACCGTTGAGACGACTCCGGTCAACAGTTCTTCTCGTTCCCTCACCCCCGGTGGAACTCGATAGATACTACGGGGCTTAGCGACACTTGTGTCTGCCCCAGAATTCATCGAGCAAGACCGATCCTGTCCGAACCTTTCCCTGTCCTTGCCGAACCCGGCGAAGAAGACACTACGGACAGCACCAAAGGACGCTAACGGACCGTTAGCTCGACAAGAGGATCTGCAACAGCGTGAAGGGACTCTACCAGACCGACAGTCGCGAATTCCACGCACCGGAACGACCAGAAACCATTAAAAAAAATAATTTTTATTATTTTTTCCGAAACAAAAGTTGTAAATCAGTTGTATTATATTGAGAATATATTGGGGCCTGTTACCCAAAGCAAACAACAGGTGGCGACCGTTAATTTCTTGCATCTTCAACCCTCATCTTCGGGTCGTCCGAACGACCCTCATTAAGCCACACCGCGTCAAGGTAAAATACTGCTGATTTGCGGCTGAGAAAAATCGTTGATTGTCATAGCTCATAGTGAACAAAAAATGCGATTTGTGGCTAAAATTCGGAACACCCGGCTATTTTGCGGCTTCTATTGGAGAAAATACTTAGGAAAACGCTAATTTTCAGCATAGACTGGGAACAGTGATAAAACATTGCTAATTTGCTGCTAAAACGGAGAAAACTCAATTTGGGGGCCTCTTGAAGATTTCTAGGCCGGGACCCGATAAGTGCAGGTCCACCAGTGCAGCCAAAGAAGAAAACTGATTATACCTTCGGAACAACTTCGGGTGGATAAATTTATCGAGAATGCGGTGTAAATAGGGAGGGAAGGGCCGAAAATATACTTTTTTACATCCAATACTCCAGTTGTGTGGGCGATGGCCATGCCTTGTCCCCCAAACTATATACGCCATTGCGTTAGTCCTCTCCCCACTGCCCTGACTATGTAGAAGAACGAAACTTCCTTTAAGAACTACAAAATAGCGAGTAAATCGGAAAAAAAAGAATCTCCAAATAGTGTAGGTACATAAACCTCTTCCCCCATCCCACTATAGTCCGTTCCACTAGCGTGAACAACCTAAAGATTGATGAGGTTTAACCTATAGCCACTCACTCTTCTCTTCGAAACCCTTTACAAACCTTACTGACACGTCCATAACTCGATCTCCCCATAGAAGTAAAAGATGGGGACCTGTTGAAAAGACGTACGTGTAGGTGCCAAGAAATTGTCGAAAGTTTCATAGTTTTGCCGAGAAATAAAAAACAAACAAACAAAAAACGGCAGAAACGGAGGAAAAATGTCTGAACTTTCTTAATTTGAGAGATGTCTACAATTTGTTGAGTTACAGGGAATCTTGCTACCACAATGGGACCAATTAGATTTTGTTTTTTTCGAGTTGTCTGAAAAGGGAAAAAGTTTCTTTCGGAGCGTGAAATATGAAAGAGGAGGGAGAATACGCAAATCACGCCCCCTCCCCCCCCCCACACTCACAATGCCGGGCAAAAATGCTAATCAGAACGGACAGGACTGAGTAAAACAGGTGTGGTGGAATAGTAGCAGAAACGCTAGTGGGGTTGGTTGTTTGGGGGGGGGGATGGGGATTGATGAAGTTGCCGAGGCCCACAATGAACAGAAGGCTTTACAGAATTAATATATTTTAATCTTATGTTAATTGACAAGGAACAGAGAGTACCAATGGGCAGAAAATAAAGCGAATCTTAAAACAAATTAAAAGTTAGCTGAGAAAAGGTCTGGAATTTACAACTTCACTCGAATGCCAAGGGGCGAGTGTTGCGTTTGTTTTTAATTTTCACGCAACTGCCGAGAGTGACCAAAAAAAAAAAAAAAAAATTAATTAACTTGTCTTAACCGGAGCTGTTTCGCATGATTGAGAGCCAAAAAGAAACAGTGTGAAAATTAAAATTGAGCCGCCGAAATTGTACCGATTCTATATTACCGTCGGTGTACAGTAAGGATAATTAGAATTTCATTTCATATAACCCTTTTTGTTAAACGAACAATGTGGAAGGCTCGTTCTCCCATTCTCGATCCTTCCCAGCCTACCGGGTATTTTAATAAAGGCAAAACTCTGCTCTTCCTCTCACTGATTAACGTCACAAGTCACGTTTAGGGGTTACACAGTAAATTACTGGCTTCAACTCAAGCATATGAAAGCCTTGGCGCTATCCCAAGAATACTGATTAATCACACGCAAAAAAGAATAGTTTTGGGCCGAGAAAGAAGTGATTTCTCCCACGTAACACTCTAAAATGTTGCATGAAAAGCAGTAAATCACGGTTCGAGTTGCATTTATCGACAGTGCAGCTTATACTGTTTTCAAGTTACGCGCACTATGGCCAGTAAACCTCGTTTCCAGCAGTCCCCAATCTCCTTCCACGTTTTCTGTCAAAAAAAAAAAAAAAAAAAAGAAAAGATGCGAGACAAGCTTTGCTTCCTGGAAAAGTTGAAACGTCTCAGGGATGTCTCTCCCGTTCCTTTAAATCAAAATCCCTTGCCAATAATGCCAGGTGTCGGAGGTGCTATTTCACGAATATGCGGGAATGCGTTGGTTTTATCGGCAGGGAAAATATAAAATGTGGCCCTCGGGGTGTTAGGGTTTCTTTTTATCTTTAGGAAAAGTTATTTTCTCCCTTTTAAGGGTTAGAGAGTTCGAAACAAACAACTGAGATTTTCGCGGCTATACTTTCACTTGCGTTGTCCCACTCCCACGGACTAGCGACTTTTGTTTTAAATTACCATTTTCGCTGAAACGGTCTATTTAGTCTGAAAATCGTACTGATCGGCCCGTGAACCGTTCATATTGCATGAAGAACAGTATTTTGCCTCGTAAACTGATGACTGTTGCTATTTTTACCCTCGGTGAATGACCGTTCATGCTATAATAGCGTAATAGCCTACTGTGACACACTGAATGGCTCACATTCACCACTGTAGATCGCTGAAATAGCTGTTGAATCAACATTTCGGTTCTGAGAAATCGATATTTCGTGACACACGCACAATCGCATCCTAGTTTTCTCGAAAACGATTTGTGGATTCTTGGATTCATTTCTATAGCAACGTTGCCATTTCAAGACCACACCCATTGCCGATAACCAATTCTTATTTTTCACATTGATTAGGTTTGTTCGTTTGTCGTTCAGAGCTGCTCTAGACTGCACGAACAGTCCGAAAAGCGTTCTTTTGTAATCCCGAACTACTACACTTAAAGCGTTTCACTTGTCAAACCTCGGTCTTATTAGTAAAAATTAGGAGGAGCTTGCTGCTCGAAATGTTATAACCTGCTCTATAATACCTTTTGCCAACACTTCTCGCTGGGAAGTAGGAATAAATTATAAAGGTTAACTCGTTTGTTACCGTACGAAAAGCGTTCGTTTGTTTTTGAAAAATGACGTCAATCCCTGACTGCTCGAACTACATCTGCACCGCTATACACTGAACGACAGTGGCGTGCCCATATAACTGAGACATCTAAACGAAGTGTGAATTGCTAGTACGAGTATGCCATGGAAGTTTAGAGGTTTCGGCCTCTAAACTGAAGCTCAAAGACTCGGGGGACGAAAATCCGTCCTTGAGCAGAACCCCGAGCGCTAAGGCGGGGGCAGGGATCGTTTCAGCGACCCGCCCAAACTTAGGATAAAATTAATGAGGGGAATGATTTCCGTAGTATACCGAGCACCAGCTCAATGGCAGGGACCGACACTAAGGTCACGAGACTAATAGAATCGGCTAGGGCAAAAGTGTGTGTGGTCAAAGAGGCCAGAGAACCTTTTGAGGTCGAGGAGGTTTTAGAGATCAGAAAGTGGATTTGCACGAGACAAATAGAGAAGAAGTGTAGGGCCGCCCTGGTCAACACGGGTCTGGTACATGACAGTAAGATCTTTGTACTCACCTGTGAAACGGCCGAGGAGGCGGGGAGGATCGTGAGTTATTACAGGAGGAGGGAAAAACCCGAAATTTGGTGATTTGTAGGCTACCGGACCTACCGATTCCTAGCCGAATAAGGGCGATGGTATCGGGCTTAGTGATGTCCAAGGAGACCGTGATCCCCCATATGGAGCTCACCAACTGGAAGAGGGGATTTTCGTTCGAGGAGTGGAAGATGGTGGGGTTTGAGCAAGACCCCACGGGCGAGAGGGTGCAAATCACCTTCGAGGTACCTAAGAAGGACGCCGAGGAAATTAGGAAGGAGCCCATGGTGGGTATTGAACTCTTTAAAGTCAGGTTTAGGGTTCTGCCTAACAGGTGGATGGGTGAAATGGACAGCGAGGGGTCAGATATGGAAGTCGACCCGGTAGGAAATCAAAGGCCAGCTGAGGGAGCGGAGGGGCTATTAGCAACACAGCAACGGGGGGGGGGGATCCTCACCGTCCATGAGTTGGAGGAGGACCTGTTGCTGGGCTCGCCGAAGTGAGGTGCGTCCAGGCAAACTTGCAGCACAGTAGGACCGCGGCTGCGGATGTAGCGGTCCTGATGAGTAGGGTAAGTTTTGAGGTGGGCCTGTTCCAGGAGCCATATGTCTCAGGGAACAGGGTATGTTATCTTAGAAATAAGGATTATAAGATTTTTTATACTGAGGGAGACCTGGCTCCGAGAGCATGTGTGGTTGTGTTGGCGAATTTTAACCCGATACAGTTGCGCTCCTTCGGAATCAGGGATCTCATTGCGGTCAGTTTCAGGGCAACCCTGCGAAATCAAGAGGTCAAGGAGGTCGTCGTGGTGCAGATGGAGGAGAATGGCGTACCAGCGGAGCTTGAAAATCTCTGCGCCTACTGCCGGACAACAGGGAAGCTGCTAGTGGTCGGAGCCGACGCGAATGCCCACCACCTAGCGTGGGGGTCGACCCGGCGAGCAGCTAATGGAGGATTTGGTAAGAATAGGTCTTTTTGTGGAGAATAGGGGGGATGAGCCCACCTTTGTAGTTAGGAACAGGCAAGAGGTCATTGACGAGACCCTGAGCCTGGGGAGTATGGGTAGGCTAATTAGTAACTGGAGGGTGCAAGAGGGGGTGATAACGACGGACCACCGACCTATTATGTTCACAGTAGGAGCCGAAGGAGACAAAGCGGAACCCGAACGGAACCCCAGACATACAGACTGGGATAGATTCGAGCGGGAGGTAGGTAGAATGGTGGAGACCGGGGGGTTATATCCATTGACGAAGAGGAAAGGGAGGTAAGGGAAATACTAACAGAAGCGTTTCAGGTGGCCTACCCAGAGCAAAGGAGGAAGCACATAAAATCCCCTTGGTGGGGCTTAGGGCTCCGCTTGCTCAAAAGGGCGACCAGAGCGGCCGCGGAAACCGCGAAGGCAACAGGGAACGACGAGGACTGGGAGGCCTACCATGCGGCTAGGAAAGCTTACAAGACTGGAATTTGCCGCGCCAAGAAATATACATGGAGGACCTATTGCGAGGGAATTGAGGAAACAGGAGAGGCGGCGAGACTCGTTCGTATCGTACGGTCAGAACCGAATGGTAATGTAGGATCACTAACGCTTCCGGACGGTGGTTCGGTGGTTGATGGATTAGGTATCGCGACACACTTGCTAAATACTCATTTTCCAGGGTGCAGGAGCGAGGAGGTCGTGCCACTGAGGGGTGGAACAGAGGACGAAGAGGAGTGCAATAGATGCGACGTGGTGATCTCGAAGGAGCGATTCAACTGGGCACTCAGCTCCATGGGACCCTACAAGGCAGCAGGATTGGACGGAATACACCCGTGTGCCATCCAGCATGCCGGGGGGAGGCTTCAGGAGAGAATAAGACGACTCTTCGTCAGGTGCCTGGCAGCCAGGAAAGTACCCACGGCCTGGAAACGGGTGAGAGTTGTTTTCATTCCTAAATATGGCGGGAAGCATGCCAAAGCGGAGGATTTTAGGCCTATTAGTGTAAGCAGTGTACTTTTAAGACTGATGGAAAGGATAATTGAATTATACATGAGGGAATCATTGGCTACTGGAGGAGTGATCCACCAAAACCAGCATGCGTACACGGCGGGGAAGTCGACCGACTCGGCCCTCCACGACTTACTGGGGAGGGTGGAGGGGTCGGTGGCCCAGAAAGAGTACGCGTTGGCTCTTTTTTTGGATATTGAAGGGGCATTTAATAGGGTACATAGGGAGTGTATTGTGGCAACTCTAGGGCACTTTGGGGTGGAGACGAGGCTGATTCAATGGATAGACTACTCACTGAGTCATAGGTGGGTGGTCGCTAAGGTGGGCGGCGATAGGGTGGAAAAACGAGCTAGTAGGGGGGTGCCCCAGGGCTCAAGTCTCTCGCCTCTTCTCTGAATACTTGTGGTAGATAGTCCTATAAGGAAATTAGAGGAAAAGGGCTATTATGCGCAATTTTTTGCGGATGACGGAGCCATAGTGGTTAGGGGGAAAGACTTATCCACACTGTGTTCCCTCATGAGGGGGGCGGTGGGGATAGTCGAGGCATGGTGTAGGCCTAGGGGTCTCACAATAAACCCTAGTAAGAAGAATATGGTGTTGTTCACTCACAAGAGAAAAAGGGAGGGATGGCAATCAATCCACTTTCGGGGAGAGGCCATCGCTCTCTCTAAACAGGTTAAATATTTAAGAGTCATATTGGATGAGAAGTTAAGGTGGAAGGAACACGTAGACAGCGTCTATAAGAAAGCTGTGGTGGCCTTTCACCAATGTAGACAAATCGTGGGGAAGACCTGGGGCCTGAAACCACGGGTCATGAAGTGGATATACCGGAGCTGGAATTTTCGTGCCGGAGCTGGGGGTGGAAATAAGTATCCCGCTAGGGGGACACACCACAGTTTTCCAGGCCAAGGTGGTAGCGATCGATGCTTGTATTCGGGAGCTACTGGAGCGGAAAGTGAGAGGTAGGGCGATCGGCATCTACTCTGATAGCAGGGCGGCGCTGGGGGCGATCACCAAACCCGTGGTGGACTCAGCGCGAAGGGAACTCCCTAACGTTGGGATGGATCCCGGGTCATAGAGGATGGCAGGGAAATGAAAAAGCAGCGAGCTGGCCAAGCGTGGCGCGGACCAGCTGGTGATAGGACCTGAACCATCGGTGGGCATTGCCCGAAGGGTGGTCTTGAGGGAGATAAGGGCCTGGGCCAGTGACCAAGCCCTGAGGAGATGGCGGACTGAACCAGGGTGCCGGCAAGTAAAACTGGGAATAAATGAGGAAGACCAGGAAGCTTCGGCATGGTTGCTGGGACTAACACGGGGCGGATAGTAGGGACGTATACAGGACACTACGCCCTTACTAGGCATCTGTCAATCATGGGGGCAGTAGGGGAGCCCGACTGCGAAAGGTGTGGGGAGGCTGAGGAAACCGCGGAGCACGTCGTATGCGAGTGTGACAGCTACGCGGCGGTCAGATACACCATTTTTGGTGACGATAGGATATCCTTCCCCCAGCTTCTCAAAGGAGAATGGGACCCGTCTCCTGAGGTTGCTGGAAAGGATAAATAGGTTTGAGGAGCCGTACTAGGCTCTCCCGAGTCTGGGCCCCAAGTGGGTATGGTGTATCGGCCGAAAGGCTTTTGGCACCTTCGGAGTCGGGAGACCGTCCGAGCCCTCAAAAAAAACAAAAATGCCATTTTTAGGGCGTCAATAGACAGTTTTGGTATTTTTAGTACACTATTGGTCAATTTAGACGTTTTTTAAGGAATGAAGGCTCAGTCTGGCCATTTTTGAAGCGCAAATGGTCGGTTTTACCTTTTTCAGGACTGGAATAATCGTTTTAGGCCTTTTCAAGGAGCGAATCATCAGTTTAACTATTTATCGGCCACGTATACAGTCACTTTTGTCAATTTTAGGGTGTGAATAGCCAGTTAAGGAATATCACTATATCCATTTCTAGGGTGTGAACAGTCAGTGTGATATTGTCACGGTAAAAATCGTCGGTTTAGCCGTTTTAGGGTCAAAATGGTCGCAGTTATGCAGTTTTCAGAGTGGAAATTACCAATTTAGCCATTTTCCAGGTGTGAATGGTCCAGATTCGCCGTTTTCAGGAGGGAGGGGGGGCGGAATCGTCGGTTTGGGTATTTTCAAAGCTCAAATTGTTATTTTGGCTCTTTTTAGGGCACACATAAATCAGTTTGGCCAATTTTGTGACTTGAACGCCCATTCTAACCAAGGGCGCATAAAAAAAATCAGTTTTGTCATTCATAGGGCGTGAATTTTAATACGCCGAGTCAAGGTGAGAACATTCAGTTTTGCCAATTTTGACGCGCAAAACGCGGCGCGCGTGCGGCGAGGCGCGGTTTTGTTCAGGCAATTTCAGGGCACTAGTTGTCAATTGATTCATTTTTAAGTCTCTTAAAAGTCAGCTTGGACATTTTTAGAGCGGGAATCACACAGTTTGGCTATTTTTAGCGCACAAATAATCAATTTTAGATTTTTTCAAGGCAAAATTCAGCAGACAGTTTGACCATTTTAAAGGCGCGAATGGTCAGTTTAGCCATTCTTGGTCGCCAAAGGAAGATTTTGCAATTCACATCTGTTCAGGCTTTTCCTGGGCGTGAACAGTTCTCAGGGCGCTAATAGTCTGTCGAGCCAAGGCTTGAATTTATCAATTTGGTTATTTTTAGCAAATTGAATGGTCGATTTAGCCATTTTTCATGGAGGGAATCACGATTTTTCAGAGAATTTTCAGGGCCGCAAGAGTCATCCATTTAGCCATTTTTGGGCGCGTCAAATCGGTTTGGCCATCTTTACGGGGCAAAGAGTCAGTTTTGCCATTTTGGGGCCCGAGTATAGTCATTCTAGAATTTTTTTTACGGTAGGAATAGCTAATTTTAGCTAATTTAGCTAGGCAACGAATGGCTGTCAAGTCATCCTTAGCCCCCTCCTCGAGCATATCCTGAATCATTGCCTGAAAGGGATATAAATACATGATGCCACGGCTAAATTGCTAAATAACGAACTTTTAGGGATATAAAAATACGGTTTTTGTTGTTTATTTGTTTTTTTCTTTTACTTTTTTACTAACATTTATTTTATTTCATTTATTTATTTATTTTTAATTTGTATTTTCTATTTGTTAACTACGCAAGTCACCAATTTTTCTATATTTGGAGCTCTGGAGGCTCAATCTCAATTTTTTTCACTGGAATTATCAGCTTTCAGGCCAGTTTGAAACTTAGTGAAACTTAGGAGGGCATTGATAGTTTTAAAGGTCGAAATATACAGTTTCTAGGGCGAAATCGGTAGTCTCAAGGACGAAATATACAGTTTATAAGATGAAACTGATGGTTTATAAAAAACAAATTGAATGTTCATAGGACTAAATTGACCGTTTGCAGGAAGAAATTGATGGTTTTGAATGGCGACAAAATTTACAGTTTTTGGATGACGAAATTGGCAGTTTCGAGGACGAAATAGACATATTCTGTGGTAAATGTCCAATGGTACTGAATACGACGAAATTGACAGTTTCAAACGATTAAATTTACAGTTTTGAATGACGAATTTTCATGGCACGAATGGTCAATTTTGGCCATTAATTGGAGCGCGATTGGTTCGTTTTTGCTATTTCAAGGTTACATGTTCGTTAGTTGTTAAACCTTTTCAAGGCGCGAATCCGTCAGTTCAGTCATTTTCGGGGGTAGACAGCCACTTTTACGGCTTGAATATGATACTATGTTCATTTTAAGCGCTACCTCACCAATAGTCCTTTCCAGGCTTCTCTCCTGCACTCGTGGAAAGTGCGTTTCAGTTTGTTGCTGCGCCCTCCGATGAAGTGCAGAAAGTTATCCGGTTGCAAAGCCGTTTCAAGCGTTCGGGCTAAACTCGATAATTATCTCGAAGAAAGTAGACCGATGTTATTGCATGGAGTGCCTCAGGGCTCGTCATTAGGTCCTATCCTGTTCATTATTTACATTTATGAGTCCCCCCCCCCCAGGAAGTCTCCTGCTACTGTGCTACGCGGATGACCTTTCTCTGCACTTTTGAGCTGGAGGGCTTGGAGTCACTTGCGGCACTTCTTGTCCTCGGTCTCTGCAACGGTGTAGTGCAAACGGCCAGCGTATCAACGTGGGGAAAGACCCTGTCGCTGGTAGTCTCGTGGGACAGGCACTCTCCGGATGCGAACAGTAAACGGTGGAGGTCTTGGGTGTGACACGCTATTCGGACAGTAGCCTGAGCTGGGCGCTCCCACTGCTACAGGTTGTCCATCCATTTCTATTTCACAAGGCTGAGTGTGACGAAGAGCAATTTTCCTGAGTTTGGCGATTGTGCTGTTCAATCAGCCGGCTGCCGGATGTGGGCGGGGAGATTCCAGGCAGATATCAAAAGAGTCCTGTCGAGTTATTGTTTTTATTAGTAACGTTTGATCGTTTTGTTAGCTAGTTATATCTTGTTGCAGCTATAACTAAAAACCCAGTAGCATTTCGACAACAGGTGATTGCGGCCATTTTCTTTTGACTGTGCTCGTCCCCGGTTGAGCATTGATTTGTTAACATTTCCCTTGGGCCACTGAGATTACGCCAGTAATTGTTGTTTTTATCGTGTTTTCCACCACTACAAATGGCGACGAATCGAGTCACTAATAACACGTCACGTAAGCGCCTTAAGTCTTAGGCACTCCGTGAAAAGACGGTAATTTATTATTTTGTCTAGAATTAGTTCCAACATCGGTTTCTCGTGGGAGGAGAGAAATAGAAAATTCATACAGGAGACCCCTGTTGAATTCAAACTCACCGAGTGTATAAAATGATGGTGAAGGGTTGTGGGAAGGGGGTTGTTCGAGTCAGGAGACAGGCATTGTGATTTCCCTCATTAGTCACATTATACCGCCTCAACATTTTGAGCTTTCTACACCACCACCACCACACTTATTGCGTCATCATCATTGTTGCCCGCCAAACAGCGGATTACCGCTTTTGCACTCATACATACTTCCTCACCTGTGACTGTGGGGGGGGGGGGAGTTCAAATTCAACGGGAAACACGTCCTCTAGCACACGGTTCATTAAGAAACAATGCTGTAGATTCCTTGGTAGATTTTAAAGGAGAATAAATCTTCTTAATAGATACAGAAGTTTCCCACGCATGTTTTATTCACTCTTTTTATTAAGAATAAGTGAACACCGTGTCCCCCAGCGGTCTGTTTTCTTTTTTTGTCGCGAAGGAAATTCTACACGTTCCATTATTCGCTTTCATGCAGGCCATCTCTACCCCGCCCCAGGGAAATTGAATGCGGAAGGTAAAATTGGTTTTGTTGGTCGATCAAAGGTTTCTTTAGCCTGCATATAGCTCCGGGGGATATCCTTGTTGGATTGAGTTGAAGTTTTCTCGAGAGTTTGACCCGGTTCCTGTTGATAGAAGTGAATTCTACTATTTTCCTGTTTAAGATATATGCTGCAAGCTATACAACGAGTAAGATGCACGCGTGAAGAAAAATCGATAGCAATCGTCTATTTTTTTTTTTTAAATGCCACAACAAACTCACCTGAGTGTCATTCCACCACATGTGGAGACGATAATTTCTCAGGACGGTCGGACTGTCGTTGATGTGGTCGAGAGCGAGTTTGACGGCGGGCATCACACCTCGACCTATTGTCGATTCGGGCACCGATCGGGCGTACGGGAAGAAGCCGGCAATGTACAGGTCGTGCCGTTTGTTGAGGCTGGTCGGTCGCTGTGGGGTTACAAAACCGACCGGCCACCAAACCACCCACGCGGCCCACATCCACCAGCCCAACATCCCGCTCCGTCGCCTGAAATGAGACAAAGAAGAAAAAAAAACATTAAAAAAAAAAGGCCTGGAAAAACAAAAATTGATATTCAAGAGAAAGGGAAGAAGTCATTATTAAATTAAAAGGGAGGAACTCTGCGTTATGCCGTGAACATCGTCAAGATCTCTAGCACTGAGTGACAAACGAAATTATCGAATTTTAGTAAAAAAAAAATATGATGAATTCTTCGAAAGAGAGACTCTCCTTTTTATTTTTAATAACTGAGATCTCCAATTCTATTTATTTAGCCCTCATTCCCGAAGTAAAAAAACTAAGGAGACTGGTACTTTCCAAATTATTTTTTTAAGGTTTCCTCATAACGCTTTCTCACTTCTCTCTTCCTTTTCCTCTATCTCATCATTTCCCATCCCAAGGAAAACAATGATTAACGATGATGGATGACTACATAAAATCTCCCGGACAAGGGTCCACCGCTAAAAGCCTTCCTTTCGCCACGCTCTGCCTCGGTGAGGAATGCTCGTGGATATTGGGTTTGAAGAGAATGGTGTTGGAGAGGGAGAGTGAGAGAAGTGAGAATGGAAAATTGGGAAGACCTCTAAAAGCCCACCTTTTAAGGATTTGGCAAAAAACAAAAACAAACATCTCTGAGAGGAGTAAAAAAAATTCAAAGACAAAGCGTGCAAGGAAAGAAGTACAATATAAAACGCTTGCCTAATATCTTATACGGAGTGCGGTAACGAGGAAACTCGCATAACATATGTAGAACTCTTCAAATAAAATGAGCTTACAAAAACAAGGAGAGTGGAAATAAAACCGGGGGAAAAACTTCACATAACTTTTGGCGCTACTCCCCAGAGACCTATACTAGGGGAATGGATACCTGAAAATCAGATCCGTTCCCCGTTGCTTGAGCATGATCTCGTCAATTCAATTTGAAACTTACTCGGGGATTTGTAAAAACACGCATTTTGTGGTGTTTAAAAAAAAAAAAAAAAATGGCGATGAGATACCAATCCACGGTTTGGAGGCAACATACCGCCCCTAAAGATGAGAAAAAGCACTAATTTATAGCCAGAATTCAATAAATCGCTGCAACAATTGGGAAAAAGTGCTAATTCACGGCTAAAACTGAGAAAAACGATAGTTGATAGCAACAATCGAGAAAACACCAATGCGGTATCTTGATGGCACTTTATGACTAGATGTAAGTGGAAAATAATAAAACCGCTAATTCGCCGCTAAACCCAGAAAAAAAGCTAATTCGCGGCTAAGAAAAAGCTCTCATTTGCCGCTAAAAAATTGAAGGAAAATCGCTGACTATTCGAGACTACCTTTAAGACAATGCGTTAATTCATTGCTGAAATTAAGAAAAAGCGCTAATTTGCTGCTAAAATTGAGAGAACCCGCTTCGTCCAAGATTGAGAAAAAGCGTAAGTTCGTGTCTAAAACTCTAATTCACGACGTCAATCTAGAAATCGCCAATTCACGGTTTCCAAGCAACACTTTATGACTATACAAAAGATAAAATCACTAATTCTTGGCTAGAAAATGAATAACACTCTAATTCGCTGCTAAAACCTGAAAAAAGCGCTAATTCAAATAGCTAAAATTTGAAAAAAAAAAAGAAAAAAAAACACATTTGCAGCTAAAATTGAGGGGACTACACTAATTCATATTTACATTTGACAAAACGCGTTAATTCACTGCTGCGAAAAATAAAAAGCACTAATTCGCATCTGAAATAGAGAAAAGCCTACGGTTCGAGGTTTCTTTATGAAACTTCTAGGCCAAATAGGAAAAGAATTGCTAATTTTCTATTCTTAAAGGGCAAGTTTGCACTTTTTTTTTTTTTTTTTTTAATAATACAAACTTTATTGCAAAATGATTTTTACATTGCAGTTGTGCCAGCAATATATGAAATATAGTAGGTACATAAATATCCTAATTAACATGAAGCATGATTGGAGGTTGTAATCCAGTGATTGTCCTCCCTTGTTACAATATTAACATTGTGGTAAGTAACGCGTATACATAAATTAATTAATTAACTATGACATTAACAGATTTATTGTCGTCACAGAAAGTCTTGAGGTCTTTTACGTTTTAAACGACGATGATTTTGGGGAGGAGGGCCGTTGTTGCAGAGATCCACGAGAAGTGTATTTGAGTGTTGTCTCATTGATGAGTGGAGATTCGAGTACGTGGTTTTTAAGACGGAATCTATTTCTGGGATGTCCAAATCAGCATGTAAGGTAGAATTACGTACGTACCAAGGTGCGTCCGTGATGATTCGTAGTACTCTGTTTTGTGTGGTTTGGATACGTTTCAAATGAGAATTTGCAGCGGAGCCCCATATTCCACACGAGTACGTCCAAATGGGGCGGATTAGAGAAAGGTATATTAGTCTTTTGGTGTTTAGGCTTTGTGAGGATTTGCTTCCGAGTAGGCTTTTGAGCTGTTTTATTCTATACCGTATCCTCCGAACAAGCTGCTCTACATGGTCTTTCCAGGTCAATTTCCTATCCATAGTCAGTCCTAGATATCGCACAGTCTCTTCAGTCGGGATAGGTTCATTGTTTAACATGATTAGAGCGGGAGCACTTTGTCTGCGTCGGAGCGTGAAGTTGATTAAGGCAGACTTGCTGGTATTCATTACCACTCTCCATTTGCGACACCAGTTTTCTATTAACCGTGCGAAGTCTTGAACAGTTTCCACCGCTTGTACGTGATCGTCCGCTTTGCATAATGCCGCCACATCATCCGCATAGTGTGCTATTGTGAGTCGATCGGAGGTGGGGAAGTCGCTCGTATAGAGTAAATACAAAAGTGGTCCTAAGATGCTACCTTGAGGAACGGAGGATTCTATGAGCGCCGAGCTAGATACGGCTCCCCGACATCTCACAGAGAAAGTTCGGCCGGATAGGTATGACAGCAGGATTCTGTAATATGTGTCGGGCAGATGGGGTTTCACTTTTGATAGGAGGCCCGGATGCCATACCTTATCGAACGCCTTTTCGGTATCAAAGAACGCTCCCAGGCATACCTTTTGTTCCTCATATGTTTCTAATATTTCTTCGATTACTCTGTGCAGTTGCTGGGGACAGGAGTGCATCTCACGGAATCCGAATTGAGTAGGCGGGATGAGTTCGCCAAGATAATGTATCAGTTTTGGGAGAATTAGCCGTTCTAGTATTTTTGCTAGGAGTGGAAGCAAACTTATAGGTCGGTAGCTTTTTGGGTCATTCTGAGGTTTGTTAGGTTTTTTCATCATTACTATTCGGGCATGCTTCCAAGAGTGGGGGATGTGGGTAGTTCTGAGAATACCATTGTAAATTTGGGTTAATAGGACTATGCTTTTTCTAGGTAGAGCCTTCAACAGGGGTTGGGTAATGCCGTCATGTCCAGGAGCTTTTTTAGTGGGAGATCGCTTAATAGCATTTCGGACTTTAGCTGGAGTTAAGAAATCGCTGAAAGGGCTTAAAGGGAGGGGTTCTTCTAATCTGTTTTGTACTTCGTTGGAGAATGTGGGGTCCCGATCTATATTTGGCTGGAACTGAGTCCTCAGCATGTCCTTGAATAGATTGCATTGCTCCTGTGGGGAGCTATACCATGTCGTCCCCACTTTCAGCGGTGGTATGTTAGAAAAGTCTTTGGTTAACTTCTTCGTATGTTTCCAAAGAGATCCATCGTCAGCATTGAGGTGGCTGATTGTTTGTTGAGTTGTTTTATCATTTTCATTTTTTAACGCTTGTTTTAGTTCTCTAATGGCTCGATTGTATTGAGTTTTATGGGGTGGATATCTTGATTGTTCCCACTGTCTTCTACATGCATTTTTAACAGCTAGAAGTTGCGAAATGTGGGGACTAGGAGAAAACCTTTTACAAGTAGTAATGGTTCTTGGGGTATGTGCCTCTCCTGCCGCTATTTGTATGTTCCGTGTGAGTAACGAGACGGCTGTATCAATATCATTAGGGGTTTTGAGTGGGATTTGAAGATCTGTGAGTTCATCCATGCTTTCTGTAAATCGTTTCCAGTCGAATGGGTATTTAATTAGTCTGTTTTCCATAGCCGTAGCTTGATTTTCTATGTGCAATGTTGCCATGACGGGGAAGTGATCAGAGCTCAGTTCGTGTACTACTCGGATATTCGTTAGTTTATGGCTGATAGATTTGCCGATGTAGAAGTCCAGCATATCAGGCGTTGTTCCACTGTCAGGATAATGCGTGGGTTCCATCGGAAAAAAGACATCTATGTTGTTCTGAGTTATAAGGTCACTGAGGACTCTACCTCGAGGATTAGCCGTTTGGGAGCCCCATCGTGGATGTTTACTGTTAAAGTCGCCGCCAAGTAAGAAAAAAGAGCGCATTTCATGAATTATTCCCATAAAATCTGCAAAGCATAGTCTGTTACTCGGCGCTGAATAAAATGATCCAATCTGTATAGTGCTATACGCTAATCGTAGTTGTATTCTGCTTACTTGAAACTCATTCTCTTTTATGGCTGGCAATTCATCGAAATTCAACCTGCTGTTAACTATTATGGCAGAGCCACCCTTTCTGGTCCCACTTGGATGATCTGATCTAATTACTTTGTATCCTGTAAAGTGTAGTTGATGTGCTATTCCAAGTTTTGTTTCTGTCAGGAGTAATATGTCTACGTTATACATACGTAGGAACAGCTTCAATTCATGGTACTTATTGTTGACTCCTCTACAGTTCCATGTGCAAACAGTGAGGGAAGGGTGGTTAGCGTTGTTGATCATCGCTTATTTATTAACGCGGGAATGATTTGGGTGAAGGTTTGAATCAGGGGCAGGAGTAATGAGATGAGTTGGTCGATCTTTGCCATAAGAGTATCAAGAACGTTAGTTGGCTGAACGGTAGTCGCTGGTGTAGGCTGATAGTTTACTGCATTTGAGTATGATTTCCTTTCTATGAATGTGGTCGATTTTGGAGGCTCCACTTGTCTAGGTAGGGATGGAAAATTTTCATTGTTAATAGTGGCGGGGGCCACTGGCGTTTTGATTGGTTTCACATTGTTTGTAAGTGATTGCATTATTTTATGGCGGGAGTTCTGTAGGTTTTTGTGAACTGGGCAACCTTTATAGCTAGCAGCGTGTTGGCCACTGCAATTGACACATTTAGGTGGGGCTTCTGCTGGCTTTGTGCAATTTTTGGTATCGTGAGTTCCCTCACATTTGACGCATCGTGGGTTTTGATTGCAATAATTTTTGGTGTGGCCAAATCGTTGACACTTCATGCATTGGGCTACTTCCTTTTTTGGTTTGGGAGGTTCTACTTTAATTTTTGCATAATATAGTGAGGTGAGATCGAATATTTTTGAATTTATTGGGTTCGGTTTCAAATCCAGGAAGAATAGCGGGAGCGGTGACTTTGTTACAGGGTGATAAACTGGTACCATCTGAACTGGCTCGTAACCCTGAGTTTTAAGTTCTTCCGGGTTATTACGGTCGGGTCACTGGATGGGTGTAAACCGCGTACTACAACCCTGAAGTTTCTTTCCGATCGAAGTTGGAATGAGTGAAATTCTGCTTTAGAAGATGTTAGAAAGTTTTGTAATTTTCGGTAGTCCTCAACGGTTTCAACCGATATTTTAACTTTATCTCGAATGGTAACATGTTTGATCTTATCTATGCCTAAATCACGAACAGTTTTTAGAATTCCATTTATGTCATTTACATTACTGATGTAAATAGGCGGAGGCAGTTTTGGTTTTTCAACGGTTAACTGTTCAACTTGCATTTCATTTTTTTCGTTTTGAGTAGTTATATGTGCGAGTGGCTCGAAACGGTTAGTCGAAATAAATAATGATGAGGTGTCAATCTTACGTTTTTTCTTACTTGATGAACTTGATGAATTTTCTTCATCATCTCCCATTGCGGATATTGTAGATTAGGTGTGTTGTGTCTCAGATAACGTCGAAATGAAATAATAACGCCGATAAAGTCAGATGTAGGCGATATGAAAGTCCGATTACGTCCCACCGCACTATTCGAAAGGTAAACAAAGAACACTCACAAAGCACTTAAAACTGAGAAATATCAGGACCCGCGCACACTAGGAGAAAAAAAGACGCCGACGCGCGCGTCAGCGTCCGACTCGTGCAATAAAAACACATAGAACTCTATGGGGCCTTTCACATTGGACGCGTACGCGAGAGTCGTCTCTTCCCCGAGAAAAAAGACGCCGACTCGCGCGTCGGCTTCTTTTTTCTCCTAGTGTGCGCCGGCTCTCACTCGTTTGTGGCAGAAATTGAAAAAAAGGCTCGTTCACGGGTAGAATTGAGGACAAAAAAAAAAATTGCGTACGAAATTGAGAAAAAACCGTCATTCTTGGTTTTTGGAGACATCACCGTGGCTAAAATTGAGAAAAAGTCAGAATTCATCATTTTTGTTGTTATTGAAAGCAACTTTGTGACTGACATTGAGAGAAAGCGCTCGAGTGCTGCTGCTTTGGCCATGTCAGCAGCTGAAATTAGGGATGGCCTCGGGCTCGGGCTTTGGCCCGGCCCGGGCTTCGGGTCGGGCCGCAGATTTCTCAGGCCGGGCCGAGCTGAGAGCTGAAGCCCAACTCGGCCCGGCCCGAAAAAAAAATTAGAAAAGATATAAAACAGCCAAAAGCGAGTGTCCGACATAGACATTTGAAATATTTTGCAACCCCCCTCCCCCAAAAAGTTTGTCGGTCATGACCTCACGTCAACTCGTACTCTTTCTGTCCTCTTTTTTGTCCTACCTTCACTTACTATACCATTATGAATATCGTCAGCTAAAGGTCTCCCCACACATATCCGTGTTCTCACCACGCCGCGTCCGCACCGACACTCGGCCGTGTGTCGGTGAAATGAAAACAACTGAATTAACATGTGATAGCCTACACATGTCCGTGCCCATTCCACCGAGTCGTTTCCGCGCCGTGTCCGTACCGTGCCAGTCACGCCTTTTCTTCGTTTTACGCCCAACTTTTTTTCTTTTTTTTTAGTGCATTTCATTCTGAAAATGCACTATTGGTCTCGTCGTGATGGTGGCAAACATGGATCACGTCATGTTTTTTTCACGTTTCAGAACGTCTAGAACACGAATTCAGTGGTCTACAGAATTCATATACATATATATCTCTATACATTTCTTTATATATTTATTTATAGTATATTGGTTTATTTATAAGCTTATGGCCGTTTTCTTGTTAGCACGATAACTCTCGAAGAAATTAATTTAGCGGAACGCGCTTTGGCACAAAAATCAGTACTCACAAGACCCCGGTAGGTATTGCATTTGGGCCAAATCGGTCGAGGTGGAGGGGGGAAAATAGGGGTTGAAATGGTAAAAAAATCACTATAAATCACCAGTTAATTCTAGAAGCATTATATTCGGTACGTATACTCCATGTTGGAGTAGCCTTTGATTCCCATTTTGATGTTTTGAAAAAGTCGAGGGGGAGGGGGTGTTGCCACCGGAGTGGAAGTAAGTGAGTGGTCTTGTTAGCACGATAACTCCCGAAGAAATGAATTTAGCGGAACGCGCTTTGGCACAAAAGTCAGTATTCGTAAGACCCCGGTCGGTATTGCATTTGGGCCAAATCGGTCAAGGTGGAGGGGTGGAAATGGTCAAAAAATCACTACAATTCACCAGTTGATTCTAGATGCATCATATTCAGTACGAATACTCCATATTAGAGTAGCCTTTGATTCCCATTTTAATTTTCGAAAAAGTCAAGGTGGTGAGGGTGGTCCTTCCGGTGTGGAAGTGTAAAAATAGCGTTGAACTTCACTAGTTCATCTTAGCGCTCTAAAATTCGACTCAATAATTTGATGTAACGAAAGCCCTGGGTTCCATTGAGATTTATCGAAAACTTTGATGGGGGAGGGTGAAATGGGGGATGAAATTTCAAAAAATCGCTTAAATTCACACGTTTAGGTATTATAAAATACGGCACAAAAATTTAATATAACTAAGCCCTTTAAAACTACCGAAACTTTTCGACATTTTTGAAGAGAGGGTGGTGAAAATAGAGGAAGAAGTTCGGCTTAATGAAACAAATTATGGTATCAAAATTATTACTTCTGGGACAGGGTATCCGTATGAAATGAAGTCTTTCCGACCGCCAGATGCCGGAGCCGGATGCCGGTTCATTTCGGAATCAGATTCAAACCCCTTCCTCCACGATGTTGGAAAGGCGGCGCATTTCCCTGAGTCTAGATTTCAGTACTTAAAGGTACAGGTATATTGACACTTTAAACAGGGTGTTCATAAATTACCTCGACAGAGAGAGTATGGTGATAGTACACCTCATTTGTGATCGAAATTACTATTTGAAGTTTTTTGGAATTCCTCTTGGTTTTCGAGATATCGTCAATTTCGTGTTTTTTTGGTGACCCTCTGTTTTTTTTTCGACAAGTGGCTATTACGACATCATCAAGAGGTGCTAGACTAAAAGTAAATAGCTCATTGAAAAGAGCACAAAATTTCCTTCATTATTGGTCCCCAACTCAATAAAATTGCACCAAGGCCCTAGCCGCTAGGGCATGAGATATCCGAAGGAAACTCGTTATTCGCATTTCTGCCCAATTTCCATCGGCGATTTTCACCATTTCGTCATAGGAAAATATTTTTTTGCACTCATAGGGAAAACTTCCTTATGATGTTAGCTTTCCAATGACGTACAACATTTACCAGTTTTCACCATCTAGTGAAGAGGTAGAAGCAATAAAGGAGCCTAAAACTGAAAAAAACCCGCAATCAGGACCCATTGAATGAGGTGAATCCAGCTCTGATTACTTGTTCCTAATGGATGAGACATACGGATTCAAGCGGTCAGCTAAATCCAACTCCAATTTACGTTGGTGAGTTGAAATTGGGTGGTGGTGAAGCTTAAAATATCGTTAGTGTATTGGGCTTCATGGACCAGTAAGGTGGTCACCGAGAAGTCCTGTCCTGAACCCCAACCACCCATGGATTTTTATTTACTAGGTCATCTAAAGCTGGTCTACCAACAACCAGTTGCGACCAGGGGCCGTATTACGAACCCGTGTGAAAATGCCGCAAGATGCGGTTGCTAGGACGGAATAGTGTTATTTCTTATTCAGCGTCCTTGGATCCCGCTAGCGGCATTTTTTCCCGAGAGGCCCCAGAGAGGAGCTTGAGAATCGTACGTACTCGAGAATCGTGCGAGGAAATCCAGAGGCGACGACTGGAGGTGCAACGTGCATCCAATGCAGATGTGTGGAGGGCCGATTTTTGCATTCGATTTTCGCATTCGCGGGTCAGGGTGACCACTGGTCCATGAAGCCCAATCCACTAACGATATTTTAAGCTTCTTCACCACCACCCAATTTCAACTCACCAACGTAAATTAGCGCTAGATTTAGCTCACCGCTTGAATCCGTATGTCTCACTCAAACGAGTATCAGAGCTGGTTTTACCTCATTCAAAGGGTCCTCATTGCGGGTTATTTTTCAGTATTGGGCTCGTTTATTGCTTCTACCTCTTCACTAGATGGTGAAAACTGGTAAATGTTGTACGTCATTGGAAAGCTAACATCATAAGGAAGTTTTCCCTATGAATGCAAAAAAATATTTTCCTTTGACGAAATGGTGAAAATCGCCGATGAAAATTGGGCAGAAATGCGAATAACGAGTTTCCTTCGGATATCTCATGCCCTAACGGCTAGGGCCTTGGTGTAATTTTATTGAGTTGAGAACCAATAATGAAGGAAATTTTGTGCTCTTTTCAATGAGCTATTTAGTCTACTTACTTACTTACTTAATTACTTTTAGTCTAGCACCTGTTGATGGTGTCGTACGAGTCACTTGTCGTAAAAAAACAGAGGGTCACCAAAAAAAACACGAAATTGACGATATCTCGAAAACCAAGAGGAATTCCAAAAAACTTCAAATAGTAATTTCGATCACAAATGAGGTGTACTATCACCATACTTTCTCTGTCGAGGTAATTTATGAACACCCTGTATACATATATAAAGTGTCAATATATCTGTACCTTCAAGTACTGAAATCTAGACTCAGGGAAATGCGCCGCCTTTCCAACATCGTGGAGGAAGGGGTTTGAATCTGATTCCGAAATGAACAGCTGCTGAACGTGTAGGCTAGGGGGAAAAACGCACCGGCAGCAGGGGGTAGAGAAAAGTGCATTTGTCATCGAAGGAAATCCCAGGCCATTGTTGTTATGAACTTCCCCTCCAACACCAATAATGGTGTTGTTAACGAAACTATTTTTTCATATTCAATTTTAATATTCTGTGAGAACTTGAGACGTTTGACCGTTGAATGTACAGAGTGCGGCAGACAAAGGTGGCAAAATACTTCGAGCACGTATTTAAAATACAAAATACTTCTAAAAACGTATTCAAAATACACAATACAAAATACCTTTATAAAATTATTTGAAATACAAATACAAAATACGTATTCAAAATATATTTTTCTCAAATACATTTTCGAATCATTAGCGAAGTTGGAATCACATAGTAGGTTTAGAGGTAGATAGTTTGAAAATCATAGCTTTGCGACTGTTGCTGTTGACATTACACCAGGGGGCGACAATATTTGGAGGAGTTGATGTGGGTGAAAGGGTGTAAAAATGTGGGCACGTTGGACGAATGGGTTATGTCTGATCCCATACATTCTGCAGGGCTCAGCAAATATCACGTACATACTTCGATGAACTCATCAAAGATATACCCTCTCCCACCCTTTCCACGCCATCTAGCGCGATAGGAGTAAAGCCCATTGCTTTTAGTGCATTACATTTGAAAAATGCACTATTGCGCATTGCGCCCTCATGATGGTGTTGGAGGTTAAGCTACATTTTTTTCAAATTGGTTTCCAGCGTCAACCAAACCTAGTTGCCAATTCCACGCCATATACCCTGTATGGGCAGTAATTGAATTACTTACACAATGGGGAACTTGCATGAATGCACGATTTGGGAGAAAAGTATAACGGTGAATTGGCACATGGACAGAAGGATATCAACGGTTTCACTTCCTCTTACAATTCAACACACTCTTTAAACTTGTGCATACCTCTGCGCAATATACGTAATTTCTGATATCTTTCCAGCTTTTTAAGGCATGCAAGCATCACGTTCAACTCTGTGAGACAGGCCTCTAACGCATTTAAAAAGGCACAAGTCGAGCTCCACTCATGCCTTTTCGCGTGCGTCAGAGGCATGCATCATAGCGCACGGTGTGTTGAACGTGAGGAACGCGCTATTGCATGCCTCAAAAAGCTGGAAGGATAATAGAAATTGCGTGCATAGGTTACACGCATGCGTTGTTGAAAGTTGAATCGAGTTGAAAAGGCGTGTTGAATTAAAAGAGGAAGACGAAAGCGCACAAGTGGAGACATTGCTTGTAAGAGAATACTCGATGCGATTAAAAAATGACGAGGGGAATTCAACTGACAGTCGAGAAAATAAGTTAACTGCTGATTTAAAGGGAAGGAGTGAAAGAACGGTCGAACAAGACACAAGCGAAAATTGAGTGGTGGGGAAGCAGCCGAAATATTGCCCGATCATAATCGCTAAGCTCGGAGTACATACTTGAAACGCGAACATTGATCGTGGTTTATTTAATAGCGTTCCCCATTTGCACAAAATTCTGCAACGGGGCTATTCATTTCCACCCGTCTTCTCTACTAACATATGATTTAATTCAGTGAAGACGGGTGGAAATGAACTGCCCAAATGCAGAATTTTGTGCAAATGGGAACGCTATAAGAGTAGAGTAAGTACCTTGGCAAAAAATTAAATCGAAGCATCCACTCCAGTTTATATTTTACCCCTCGAAGCACGGAGACGGATCGGTGGCGAATCGGACATGTGTGGGCTCTCCTCACCGCGCCGAGTCCGCACCGACACGGCCGTGTCGGTGCGGACTCGGCGCGGTGAGAACACGGAAATGTGTGGGGAGACCTTAAGGCGTGATACCTCGTAAGTGACAATTTGGCGAAAAATAGGTTTTGGTATCAAATTTTTCTTTAGATACCTAACTTGATTATCATAAATTTTGTTTTCAAGATAATCACTAGGTCTATTCGTTTGTCGTCCCGGATTACTCCGAGCAGCACGAAATTTTGCAACCTCGCGGGTTATCATGTGAAATGACGCCAAAAAATAATGAAAGGTTAGTACTTTCTGTGCTAATAGTGCAGTTCCGGACGACAAACGAATAGACCTAATATAATTTTTCATGGGAGCATTGCCAAAAGTTTGAAATTAATGTACAAATAGGGATTTTTCATATGATTTTTTGTTCTCTTGTAAAGTTTGGTTTTTGGACATACGAGGTATCACGCCTTAGCCGACGATATATTAAATTTTCTTGGGTAATTCTACAACAATGCACATTTTATACTCGCCTCGTTTTATTTGTTACTTCGTTTTTTTCCTCCATTTTAGTAGTCAAACGAGTTTGATAGAATGATGAAAGAGATAAGTGATGGAGTTTCGCGATAGGAAGGGCGTTGTCAAAATGCCCAGTTTGGTAGGTCACAAGCTCGCAAATGCTCATTTTCGCCATAAAAAAATCATTAAAAGACCAGGGGGCCTATTCTCTAACAAGAAGTAATATTTTTTTCGCCAGCCATGTGTCTATTTCATTCATTTGTTCGAAGAAAATGAATGAAATAAACATATGACTTCCAAAAAGCTATTGCTTCGGAGTTAGAGAATAGGCCCCCCAGTTCCATGGATTATATAATGAGGGGAAATTTTCCAGATTTTAGGAAGACTAAAGAGGCAAGTGTAATCTCTCGGTCGAACAGGCGTCGTAGAAATGAAATTACCTGTTTCGTGGGGTTAATAGACGCGAATTTCCCCAGTTTTTATAATCCTAGAAACTAAGGTACGAGAAATTTTCCAGTTTACCCAGTAGCGGATCCAAAAAACATTTTTGGGAGGGGACATTAAATTTCGCATGCATGTCGTTACTTTGTAGGGGTATGATTGGCGGGGGGATGTAGTAAAGATAGACCTTTTGCTGAATAAGGTTTATTCGTTCAAAACAAACTAAATAAATTTAAGGGAAGTCATGTGAAGATAAACAAAAGTAGAGGGGAGAAATCAACAATTTAAAATTCTAGGACATTCATCCCTCCTATGATGTAATCGTCGTGCCATCTAGGGGGTTTTCTCTCACGAGTTGAACGCCGCAGTTGAGGCTGATCTGACACGTGATCAGACCGTTCTGTTTCGTCTGGAGGTGGTGGGGAACCCGAATGTACGGAGAGTGTGACAACTTGATCTTCTTCATGTGGATTTGGCTCAATAATTGGGACATCTTCGGTCAGAGTTGAGCCCATTAGAGTGGATGATGGAGCAAGGTGACGAACTGAAACAGTAGTTTCACGGCCATCTGGAAGTTTCACATGAGCGTAGTCCGAATTACTTTCGAGCAACGTGACTTCTTCTACGATTGGGTCGAACTTGCTTCGACGTGTGAATTTTCGAAGTAAAACTGGTCCAGGCTTACTCAATCACTCGGGTAGAGATGTGCCGTTAGACGAACAACGCATGTGGTGAAACATGCGGTCGAATCGTGCATCCGAGGAGGTTAATTGACGTTTGAGCAAACTTACTCTTTTCTGTGTTGATAGGGAAACCCTATTGGGGATTAAACCGTCATTTTTTTTCAAGTCGTCAGTAACCTGACGCATAGATCATAACCGAACAGTCAGATAACCTTACGGGAACCTTCCAAGTTCGACACATCCGTTGAGAAGACTCCGGACGCTTGTTGAAGGGAAACCCTATTGTGGACCTGACCACCGGTAGGCATTCGTGCCTGACCGTTGAGACGACTCCGGTCAACAGTTCTTCTCGTTCCCTCACCCCCGGTGGAACTCGATAGATACTACGGGGCTTAGCGACACTTGTGTCTGCCCCAGAATTCATCGAGCAAGACCGATCCTGTCCGAACCTTTCCCTGTCCTTGCCGAACCCGGCGAAGAAGACACTACGGACAGCACCAAAGGACGCTAACGGACCGTTAGCTCGACAAGAGGATCTGCAACAGCGTGAAGGGACGCTACCAGACCGACAGTCACGAATTCCACGCACCGGAACGACCAGAAACCATTAAAAAAAAGAATTTTTATTATTTTTTCCGAAACAAAAGTTGTAAATCAGTTGTATTATATTGAGAATATATTGGGGCCTGTTCCCCAAAGCAAACAACAGGTGGCGACCGTTAATTTCTTGCATCTTCAACCCTCATCTTCGGGTCGTCCGAACGACCCTCATTAAGCCACACCGCGTCAAGTTAAAATACTGCTGATTTGCGGCTGAGAAAAATCGTTGATTGTCATAGCTCATAGTGAACAAAAAATGCGATTTGTGGCTAAAATTCGGAACACCCAGCTATTTTGCGGCTTCTATTGGAGAAAATACTTAGGAAAACGCTAATTTTCAGCATAGACTGGGAACAGTGATAAAACATTGCTAATTTGCTGCTAAAACGGAGAAAACTCAATTTGGGGGTCTCTTGAAGATTTCTAGGCCGGGACCCGATAAGTGCAGGTCCACCAGTGCAGCCATAGAAGAAAACTGATTATACCTTCGGAACAACTTCGGGTGGATAAATTTATCGAGAATGTGGTGTAAATAGGGAGGGAAGGGCCGAAAATATACTTTTTTACATCCAATACTCCAGTTGTGTGGGCGATGGCCATGCCTCGTCCCCCAAACTATATACGCCATTGCGTTAGTCCTCTCCCCACTGCCCTGACTATGTAGAAGAACGAAACTTCCTTTAAGAACTACAAAATAGCGAGTAAATCGGAAAAAAAAGAATCTCCAAATAGTGTAGGTACATAAACCTCTTCCCCCATCCCACTATAGTCCGTTCCACTAGCGTGAACAACCTAAAGATTGATGAGGTTTAACCTATAGCCACTCACTCTTCTCTTCGAAACCCTTTACAAACCTTACTGACACGTCCATAACTCGATCTCCCCATAGAAGTAAAAGATGGGGACCTGTTGAAAAGACGTACGTGTAGGTGCCAAGAAATTGTCGAAAGTTTCATAGTTTTGCCGAGAAATAAAAAACAAACAAACAAAAAACGGCAGAAACGGAGGAAAAATGTCTGAACTTTCTTAATTTGAGAGATGTCTACAATTTGTTGAGTTACAGGGAATCTTGCTACCACAATGGGACCAATTAGATTTTGTTTTTTTCGAGTTGTCTGAAAAAGGAAAAAGTTTCTTTCGGAGCGTGAAATATGAAAGAGGAGGGAGAATACGCAAATCACGCCCCCTCCCCCCCCCACCACTCACAATGCCGGGCAAAAATGCTAATCAGAACGGACAGGACTGAGTAAAACAGGTGTGGTGGAATAGTAGCAGAAACGCTAGTGGGGTTGGTTGTTTGGGGGGGGGGGATGGGGATTGATGAAGTTGCCGAGGCCCACAATGAACAGAAGGCTTTACAGAATTAATATATTTTAATCTTATGTTAATTGACAAGGAACAGAGAGTACCAATGGGCAGAAAATAAAGCGAATCTTAAAACAAATTAAAAGTTAGCTGAGAAAAGGTCTGGAATTTACAACTTCACTCGAATGCCAAGGGGCGAGTGTTGCGTTTGTTTTTAATTTTCACGCAACTGCCGAGAGTGACCGAAAAAAAAAAAAAAAAAATTAATTAACTTGTCTTAACCGGAGCTGTTTCGCATGATTGAAAGCCAAAAAGAAACAGTGTGAAAATTAAAATTGTGCCGCCGAAATTGTACCGATTCTATATTACCGTCGGTGTACAGTAAGGATAATTAGAATTTCATTTCATATAACCCTTTTTGTTAAACGAACAATGTGGAAGGCTCGTTCTCCCATTCTCGATCCTTCCCAGCCTACCGGGTATTTTAATAAAGGCAAAACTCTGCTCTTCCTCTCACTGATTAACGTCACAAGTCACGTTTAGGGGTTACACAGTAAATTACTGGCTTCAACTCAAGCATATGAAAGCCTTGGCGCTATCCCAAGAATACTGATTAATCACACGCAAAAAAGAATAGTTTTGGGCCGAGAAAGAAGTGATTTCTCCCAAGTAACACTCTAAAATGTTGCATGAAAAGCAGTAAATCACGGTTCGAGTTGCATTTATCGACAGTGCAGCTTATACTGCTTTCAAGTTACGCGCACTATGGCCAGTAAACCTCGTTTCCAGCAGTCCCCAATCTCCTTCCACGTTTTCTGTCAAAAAAAAGAAAAAAAGAAAAGATGCGAGACAAGCTTTGCTTCCTGGAAAAGTTGAAACGTCTCAGGGATGTCTCTCCCGTTCCTTTAAATCAAAATCCCTTGCCAATAATGTCAGGTGTCGGAGGTGCTATTTCACGAATATGCGGGAATGCGTTGGTTTTATCGGCAGGGAAAATATAAAATGTGGCCCTCGGGGTGTTAGGGTTTCTTTTTATCTTTAGGAAAAGTTATTTTCTCCCTTTTAAGGGTTAGAGAGTTCGAAACAAACAACTGAGATTTTCGCGGCTATACTTTCACTTGCGTTGTCCCACTCCCACGGACTAGCGACTTTTGTTTTAAATTACCATTTTCGCTGAAACGGTCTATTTAGTCTGAAAATCGTACTGATCGGCCCGTGAACCGTTCATATTGCATGAAGAACAGTATTTTGCCTCGTAAACTGATGACTGTTGCTATTTTTACCCTCGGTGAATGACCGTTCATGCTATAATAGCGTAATAGCCTACTGTGACACACTGAATGGCTCACATTCACCACTGTAGATCGCTGAAATAGCTGTTGAATCAACATTTCGGTTCTGAGAAATCGATATTTCGTGACACACGCACAATCGCATCCTAGTTTTCTCGAAAACGATTTGTGGATTCTTGGATTCATTTCTATAGCAACGTTGCCATTTCAAGACCACACCCATTGCTGATAACCAATTCTTATTTTTCAAATTGATTAGGTTCGTTCGTTTGTCGTTCAGAGCTGCTCTAGACTGCACGAACAGTCCGAAAAGCGTTCTTTTGTAATCCCGAACTACTACACTTAAAGCGTTTCACTTGTCAAACCTCGGTCTTATTAGTAAAAATTAGGAGGAGCTTGCTGCTCGAAATGTTATAACCTGCTCTAAAATTACCTTTTGTCAACATTTCTCGCTGGGAAGTGGGAATAAATTATAAAGGTTAACTCGTTTGTTACCGTACGAAAAGCGTTCGTTTGTTTTTGAAAAATGACGTCAATCCCTGACTGCTCGAACTACATCTGCACCGCTATACACTGAACGACAGTGGCGTGCCCATATAACTGAGACATCTAAACGAAGTGTGAATTGCTAGTACGAGTATGCCATGGAAGTTTAGAGGTTTCGGCCTCTAAACTGAAGCTCAAAGACTCGGGGGACGAAAATCCGTCCTTGAGCAGAACCCCGAGCGCTAAGGCGGGGGCAGGGATCGTTTCAACGACCCGCCCAAACTTAGATAAAATTAATGAGGGGAATGATTTCCGTAGTATACCGAGCACCTGCTCAATGGCAGGGACCGACACTAAGGTCACGAGACTAAAAGAATCGGCTAGGGCAAAAGTGTGTGTGGTCAAAGAGGCCAGAGAACCTTTTGAGGTCGAGGAGGTTTTAGAGATCAGAAAGTGGATTTGCACGAGACAAATAGAGAAGAAGTGTAGGGCCGCCCTGGTCAACACGGGTCTGGTACATGACAGTAAGATCTTTGTACTCACCTGTGAAACGGCCGAGGAGGCGGGGAGGATCGTGGAGTTATTACAGGAGGAAGGAAAACCCGAAATTTGGTGATTTGTAGGCTACCGGACCTACCGATTCCTAGCCGAAAAAGGGCGATGGTATCGGGCTTAGTGATGTCCAAGGAGACCGTGATCCCCCATATGGAGCTCACCAACTGGAAGAGGGGATTTTCGTTCGAGGAGTGGAAGATGGTGGGTTTTGAGCAAGACCCCACGGGCGAGAGGGTGCAAATCACCTTCGAGGTACCTAAGAAGGACGCCGAGGAAATTAGGAAGGAGCCCATGGTGGGTATTGAACTCTTTAAAGTCAGGTTTAGGGTTCTGCCTAACAGGTGGATGGGTGAAATGGACAGCGAGGGGTCAGATATGGAAGTCGACCCGGTAGGAAATCAAAGGCCAGCTGAGGGAGCGGAGGGTACAGAGCGATGGAGGAGGATGGCGTACCAGCGGAGCTTGAAAATCTCTGCGCCCACTGCCGGACAACAGGGAAGCTGCTAGTGGTCGGAGCCGACGCGAATGCCCACCACCTAGCACGGGGGTCGTCGAACGTAAACCGACCCGGTGAGCAGCTAATGGAGGATTTGGTAAGAATAGGTCTTTTTGTGGAGAATAGGGGGGGATGAGCCCACCTTTGTAGTTAGGAACAGGCAAGAGGTCATTGACGAGACCCTGAGCCTAGGGAGTATGGGTAGGCTAATTAGTAACTGGAGGGTGCAAGAGGGGGTGATAACGTCGGACCACCGACCTATTATGTTCACAGTAGGAGCCGAAGGAGACAAAGCGGAACCCGAACGGAACCCCAGACATACAGACTGGGATAGATTCGAGCGGAAGGTAGGTAGAATGGTGGAGACCGGGGGGTTATATCCATTGACGAAGAGGAAAGGGAGGTAAGGGAAATACTAACAGAAGCGTTTCAGGTGGCCTACCCAGAGCAAAGGAGGAAGCACATAAAATCCCCTTGGTGGGGCTTAGGGCTCCGCTTGCTCAAAAGGGCGACCAGAGCGGCCGCGGAAACCGCGAAGGCAACAGGGAACGACGAGGACTGGGAGGCCTACCATGCGGCTAGGAAAGCTTACAAGACTGGAATTTGCCGCGCCAAGAAATATACATGGAGGACCTATTGCGAGGGAATTGAGGAAACAGGAGAGGCGGCGAGACTCGTTCGTATCGTACGGTCAGAACCGAATGGTAATGTAGGATCACTAACGCTTCCGGACGGTGGTTCGGTGGTTGATGGATTAGGTATCGCGACACACTTGCTAAATACTCATTTTCCAGGGTGCAGGAGCGAGGAGGTCGTGCCACTGAGGGGTGGAACAGAGGACGAAGAGGAGTGCAATAGATGCGACGTGGTGATCTCGAAGGAGCGATTCAACTGGGCACTCAGCTCCATGGGACCCTACAAGGCAGCAGGATTGGACGGAATACACCCGTGTGCCATCCAGCATGCCGGGGGGAGGCTTCAGGAGAGAATAAGACGACTCTTCGTCAGGTGCCTGGCAGCCAGGAAAGTACCCACGGCCTGGAAACGGGTGAGAGTTGTTTTCATTCCTAAATATGGCGGGAAGCATGCCAAAGCGGAGGATTTTAGGCCTATTAGTGTAAGCAGTGTACTTTTAAGACTGATGGAAAGGATAATTGAATTATACATGAGGGAATCATTGGCTACTGGAGGAGTGATCCACCAAAACCAGCATGCGTACACGGCGGGGAAGTCGACCGACTCGGCCCTCCACGACTTACTGGGGAGGGTGGAGGGGTCGGTGGCCCAGAAAGAGTACGCGTTGGCTCTTTTTTTGGATATTGAAGGGGCATTTAATAGGGTACATAGGGAGTGTATTGTGGCAACTCTAGGGCACTTTGGGGTGGAGACGAGGCTGATTCAATGGATAGACTACTCACTGAGTCATAGGTGGGTGGTCGCTAAGGTGGGCGGCGATAGGGTGGAAAAACGAGCCAGTAGGGGGGTGCCCCAGGGCTCAAGTCTCTCGCCTCTTCTCTGAATACTTGTGGTAGATAGTCTTATAAGGAAATTAGAGGAAAAGGGCTATTATGCGCAATTTTTTGCGGATGACGGAGCCATAGTGGTTAGGGGGAAAGACTTATCCACACTGTGTTCCCTCATGAGGGGGGCGGTGGGGATAGTCGAGGCATGGTGTAGGCCTAGGGGTCTCACAATAAACCCTAGTAAGAAGAATATGGTGTTGTTCACTCACAAGAGAAAAAGGGAGGGATGGCAATCAATCCACTTTCGGGGAGAGGCCATCGCTCTCTCTAAACAGGTTAAATATTTGGGAGTCATATTGGATGAGAAGTTAAGGTGGAAGGAACACGTAGACAGCGTCTATAAGAAAGCTGTGGTGGTCTTTCACCAATGTAGACAAATCGTGGGGAAGACCTGGGGGCGTGAAACCACGGGTCATGAAGTGGATATACATAGGAATCATCCGACCGCGCATCCTGCACGGGGCGACCGCATGGTGGAGGGGGATAGAGAAGGCTGGGGGGCGGATAGGCTCGCAAAAATACAAAGGCTTGCTTGCCTGGTGATTTTGGGGCCATTCCGGACAACCCCTGCGAGGGCCATGGAAAGATTACTAGGCCTGAAGCCCTTGGACATTGAAGTCATGGGGTCGGGCACTTGAAGTTGCCTACAGGTTGAGATGCCAGGGAGGCCTAAAGAGGGCCAGGCAGGGCCAATGGGACTGGGAAGGGGAACTAAATAGAGTATCCCCGTCCTCGGCACTTAGGCCGGATTACGTGGTTAAAAGGAATGACTTCTCGACCAAAATCAAACAGAGAGTCATTATGAGAGAAGAAGGTTGGGAATCCCGGCAAGGGGAGCTGGTGTGTTACACGGACGGCTCCAAGAAGGGTCAGGAAGGGCCGACCGGAGCTGGAATTTTCGTGCCGGAGCTGGGGGTGGAAATAAGTATCCCGCTAGGGGGACACACCACAGTTTTCCAGGCCAAGGTGGTAGCGATCGATGCTTGTATTCGGGAGCTACTGGAGCGGAAAGTGACAGGTAGGGCGATCGGCATCTACTCTGATAGCAGGGCGGCGCTGGGGGCGATCACCAAACCCGTGGTGGACTCAGCGGCCGTGGCGAGTTGCAGAGTAGGGATACGGGACCTCCAGGGCGAAGGGAACTCCCTAACGTTGGGATGGATCCCGGGTCATAGAGGATGGCAGGGAAATGAAAAAGCGTGGCGCGGACCAGCTGGTGATAGGACCTGAACCATCGGTGGGCATTGCCCGAAGGGTGGTCTTGAGGGAGATAAGGGCCTGGGCCAGTGACCAAGCCCTGAGGAGATGGCGGACTGAACCAGGGTGCCGGCAAGTAAAACTGGGAATAAATGAGGAAGACCAGGAAGCTTCGGCATGGTTGCTGGGACTAACACGGGTTAAGCTTAGGCGGATAGTAGGGATGTATACAGGACACTACGCCCTTAATAGGCATCTGTCAATCATGGGGGCAGTAGGGGAGCCCGACTGCGAAAGGTGTGGGGAGGCTGAGGAAACCGCGGAGCACGTCGTATGCGAGTGTGACGGCTACGCGGCGGTCAGATACACCATTTTTGGTGACGATAGGATATCCTTCTCCCAGCTTCTCAAAGGAGAATGGGACCCGTCTCCTGAGGTTGCTGGAAAGGATAAATAGGTTTGAGGAGCCGTACTAGGCTCTCCCGAGTCCGGGCCCCAAGTGGGTATGGTGTATGGGCCGAAAGGCTTTTGGCACCTTCGGAGTCGGGAGACCGTCCGAGCCCTCAAAAAAAACAAAAATGCCATTTTTAGGGCGTCAATAGACAGTTTTGGTATTTTTAGTACACTATTGGTAAATTTAGACGTTTTTTAAGGAGTGAAGGCTCAGTCTGGCCATTTTTGAAGCGCAAATGGTCGGTTTTACCTTTTTCAGGACTGGAATAATCGTTTTAGGCCTTTTCAAGGAGCGAATCATCAGTTTAACTATTTATCGGCCACGTGTACAGTCACATTTGTCAATTTTAGGGTGTGAATAGCCAGTTAAGGAATGTCACTGTCACTATATCCATTTCTAGGGTGTGAACAGTCAGTGTGATATCGTCACGGTAAAAATCGTCGGTTTAGCCGTTTTAGGGTCAAAATGGTCGCAGTTATGCAGTTTTCAGAGCGGAAATTACCAATTCAGTCATTTTCCAGGTGTCAATGGTCTAGTTTCGCCGTTTTCAGGGGGGGGGGGCGGAACCGTCGGTTTGGGTATTTTCAAAGCTCAAATTGTTATTTTGGCTCTTTTTAGGGCACACATAAATCAGTTTGGCCAATTTTGTGACTTGAACGCCCATTCTAACCAAGGGCGCATAAAAAAAAAATCAGTTTTGTCATTCATAGGGCGTGAATTTTAATACGCCGAGTCAAGGTGAGAACATTCAGTTTTGCCAATTTTGACGCGCAAAACGCGGCGCGCGTGGCGGCACTAGTTATCAATTGATTCATTTTTAGGTCTCTTAAAAGTCACCTTGGACATTTTTAGAGCGGGAATCACACAGTTTGGCTATTTTTAGCGCACAAATAATCAGTTTAGATTTTTTCAAGGCAAAATTCAGCAGACAGTTTGACCATTTTAAAGGCGCGAATGGTCAGTTTAGCCATTCTTGGTCGCCAAAGGAAGATTTTGCAATTCACATCTGTTAAGGCTTTTCCTGGGCGTGAACAGTTCTCAGGGCGCTAATAGTCTGTCGAGCCAAGGCTTGAATTTATCAATTTGGTTATTTTTAGCAATTGAATGGTCGATTTAGCCATTTTTCATGGAGGGAATCACGATTTTTCAGAGAATTTTCAGGGCCGCAAGAGTCATCCATTTAGCCATTTTTTGGGCGCGTCAAATCGGTTTGGCCATTTTTACGGGGCAAATAGTCAGTTTTGCCATTTTGGGGCCCGAGTATAGTCATTCTAGAATTTTTTTTATGGCAGGAATAGCTAATTTTAGCTATTTTTAGGCAACGAATGGCTGTCAAGCCATCCTTAGCTCTCTCGAACATATCCTGAATCCTTGCCTGGACAGGGATATAAATACATGATGCCACGGCTAAATTGCTAAATAACAAACTTTTAGGGATATAAAAATACGGTTTTTGTTGTTTATTTGTTTTTTTCTTTTACTTTTTTACTAACATTTATTTTATTTCATTTATTTATTTATTTTTAATTTGTATTTTCTATTTGTTAACTACGCAAGTCACCAATTTTTCTATATTTGGAGCTCTGGAGGCTCAATCTCAATTTTTTTCACTGGAATTATCAGCTTTCAGGCCAGTTTGAAACTTAGTGAAACTTAGGAGGGCATTGATAGTTTTAAAGGTCGAAATAGACAGTTTCTAGGGCGAAATCGGTAGTCTCAAGGACGAAATATACAGTTTATAAGATGAAACTGATGGTTTATAAAAAACAAATTGAATGTTCATAGGACTAAATTGACCGTTTGCAGGAAGAAATTGATGGTTTTGAATGGCGACAAAATTTACAGTTTTTGGATGACGAAATTGGCAGTTTCGAGGACGAAATAGACATATTCTGTGGTAAATGTCCATTGGTGCTGAATACGACCAAATTGACAGTTTCAAACGATTAAATTTACAGTTTTGAATGGCGAATTTTCATGGCACGAATGGTCAATTTTGGCCATTAATTGGAGCGCGAGTGGTTCGTTTTTGCTATTTCAAGGTTACATGTTCGTTAGTTGTTTTCAAGGCGCGAATCCGTCAGTTCAGTCATTTTCGGGGGTAGACAGCCACTTTTACGGCTTGAATAAGATACTACGGTCATTTTAAGCGCTACCTCACCAATAGTCCTTTCCAGACTTCTCTCCTGCACCCGTGGAAAGTGCGTTTCAGTTTGTTGCTGCGCCATCCGATGAAGTGCAGAAAAAAATCCGGTTGCTAAGCCGTTTCAAGCGTTTGGGATTAACTCGATAATTATCTCGAAGAAAGTAGACCGATGTTATTGCATGGAGTGCCTCAGGGCTCGTCATTAGGTCCTATCCTGTTCATTATTTACATTTATGAGTTCCCCCCCCCCCAGGAAGTCTCCTGCTACTGTGCTACGCGGATGACCTTTCTCTGCACTTTTGAGCTGGAGGGCTTGGAGTCACTTGCGGCACTTCTTGTCCCCGGTCTCTGCAACGGTGTAGTGCAAACGGCCAGCGTATCAACGTGGGGAAAGACCCTGTCGCTGGTAGTCTCGTGGGACAGGCACTCTGCGGATACGAACAGTAAACGGTGGAGGTCTTGGGTGTGACACGCTATTCGGACAGTAGCCTGAGCTGGGCGCTCCCACTGCTACAGGTTGTCCATCCATTTCCATGTCCTGTGCTTTCGAGGAAGTTGCTCCTATTACGAAAATTAGTGAGACAGGTCCCTCAAAAGGTTGTGTGTCTTGCACATTTCAGGCACGAGGGACTTCCACTCACAGCCTCGTGTCGACGAGCTTTTTTGAAACTTGGAATTCACCCGTTTGTTCATTCACCAATGTCTTGCGTGTGTGAGAAACGTACTGCAGGAATTTAAGTCAGCCTCTGAAGTTCATGGGCACGAAACGAAGGGAAGAGCGGACCTAGTGGTGGGGACTTCACAAGGCTGAGTGTGACGACAGAGCAATTTTCCTGAGTTTGGCGGTTTGTGCTGTTCAATCAGCCGGCTGCCGGATGTGGTCCGCGGATGTGGGCGGGGAGATTCCAGGCAGATATCAGTTAGTTAGTTATATCTTGTTGCAGCTATAACTAAAAACCCAGTAGCATTTCGACAACAGGTGATTGCGGCCATTTTCTTTTGACTGTGCTCGTCCCCGGTTGAGCATTGATTTGTTAACATTTCCCTTGGGCCACTGAGATTACGCCAGTAATTGTTGTTTTTATCGTGTTTTCCACCACTGCAAATGGCGACGATTCGAGTCACTAATAACACGTCACGTAAGCGCCTTAAGTCTTATGCACTCCGTGAAAAGACGGTAATTTATTATTTTGTCTAGAATTAGTTCCAACATCGGTTTCTCGTGGGAGGAGAGAAATAGAAAATTCATACAGGAGACCCCTGTTGAATTCAAACTCACCGAGTGTATAAAATGATGGTGAAGGGTTGTGGGAAGGGGGTTGTTCGAGTCAGGAGACAGGCATTGTGATTTCCCTCATTAGTCACATTATACCGCCTCAACATTTTGAGCTTTCTACACCACCACCACCACACTTATTGCGTCATCATCATTGTTGCCCGCCAAACAGCGGATTACCGCTTTTGCACTCATACATACTTCCTCAACTGTGACTGTGGGGGGGGGGGAGTTAAAATTCAACGGGAAACACGTCCTCTAGCACACGGTTCATTAAGAAACAATGCTGTAGATTCCTTGGTAGAATTTAAAGAAGAATAAATCTTCTTAATAGATACAGAAGTTTCCCACGCATGTTTTATTCACTCTTTTTATTAAGAATAAGTGAACACCGTGTCCCCCAGCGGCCTGTTTTCTTTTTTTTGTCGCGTAGGAAATTCTACACGTTCCATTATTCGCTTTCATGCAGGCCATCTCTACCCCGCCCCAGGGAAATTGAATGCGGAAGGTAAAATTGGTTTTGTTGGTCGATCAAAGGTTTCTTTAGCCTGCATAATAGCTCCGGGGGATATCCTTGTTGGATTGAGTTGAAGTTTTCTCGAGAGTTTGACCCGGTTCCTGTTGATAGAAGTGAATTCTACTATTTTCCTGTTTAAGATATATGCTGCAAGCTATACAACGAGTAAGATGCACGCGTGAAGAAAAATCGATAGCAATCGTCTATTTTTTTTTTTAAATGCCACAACAAACTCACCTGAGTGTCATTCCACCACATGTGGAGACGATAATTTCTCAGGACGGTCGGACTGTCGTTGATGTGGTCGAGAGCGAGTTTGACGGCGGGCATCACACCTCGACCTATTGTCGATTCGGGCACCGATCGGGCGTACGGGAAGAAGCCGGCAATGTACAGGTCGTGCCGTTTGTTGAGGCTGGTCGGTCGCTGTGGGGTTACAAAACCGACCGGCCACCAAACCACCCACGCGGCCCACATCCACCAGCCCAACATCCCGCTCCGTCGCCTGAAATGAGACAAAGAAGAAGAAAAAAAAAACATTAAAAAAAAAAGGCCTGGAAAAACAAAAATTGATATTCAAGAGAAAGGGAAGAAGTCATTATTAAATTAAAAGGGAGGAACTCTGCGTTATGCCGTGAACATCGTCAAGATCTCTAGCGCTGAGTGACAAACGAAATTATCGAATTTTAGTAAAAAAAAAATATGATGAATTCTTCGAAAGAGAGACTCTCCTTTTTATTTTTAATAACTGAGATCTCCAATTCTATTTATTTAGCCCTCATTCCCGAAGTAAAAAAACTAAGGAGACTGGTACTTTCCAAATTATTTTTTTAAGGTTTCCTCATAACGCTTTCTCACTTCTCTCTTCCTTTTCCTCTATCTCATCATTTCCCATCCCAAGGAAAACAATGATTAACGATGATGGATGACTACATAAAATCTCCCGGACAAGGGTCCACCGCTAAAAGCCTTCCTTTCGCCACGCTCTGCCTCGGTGAGGAATGCTCGTGGATATTGGGTTTGAAGAGAATGGTGTTGGAGAGGGAGAGTGAGAGAAGTGAGAATGGAAAATTGGGAAGACCTCTAAAAGCCCACCTTTTAAGGATTTGGCAAAAAACAAAAACAAACATCTCTGAGAGGAGTAAAAAAATTTCAAAGACAAAGCGTGCAAGGAAAGAAGTACAATATAAAACGCTTGCCTAATATCTTATACGGAGTGCGGTAACGAGGAAACTCGCATAACATATGTAGAACTCTTCAAATAAAATGAGCTTACAAAAACAAGGAGAGTGGAAATAAAACCGGGGGAAAAACTTCACATAACTTTTGGCGCTACTCCCCAGAGACCTATACTAGGGGAATGGATACCTGAAAATCAGATCCGTTCCCCGTTGCTTGAGCATGATCTCGTCAATTCAATTTGAAACTTACTCGGGGATTTGTAAAAACACGCATTTTGTGGTGTTTTAAAAAAAAAAAAAAAAATGGCGATGAGATACCAACCCACGGTTTGGAGGCAACATACCGCCCCTAAAGATGAGAAAAAGCACTAATTTATAGCCAGAATTCAATAAATCGCTGCAACAATTGGGAAAAAGTGCTAATTCACGGCTAAAACTGAGAAAAACGATAGTTGATAGCAACAATCGAGAAAACACCAATGCGGTATCTTGATGGCACTTTATGACTAGATGTAAGTGGAAAATAATAAAACCGCTAATTCGCCGCTAAACCCAGAAAAAAAGCTAATTCGCGGCTAAGAAAAAGCTCTCATTTGCCGCTAAAAAATTGAAGGAAAATCGCTGATTATTCGAGACTACCTTTAAGACAATGCGTTAATTCATTCCTGAAATTAAGAAAAAGCGCTAATTTGCTGCTGAAATTGAGAGAACCCGCTTCGTCCAAGATTGAGAAAAAGCGTAAGTTCGTGTCTAAAACTCTAATTCACGACGTCAATCTAGAAATCGCCAATTCACGGTTTCCAAGCAACACTTTATGACTATACAAAAGATAAAATCACTAATTCTTGGCTAGAAAATGAATAACACTCTAATTCGCTGCTAAAACCTGAAAAAAGCGCTAATTCAAATAGCTAAAATTTGAAAAAAAAAAAGAAAAAAAAACACATTTGCAGCTAAAATTGAGGGGACTACACTAATTCATATTTACATTTGACAAAACGCGTTAATTCACTGCTGCGAAAAATAAAAAGCACTAATTCGCATCTGAAATAGAGAAAAGCCTACGGTTCGAGGTTTCTTTATGAAACTTCTAGGCCAAATAGGAAAAGAATTGCTAATTTTCTATTCTTAAAGGGCAAGTTTGCACTTTTTTTTTTTTTTTTTTTTTAATAATACAAACTTTATTGCAAAATGATTTTTACATTGCAGTTGTGCCAGCAATATATGAAATATAGTAGGTACATAAATATCCTAATTAACATGAAGCATGATTGGAGGTTGTAATCCAGTGATTGTCCTCCCTTGTTACAATATTAACATTGTGGTAAGTAACGCGTATACATAAATTAATTAATTAACTATGACATTAACAGATTTATTGTCGTCACAGAAAGTCTTGAGGTCTTTTACGTTTTAAACGATGATGCTTTTGGGGAGGAGGGCCGTTGTTGCAGAGATCCACGAGAAGTGTATTTGAGTGTTGTCTCATTGATGAGTGGAGATTCGAGTACGTGGTTTTTAAGACGGAATCTATTTCTGGGATGTCCAAATCAGCATGTAAGGTAGAATTACGTACGTACCAAGGTGCGTCCGTGATGATTCGTAGTACTCTGTTTTGTGTGGTTTGGATACGTTTCAAATGAGAATTTGCAGCGGAGCCCCATATTCCACACGAGTACGTCCAAATGGGGCGGATTAGAGAAAGGTATATTAGTCTTTTGGTGTTTAGGCTTTGTGAGGATTTGCTTCCGAGTAGGCTTTTGAGCTGTTTTATTCTATACCGTATCCTCCGAACAAGCTGCTCTACATGGTCTTTCCAGGTCAATTTCCTATCCATAGTCAGTCCTAGATATCGCACAGTCTCTTCAGTCGGGATAGGTTCATTGTTTAACATGATTAGAGCGGGAGCACTTTGTCTGCGTCGGAGCGTGAAGTTGATTAAGGCAGACTTGCTGGTATTCATTACCACTCTCCATTTGCGACACCAGTTTTCTATTAACCGTGCGAAGTCTTGAACAGTTTCCACCGCTTGTACGTGATCGTCCGCTTTGCATAATGCCGCCACATCATCCGCATAGTGTGCTATTGTGAGTCGATCGGAGGTGGGGAAGTCGCTCGTATAGAGTAAATACAAAAGTGGTCCTAAGATGCTACCTTGAGGAACGGAGGATTCTATGAGCGCCGAGCTAGATACGGCTCCCCGACATCTCACAGAGAAAGTTCGGCCGGATAGGTATGACAGCAGGATTCTGTAATATGTGTCGGGCAGATGGGGTTTCACTTTTGATAGGAGGCCCGGATGCCATACCTTATCGAACGCCTTTTCGGTATCAAAGAACGCTCCCAGGCATACCTTTTGTTCCTCATATGTTTCTAATATTTCTTCGATTACTCTGTGCAGTTGCTGGGGACAGGAGTGCATCTCACGGAATCCGAATTGAGTAGGCGGGATGAGTTCGCCAAGATAATGTATCAGTTTTGGGAGAATTAGCCGTTCTAGTATTTTTGCTAGGAGTGGAAGCAAACTTATAGGTCGGTAGCTTTTTGGGTCATTCTGAGGTTTGTTAGGTTTTTTCATCATTACTATTCGGGCATGCTTCCAAGAGTGGGGGATGTGGGTAGTTCTGAGAATACCATTGTAAATTTGGGTTAATAGGACTATGCTTTTTCTAGGTAGAGCCTTCAACAGGGGTTGGGTAATGCCGTCATGTCCAGGAGCTTTTTTAGTGGGAGATCGCTTAATAGCATTTCGGACTTTAGCTGGAGTTAAGAAATCGCTGAAAGGGCTTAAAGGGAGGGGTTCTTCTAATCTGTTTTGTACTTCGTTGGAGAATGTGGGGTCCCGATCTATATTTGGCTGGAACTGAGTCCTCAGCATGTCCTTGAATAGATTGCATTGCTCCTGTGGGGAGCTATACCATGTCGTCCCCACTTTCAGCGGTGGTATGTTAGAAAAGTCTTTGGTTAACTTCTTCGTATGTTTCCAAAGAGATCCATCGTCAGCATTGAGGTGGCTGATTGTTTGTTGAGTTGTTTTATCATTTTCATTTTTTAACGCTTGTTTTAGTTCTCTAATGGCTCGATTGTATTGAGTTTTATGGGGTGGATATCTTGATTGTTCCCACTGTCTTCTACATGCATTTTCAACAGCTAGAAGTTGCGAAATGTGGGGACTAGGAGAAAACCTTTTACAAGTAGTAATGGTTCTTGGGGTATGTGCCTCTCCTGCCGCTATTTGTATGTTCCGTGTGAGTAACGAGACGGCTGTATCAATATCATTAGGGGTTTTGAGTGGGGTTTGAAGATCTGTGAGTTCATCCATGCTTTCTGTAAATCGTTTCCAGTCGAATGGGTATTTAATTAGTCTGTTTTCCATAGCCGTAGCTTGATTTTCTATGTGCAATGTTGCCATGACGGGGAAGTGATCAGAGCTCAGTTCGTGTACTACTCGGATATTCGTTAGTTTATGGCTGATAGATTTGCCGATGTAGAAGTCCAGCATATCAGGCGTTGTTCCACTGTCAGGATAATGCGTGGGTTCCATCGAAAAAAGACATCTATGTTGTTCTGAGTTATAAGGTCACTGAGGACTCTACCTCGAGGATTAGCCGTTTGGGAGCCCCATCGTGGATGTTTACTGTTAAAGTCGCCGCCAAGTAAGAAAAAGGAGCGCATTTCATGAATTATTCCCATAAAATCTGCAAAGCATAGTCTGTTACTCGGCGCTGAATAAAATGATCCAATCTGTATAGTGCTATACGCTAATCGTAGTTGTATTCTGCTTACTTGAAACTCATTCTCTTTTATGGCTGGCAATTCATCGAAATTCAACCTGCTGTTAACTATTATGGCAGAGCCACCCTTTCTGGTCCCACTTGGATGATCTGATCTAATTACTTTGTATCCTGTAAAGTGTAGTTGATGTGCTATTCCAAGTTTTGTTTCTGTCAGGAGTAATATGTCTACGTTATACATACGTAGGAACAGCTTCAATTCATGGTACTTATTGTTGACTCCTCTACAGTTCCATGTGCAAACAGTGAGGGAAGGGTGGTTAGCGTTGTTGATCATCGCTTATTTATTAACGCGGGAATGATTTGGGTGAAGGTTTGAATCAGGGGCAGGAGTAATGAGATGAGTTGGTCGATCTTTGCCATAAGAGTATCAAGAACGTTAGTTGGCTGAACGGTAGTCGCTGGTGTAGGCTGATAGTTTACTGCATTTGAGTATGATTTCCTTTCTATGAATGTGGTCGATTTTGGAGGCTCCACTTGTCTAGGTAGGGATGGAAAATTTTCATTGTTAATAGTGGCGGGGGCCACTGGCGTTTTGATTGGTTTCACATTGTTTGTAAGTGATTGCATTATTTTATGGCGGGAGTTCTGTAGGTTTTTGTGAACTGGGCAACCTTTATAGCTAGCAGCGTGTTGGCCAATCGCACACGTCTCTTGAAGCTGTGACCTATGCTCGTGGTAACAACATCCACCTTCTCACTTTGCCTCCTCATAGTAGCCATAAAACTCAGCCCTTAGATCGAAGTTTCTTTGGGCCGGCCAAAACATATTACGATGCTGCTGTTGACGATTGGGATAATGCCCATGCAGGTGAAGTTTTCAACGTCTCCTGTGTAGCAGCGGCTTTCAAACAAGCTTTTGAGAAGGCAGGCACTATTGAGAATGCCGTAAATGGGTTCAGAGTTACAGGAATTTACCCACTGGATGTCAACAAATTTACAGATGCTGACTTCCTTCCTGCTGCAGTGACAGACCAGGACCCACCTAATTTTGAAGAAGAAGAAGAAGAAGAGTTGCAGGACGAAGATAACCGATTGATGATAGAGTTCAACCAACCATGTCAGAACACGGATGAAATGGATAATGGAAATGTTCTCAATGATGTGTCTCCTGCATCAAAACCTTCTACATCCTCCATCCATCCATTCGTCGCTGTAAACGGTAATTCTGAAGAAGGTTCAACTCAAATTCTTGCTGATGAGGCTTCACAGACCGCGGTCTCTCCTGCACCTATTGCCTCTCCGCCCACTACGAGGACTCAGCAACATGTCAAAAGTCCAGAAGAAATAATTCCTCTTCCCAAAATTCAAATCAGAAGGAAGCGATCTGGGAGAGGACTAAAGTCTGTTCTGTTGACCTCAACTCCCCACAAACAAAAACTTGAAAAGCAAGTGAACGAAAAAGCAAAAAATGCCGCAGATAAAGAAAAACGTTTCCTCCAGAAAAAAAGAAGAGAAAACTGAACAAGAAGAAGGAAGAGTGGTCATGCACCTCAGAGTCTGAGGGTGAAATGTCCCTACACAATAGTGACACCGACCTTGATATTGAATCCTTGATGGCTGGAACTGATTCTGATGAAGAAGACAAGCAAGAAAACCTTCGAGAAGAGGAAAATGTGAGTTTGCTGTCAACTAATGACTATGCCATTATTAAAGTTCACGGAAAGTCAAAGGGCTCTTTCCGCCTTCTTTCTATGTGGGCAAGGTCCTTGTCCCTAGCACTCAAGGGTACGAAGTCATGTTCTTCAAGCGGTATCCTCAAACGTACAAATTCTCAGAAACAGATGAAGAAGCATTCGTCGACAAAAAATACGTTGTCCTCAAGCTATCTAAGCCAATCGAGTCTCATCATGCCAGGTTCCACAGATTGATAAGTTTCCCAGACGATCTGTCGGATTTCACTCTGTACTGACTTTTTTGTTGCTACGTAGGTAGCAATTGACCTGCTCAATTATCCCCCCCCCCCTTTTACCAAGCCCTATTGGCTAAGTTTGAGTCAAGTTTTTCACTGTTTGATAGGAATTTCCTAATTTTTTTATACTATACCTAAGTCTGATTTACTAAGTCATTTTTTTAGAAAGTTTTTGAAGTTTAAGTTGTTTTTTCTACAAAAATTTGGAAACCTGTTTTCATTTCAAAGTTTATAAACCAAAACTGTATAACTACATTGTGTACCTACAAGAATAAAGTGTTTTACAAAATTGGTTTTGAATCACAGTTTATTTTTCAATATGGAAGAATAACTGGGGCTAATCTCCGCGTGCGGAAACAAGCCCCATTGCCGCGGATATTAGCCCCACTGAATGGGGCTAATGTCCGCAAAAAACTTCTTTTTTTTTCTAACTCCATATTTTCAAAAATTTTGATTGGAAACGTCTGGAGTTGTTATAGAATGATCAATAAATGTCTAATCTTTACACTCTACAGCAGAAACGGGAGAAAATAACAAGATTGTGTTGAATATGGTCTGAAAACATGAAATTGTGGAGAGTAACCCCCACCTACCCTAATACACGGCTAAAACTGAGAAAAAAGATAGTTGATAGCAACAATCGAGAAAACGCCAATGCGGTTATCTTGATGGCACTTTATTACTAATAGTAAGAGAGTAAATAGATAAAAAGCTCATTCGCTGCTCAACTCGAGAAAATACGTGGCTGAAGTGGACAAGATGCGATCATTCGCTGCTGAAACGGGGAAAAACGAATAAATCGCGGATCAATTTGAGAAAACCCGTTATTCACGGCTAAAATTGAGAAAAAGTGCTTATATCGCGGCAAAAATTGGGAAAACACCAATTCGTGTTTACTATACAGGCAAGTTTCGGGCTAAAACTCAGAATTAAGAGAGAGTTAATCGGACTTACGAGCTTATCCGATGGTAAATGGAGAAAAATTGAGTTAATTCGCATTTTCCGCAAGAGTGGATTTATGGTGTGTAACCCCTCCCAAGACAAAAACCTAGATCCGCCACTGGATTGGGTTCATTTGTTGAGTAAAAATATCTATACCAGCGCTATATGCATCGAGCTTTTTGGATCACAAGTCTCATTTTCACGAGTCTTAGTCTCGGTCTCGGTCCGGAAAATGCAATCTCGGTCTCGAGACCGAGACTTTTTCTCGGTCTCGGTGCATCTCTAGCTATGAACCAACCACATTTGTTCTTTTTTTAAAAAAAAATCCAACTACAAAACAGTAGAAATGAATTAGAAGAAGAATAATGAATTATTAGGCCGGAATAATGAATTATTAGAAGAAGAAGTCCTGGCGCTACGCGTTCACATCTGACGTACGGGGACTTTTTGTATGTTTACCTTCCAACTACACGAAAGCGGAAAAAAAGGAATCACTAAACCGAACATGTCTGCACTCGTTTTTCATTCATTGACTGGGCTATATCGTGATTCTATTACAAAGGAAACAACGCGACAAAACAAGTCTATCCCCGCGTCCTATACGTGAGTGAGAATCGAGCGATTTAAGCGTTGTTTTATTATTTTTTTTTAGAGTGTCGGGCTATTTTCATTATGTTCCGAACTCTTTGTTTATATTCTCTGGTGAACATCATGTTTCGCGGTCACACATGTTACAAAAACGCAGTGATAGGTCTGTACGGGGTGCTTTTCACTGTGAACTTTCCGACACGCAGGACGGGGCATATTCGAATATTCCGAGTAGGTTAATTACAATAATTTTTTAGTCAAGTTTTAGACTAAGAATGTTCAGACTTCGGATTTCTTTTAATGATGACGTCACGGACAATTAGGTGAGAAGTGAGAAATTAAATTTTCGGGGTAATATAACGTTTTAGCTTGAAAAAAAATGTACCCAAAACGCATTTCCATTTCGATGCTCATCTTATCTCCATCGTTGTTGGCACCGTTCCGTACAATAATGGATTAACCCCGCCCTCTCCATAATCGCCTGAACGGAACAGCGTTCCTTTAGTTTCATTTCACTAATACAACTTCGAATTCACCTTTACTATCAACGGGGAAAAGAGAAATAGAGAAGGGGGCCCTGGCTATGGTTTTACTTCGGGCTCGATTAACCCTTGAATCTATTATACGTATCCGACCGTGGTCTCTCAAACGGAATGCTAATCAAATGACCGCTTTCAAGCATGGGTGTGGTGGAAGGTGGAGGTTTGGAGGTCGTTGAATGTTATATGTAAGGGATAAAGGTGAAGGATCGTAATTGGGTTGGATGAGTAGGTTGGGGGGAGGGGACACTCAATTGGTGTTGAATGAGGGGGTGGAGGGGAAAGTTTGTAGAACAAATTAAAAGTCGGGAATTTTTATCTTTACACTATGGCTCATTAAGTCAAAGAGATGTCGTTGAAAATGGCGGTAAAACGAATGGTGTAAAAACCGAAAAAAAAAAACTAATAAAAACTTTCACCCAACAGAAAAGAAAACTGTCAAAGTCTCAATTTTACAGGAAAAACAGGTGAGTTTCAGTTGAAGGAAAAATTGTGGAAAGGTTGTGTAAGAAACCATCTTGTTGTTGGTGAGCCCTTAACAGCCATGAACAATAAAAGTTAACTGCCCGAAAAACGTTTATATCAACCCCCTGCACCCAAGGCCATGCGAGGAAACACATTTCATCGAAAACTACAAAGTTTCACTGATAGGCGAATCGAAATAAAAGGGAAATTGTTGAAGGGGGGGGGGGAGTTAGTAGGCCACCTACCCAAATATGTTAACATTGCCAGTTTCACAACTTAACTCGTACAATTCAGTGGAGAAATGGCTAAATGCTACAGAGCAGGGTAATTTAAAGCGCCGTGGTTTACTGTAAGCTCAAACGGAGGGATTGGCCAAATTTCAGAACTGTATAGGGATCAGCGTATTTTGTCTATTTCAGTCCACCGGCCCAGTGACTCTCTCAACCTTCGGTCGGATAGCATACTATTTATTTGAGCTCAAACCTAGTCAAACTCTAGTCGTGAATTTGTTGGTGTTATTGTTAATCTTGTGTTCGCATTAATTTATTCTCGTTGAATTGTTTTTGTTAAAATTCCAAATACTTTTCTTTAAATAGTCGTTCAAATAGAACGGTGAGGATGGGTGAGAAAAGCGGTGGGAAGAAATACCCACCGCCTGCTCCTCCTGAGGACGTTGAATTTACTGAAATAGACAATAGTTCCCTTAAAACCCCACCAACTACTCAGGTAAAAGAATTAACATACAAAAATGATGATGCAGGGCCATTCGTTGTTTTCATTGAAAACATGGACGGAGAAAAACAAGGGATCTCGAGGATGCACCCTATGGCAGTAGGTAAAATTTTGTACACTGAAGAAACAATAATTTCAGGTAATATAAAGAAAATTAGTTCAGTGGGGAGGAATCGAATATCTGTGGAATGCAGTAGTAGTATTTCCGCGAATAAGCTAGTTGCCTCTAAAATCTTAAAAGAAAAAAATATGTTAGCGTACATTCCAAAGTTCGCTTTACAAAGGAAAGGTGTTATAAGAGGTGTTGATACCCAAATAAGTGACGAGGAAATAAAAAAGGTATTGAAATTCTCCACTGGTAGCTTGGAATTGATTGATATTAAAAGGTTAAACCGGCGTGTTGTTGATCGAGAAAAGAAAGAAACCTCATATATACCGACCCAATCTGTCCTTATAACAGTAAGAGGGCAATGCCTGCCGCGTTTTGTATATATCTATTACTCTCGATGCGAGGTAGAAACGTACGTTCAGAATGTGATACAGTGCCGATCTTGCTTAAGATACGGTCATTACTCTGATCAATGTAAGAGGAAGAAACGGTGCGAAAAGTGTGGCGAAAATCACCCAAGCAGTGAATGCCACAGTAATCAAACGAAATGCGTCAACTGCAATGGCAATCATTCCGCGGTCGATAAAAAAGTGTGCCCCGCCTATTCCAAAGAGAGAAAAATCAAGCAATTAATGGCGCAGAAAAATATTCCTTACCTACTTCGAGGCTAAACAAGTGCACTCGGGCTCCTATTATTCAGCTATCGCTGACCTAACTGACATGGACGACAACGCAGTTTTCCCACCTCTACCGCGCTCTACTAATGTCGTTCCAATGGTACATTGGAGATTCCCTCTACTCGCAGTAGTCAATTTTCTAAGGGCCTAAAACGCATTCGAGCTTCTTCCCCCCCTCCTAACAGACTTCCAGTGGGGGAACCCTCTTTTCCGTTTCGGCGGACGATTCCCGGCGGTCTAGTTAGACAAAATAAAATTCAATACAAGACTTCGTCAGACACTGCTTCTACTTCTACTCAAGACGAAACTCTTGATCCGGAGAGAATCCTAGATCTAGTACTTTCCGTGTGCAAAGATATTCGCACCAAAAATATTAATATCGACGAAGATGTTTTGAAGAATATTATAAGAGATCGAATTGGGTCAATTAATCTAAAAAATCATCCGTAGTTCATCCATCCATAATAAGCTATACTTATTTATTTTAATTTTTGTATTTCTATTTATTTATTTTTATTTTTATTTTTTAATGCGTCATCCAAGTCATAATTTCAATCTACTTCAGTGGAATGCGCGCTCGCTTGCGGCTAAGCTACTCGAGACAGAAGCCTTTCTTAAACGTTTAAATATTAGCATTGCAGCCATATCCGAAACCTGGTTTCACCCAAACCGCTCTTATCTTGTGAGTGGATATCAGATTGTACGAAAAGACCGATCCGATGGAAGGGCTGGTGTTTCCATCTTGCTTAAGGATGGGATCAACTATGTTACAATGGATTTGCCCAATATTGCGGGCATCATGTCAACAGGAGTGACGGTGCGACTCTCTGACAATAGTAATGTAGACGTCATTTCGGTTTACAACGGCCCGGCTAACAATATTAAAAACACCCAATGGGAACGTCTCTTTTCTAGTGTAACTAACCCGTGTATTGTTATGGGTGACTTTAACTGTCATCATACGGCCTTCGGGGACGTATTCACTCAGTCCAAAGGTGTGCAACTGCTAGATGCAGTTGATGCGACGGGTTTGATATTTCTAAACACAGGGCTACCCACTCATTTTAGCTCTTCCAGTCAATCGATGTATTCAGTCCTTGATCTAACGTTTTGCTCTCCGATACTCGCGTCGTCTTTGAATTGGTGGGTGACGGACGAACCTATGGGCTCTGATCACTTCCCCATAATGATTCAATTGAGAAATAAAGGGATTTACACGTCTATTAAGTCTTCATTAAGAAAGTGGCAATCGAAGAAAGTCGATTGGGACGTTTATAGAACCACGCTAGACAGTTCATACACTGACAACAACGGTAGCACATCATATGAGAAATTTGTCTTGGACGTAAACGCAGCGTGTGAGCAATGTATTCCTTTACGTAGAGCGAACGCCGTGAAGCTCACCTCCGCAGTTTGGTGGAATACTGCGTGCACGGAGGTCAGGGAGCGGAGAAGGGAGGCCTTTCAAAACTTCAAACGTCAGCCGACTATGAATAACTTTTTTGAGTATAAAAAGATAAGTGCCATGGCGAAAAAGGTCTTCATAGCCGCGAAAAAATCTTCGTGGAAGGGTTTCTGCGATCAGCTCAGTTGTAACACCCCCATATCAGAAGTGTGGCGTCAAATCAAAAAACTAAACAATAGCTGTGGGACTACTCAAGGGCAACATACCTTGTCTGATAAGTGGATCTCTGACTTTCTCGGGAAACTAGCCCCAGATTCAGTTTCCTTACCTCCTCTACCACAAACCCCAGATGAATATAGCATTCAAAGCATACTGACTGAGGAAATCACCATTACAGAGCTTGAATCTGTGCTCAAAAAATCAGTTAACACTTCTCCCGGTCTGGACCGCATTGACATACCCTATTATTAACAACCTCCCTAACTTGTATAAACACCGTCTTTTGTCCATTTATAATTCAATTCTTAGCAACTCGGAGGTACCTCAGGACTGGAAACGTCATTGCATTATGCCGATATTGAAACCCGGCAAGCCTCCCAATAGTTGTGATTCCTATCGCCCCATCTCTCTGGCCTCGTGCCTATTAAAAACATTTGAAAGGATTCTGAAAAACCGATTAGAATACTGGCTGGAACATAATAATGTCCTACCTCCAAGTCAATTTGGTTTTAGGAAAGGTCGTGGCTGTTTGGATAGTGTCGCACATCTCGTCACAGACATCCAGACTGGTTTTACAGGCACGCAGTCCACTATTGCCCTCTTTCTCGATGTGTCCGGTGCATTTGATAATGTTAGGCTCTCTGTGCTGCGCTCAAAAATGGGGTATATAGGCTTTCCTAATAGGTTCATTCGTCTAATAATATCTATCTTCGAAGAAAGGCGAGCCGAACTGCTAGTGAATGGCGTTCTGATGGAACCACGTATGGTGAGGGATGGCCTATCCCAGGGAGATATACTAAGCCCTATTTTATATGCCATCTACGTTTATGAAATTGAATCCGTACTCCCTAAAAATGTTAAAATACTGCAGTACGCCGATGACATCTGTCTCTATACGACGAGCGGCAATATTGACTCAGCAGTTGATGCTCTTTGTGAATGTCTTCATAATATAAAGGCATATTTAGCCGACCTTGGACTAAGTATTTCACCCACGAAATCTGTGATTTGTCCATTCTCCAGAATGAGGAATTTGCCTATCCCAGATAGCTTGAGCATGGGCGGTGAAAGTTATCCTGTAAAAAATGTCGCTAAATTCCTGGGTATTTACCTGGATAGAAAATTAAATTGGTCCCATCATATAAACTACATACTGAAAAAATCGGACAAATATCTTAATATTTTACGACTTGTTTGCCACACGCGTTGGGGGGCCGATCCTCATATCGCCCTCACTTTTTACCGTGTTACTATCAGATCCCTTTTTGACTACGGGTGTGTGTTTTATGGTCAAGCTGCGCAAACCCATCTTCGTAAGCTGGACGTTGTCCAACACAAATCCTTGAAGTTGTGTTTCGGACTGCTGAAAACAACACCAACGGATGCTCTGCTGAATGAAGTGGGTGAATACCCGCTGAGCATACGTAGGGATATGACGGCAGATAAGCTTCTACTAAAGATAAAGGCCTTATATCCTCTATGCTTTGCTAAGATATCTCACCTCAACACGCTTAATCTAACCTCTAATTTCTGGTCCAAAAAATCGTCCCCCTTACTGACAGAAAGTTTCCTGCGAACACACAGAATCTCAAGTCAGGTAAACCCTCTTATTAAAATCCCTTTGTTTTCTATGAGTGAGGAATCGTACACAGCCGTACTACGAAATCTGCTAATCCCTGTATTTTATTTCACTAAAACTGAGTCCTTCACTTCAGGAATGAATGCATCTCTTCAAAATCTATTACACACTAAATTTCAAAATTATTATGTTATTTACACTGATGGATCAAAAACTAGCTATCATGTAGGCAGTGCATTTTATGACCCACTTCGTGGCATTGGTAAACGCTTCAATCTTGAAAACAAAATGTCCATTTACACGGCCGAGCTATACGCCATTTTCGAGGCGATCAAGTATTTCTAAAGCATTCAACACGACAATCTTTTGATCATGACAGACAGCAAAAGTGCGGTTGATTCCATAAAAAATTATAAAATCGAGGCAAAACTGACCTACACTATTGTTGACATATTACAAATATCTGCTGAACTAGGTAGAATGAATAAACGCGTGTCCCTCATGTGGAACCCGTCGCACTCCGAAATTCTAGGAAACGAAATAGCAGACCGCCTGGCGAGGAATCCCATCGTTCCTTCTGTATCATCTAGTCCGACATGCAATGTAGATGGAACTTTGGAGCACATTGTTATGTCCTGCAGCTTATTCGCAAATCAAAGGGAGCTCCTATTGAAAAAACTTCAAACTAAACTCTCGAACCCTTTTAACTACACTTGTATCCTCGCCTCTAATAATTCCGACGTTTATCTCGATGTGTACAATTTCTGAAGTCTGTTCGCTGCGTAATCTAAATGACCTCGTATTGACACCTACCTAAATGATTTACACCAGTGGCTGTATGGTTTCCAACACCAATGCCAACTATCATAAATGCAAGGGTGGTCCCAGGGACTCATGCAGGGAGGAGGCACCAGGCCGCTTGTTACTATTCTTCCCATTGGTCAATTTTTTGTTATCATGCAAGCGAACTACAACAGGTCCGTTCCATTTGCTAAACCATAAAGGAAGTCTCAGGGGGAGGAAAAGAGTCAACCATCCTCGAGGCACTGTCACGGAAATGTACGTTGAAATCCGATGCCGTTACATTCGAACCTGGCATGGGTTTCTTCAAGGGCTTGCTATTCAATTCCCTATGAACAATTCTTCACGATTCACGAGACCTGTTCACGGACGACGTAATTCGTTCGTCGTTATGCGGCCGTCTAGCGGCGGACAAAGCTGTGCGATACTCTGTCTTAGCAGCAACGAAAGCACTACAAAAATTCAAGCGTTGCTGAGGATCGGAGGTACACCTTTAACTCCAAAGCAGATCCAAATAGATATCGCGTTTCGTTGCCAACTCAGGTGTGAACCAAGAATCCTTCATCATTCGTCGGTCATCAGACACTATCCAGGGGCAGCAGGCGGTCCAATCCACTCGCAAGAAGGTGTAGGAAGAGTTCACACTATTGAAAGGGGTCTTCAATCTCGTAAATCCTAAGCCAAAGGCTGAACTAGCCAAGACGTGAGACTAAGCAGTAGGTTAGCTCCTAAATGACGTTTTGGGACAGACTTGCCATTTTTAACTACGGGAGGTTGAAGGTGCAACGTTACGTCATGCGCTTTATCGTCAGAGAACTGCCAATTGATTATGCTGGAGCTGAACCAGGAATGATGGATGGATGGGCGGACTCCTTACCATTACCGTGGATTCTGGTGCACTGGTATTATAGAGGGCTGAAAGTCATAGGATGATAGCAAGTTCAAAAAATATTTGGCATCCGATTTCCCACTGAGTATGTCGATATTAAAATCGCCAGCAAGCAACACTGGGGACTTCATACGGCCCAGTCTATCAAGAAATTCCTGAAAAGTGCGGAAGAATTCGTGGAGCGGGCCAGCCGCAGGTCTATTGACATCTTTCATAAATACAGCAGCGCTCCTGCCGAGCTAAGATGAACTAACAATCTGGTTTTAACATCTGACCGGTGCCACTTGCTTTGTTTTGTTTATTGGCCCCGCAAAGATTCACCTCAGTGCAACTGGCGGACTTTTTGTGAACTTGCGGGACGAGCGGGGTGCTTCAACAAAACTCGAATAAAATAATTGCAATGGTTACTACATGAGTACATGATTCAATAGTTGCAGTGAGTGAAGCCACAACCACAAGCACGTGCGTTATAATATCAATTTTAGTTACCATCGGTAAACCGCGGTAGAACGCGCCGTTTTAGAGTTACCGGTAGAAAAAACATCAGCATTGCCCCCCCCCCTCCATCACCAAGGGTTCAGATCTTGATCCACTCCTGTCATCATCTCCTCATGGGTCTCCCTAATTCCCATTCGTTAATTATACCGACAAACAGTGCCGGCTTTAGGCATTCGGCACCCCCGGGCGAATCTTTCACCGGTGCCCTTATAAACTGACTGTTCTGAATAAAGCCGCGATATGGCGTTTTTTTCCATTTTAACCACAAATTAGTATTTTTCCTACACTTAGCGATTTTTCTCAATTGCATCAGTGTCTCTTTTTTAGCGGTGAATAAGCGATTTGTCTCCATTTTAGCCGCGAATTTTCTCAATTTTTGCCGTAAATTACCGCTTTTTCCTAATTGGCCACAGAATTTCACCCTCCGGTTTGTCATTTTCTCAATTTTCGGTTAACAAATTTTCCCTAATTACCCCCTCAATTCGCCCTTTTTCTTTATTCTAACAGCAAATTAGCGTTTTTCCTCATTGAAGCCGCTAATTACAGATTTTTCTACATTTTCAGCTGTGAATTAGAGTTTTCCCCAATTTTCGCCGCGCATTACCTAAACGTATTTCTTAATTTGGTCACGAATTAGCGTTTTTTTTTCACTTCAGCGCTTCTTTTCACTTTTATCGATGAATTAGTTATTTGTCTCCATTTTAGCGGCGTATTAGCGATTTATCTCAATTTAACCGCGAATTCGCGATTTTTCTGAATTTTTGCAATGAATTAGTATTTTTCCTGTTTTTAGCCGCTAATGAGCGTTTTTTCTCAATTTCTTCCGTGAATTAGCACTTTTTCTTATTTTTAGCTGCAAATTAGCGATTTTTTGCGCTTAAAGCAATGAATTACCCCATTTTCCCATTCAGAGGCAGCAAAACTTGCCGTCAGAAGCAGAAAATTGTCGTTTCCACACTTCTAGCCTCTAATTAGCGTTTTTTATAAGACTACTTTAAAGCTATAAGGAAACTTTAGTCGCGAAATGGCCAAGATGACACTTTATAACTAAAATTAAGAAACAAAAAACGTCATTTTTCTGTTTCTTTGGTTAAACTGAGTTGTACCCCGCTTTTTGCAAGCGCAGAAAGGCGAAAAGAGCAGGAAACAACGATAATTCAAGGCTATACAAGTGGGAAACCCAGAGAAAAACCACTAATTTGCAGCTCATTTAGCGAAAAACGCTAATTCACGACTGAAATTCAAAAGAAAGACTAGCTGCTGAAATTTAGAAAAACGTTAGCCTACAGCGTTAATTGAGAAAATCGCTAATTAAAAACTGCTAAAATTGAGAAAATTGCCAATTAAAAACTGCTAAAATTGAGAAAAATCGCTAATTCTAATGAAAAATTGAAAAAGCTCTGATTAGCAGCTGAAAATTGGGACGATCCAGGATACGGTAATAATATCGCGGCAGAAAATCGCTAATTCACGGATGAAATTGGGAAAAACGAGGATAAAATGCCTGTACAAAAAACGTTAATTCGCGGATAAACATGAAAAAAATCGCCTTATTCACGCCTAAATTTAGAAATACGCTAATTCACAACTAAAATTTAGTAGAACACTGATTTGCGGGTAAAATGTAGGAAAACATAAATCCATGGCCTATGAAGGCAATTTCGGGCCTTAAACTAGGAAATAGCGGTAATCTGTGGATAAAAGTGAAAAAAAAAAGATAATAGTTCATACGCCGCTAATTTGTGGTAAATATTGAGAAACATCGCTATAAGTAACGCGGCTGCAATTAATAAAAACGTTTCTTTTCAGCTGAAAGTGAAAAAAAGTGCTAGGCTCACTGCTGAAAAGGTAAAAAATCTCTAATTTGCAGCAAAAATTGAGGAAAATCTCCAATTATTTCCATCGATTTACTTGATAGCTAAGCCCAAATATCTACTGTGTATTAGCTCTTTGTGCGCCCTGGTTTCTGTGGATCTATCAATCCCAACGCTCTTTTTTTAACTAATTTGTTTAGAATTTTATAGTTATGATATATTCGTAAAGCAAATGCGCTTCTTAGATATAATTTTCTTATCGCCCGGCTCGCCCACCCTTAAAGCCGGCACTGCCGACAAAATTCTAGAAATAACTAAGAGCAAATTTCTGCGTAACTTGAAGCCGCTTTAGGCCCGGTGCACACGAGAGATAAGTGTCGCTCACTATTCAATGGGGGCAATGCACACGTGCCGCGGCGACCAGTGTCGCGCGGTCATTGCGACACTTATCGCCGCGACCGTACAGAAACATATAATTCAATTGGCAATGCACACGTGTTGCGGCGACCAATTATCGCTGGCGACACTCGAAATGCTGTCGCAAGTTCCTGTGGGTCGCGCGACTTTATTTTCACCACTCAATACTTGAAAACCTAGCTTTTATACCAGGTGAACGCAGCACCATTCTGGGGGTACAAATAGGCCCTACCTATTGCACCTCTACTACTCTGCTAGGGTTCGCAATCTCTTATTGGCATTGCTGGTCCGTGGGATCTCGCAATCTTTTCCAAGTACTTTTATATGTACTTGCAATATTAACTACTTGTAATACTTGCAGTATTACAATACTATGTGATGGGCTTACTAGGGATTGGGGGTCTTAATTTTGTGCAGGAGTACTATAATAGAATTTGAGGGAGGGTTTCTGACCAATAACACTTCCAAGTTGTCAATTTAACAGTTAATAAATTAGGTAACAAATAACAATTCATAATTAGGTAACAATGATTAAATTAGACAATAAGATCACCGATCAGTTGAGCAGGTCCGGCTCCCTCTGGCGTCCAGGTGTTAGATGGTTGTGGAGAACAGTGTTTTTGGCGAACTTTGGTGCACCCGTTATGAGGCGAAGCGCTCTATTCTGCTAGGTCTCTCTTTATTTGCGTTTTGCTATAGCTGAGCCCAATGCAGATCAACAGTACTGGCATATCGGGCGCACTATCGGCCCCCCCGTAGTTGAAAAAACTCCCTACAAAATCTTACCAGACAGCATATAAAAGCTCTTCAATTCCACAATGTTGAGGCTGATGATGGATGTTCAACTCCGCCAGCAGGAGCACAGAGTGATGTACAAATGGACAGTGATGCATTAGCAGGCCACTCTACCGCCCCTTCCCCTGCACCACACCCTCATGGTGTGGCCAGGTACTCGGGCACCGATGCATCTCAATGGAGCAGTTAGAAGGAGATCCAGACGCTGGAGAATGAAGACAGGGCCAACCTCCAGCTAATGAAGAATGAAATATCCAAGATGCTAAGTGTCACTAAGCAGCAGAGGAACGTTAGCATGGTCATCAAGGACGGACTGGTACTTTTGGTAGAGCTTTACGACTCTCTCAATGCCTATCTTAAGAAGAAGAGCTCCCTCCGGGAGGTACTAAAGACAGAGGTTGAGCAGGCGATAAGGTGGTCACCGCAGAAGGAAAGGAAGGGCCCATCACGCAAGAGGCCGCGTAAGGAGGTGCATAGCGAGGTCTGCAGCACTGGAGAAAGTGAGAGTGAATTTACGGACTCCACGTTCTACTCAGGAGTGACAATCAGGGGTGCCAAGAGAGTTGCACCTACGAAGGCGGTAGCGGGCCTTTCATGTACGGCAGATGTCCTCGACTCCAGAAAGGCGAAGGACCCCAAAAAGAAGAGTGTACAAGCAAACATAGAGCGGAACAGTAAGGAGAAGGGGCAAGAAGCAGTTAAGGATGGGAAGACCAACAGAAAAAGAAGTCGATCCAGGAAAAGACCAGAGGCTCTGGTGATTAATGTGTCGGAGAGCCTGACATACTCAGGCATCCTGAAGAACCTTCGTGAGAAGGTGAGACCAGAGGATACAAGTACGGAAATCCGGTCAATTAGGAAGACGGTAAAGGGGGACGTGTTGCTGGAGCTTGGGGGGACTTCTGAGCTCTCAGAGCAATTTCGAGCCGCAGTCTTTGGAGCTATAGGCGATCCGAAGGCGGTAAAGGATCTGGTTCACCGTATGACCATCGAGATCCGGGATCTTGACGCGCTAACGACGGAGGAAGAAGTCAGGAAAGCTCTGGAAGGAAAACTGCAGGGGAAAAAAGGGGTGATGAAAATATTCCTAACTAACCCCAATAGCCAGCAGCAGCGAATGGCAGTTGTTGAGATGGCGGAGAAGGAGGCCAGATTACTGCTAACAACGGCCAGAATTCGTATCGGCTGGATTAACTGCAGAATAAGACAGAGGGTGGAAGTGTCTCGATGTTTTATTTGCCTAGGGTACGGGCACATAGCCAGAGGGTGTACGGGCCCCAACCGAGCGAACGTCTGTTTCAGATGCGGATCGGTGGGACACAAAGGAGCAGAATGTAAGGGCGTAGAGAGGTGTGTACTATGCACAGAGCTTGGATTAGAAGCTACTCATACGGCAGGTCGGGAAGGGTGTGCAGCGTTCCAGCAGGCCCTAAAGGATGCTAAAGGACGATCAACACGATTAATATCTTGCAGATTAATCTAATAGAAGTAGGACGGCTAGCTCCCTTATGGATCAAGTTGTTCGAGAGAAAGCAGCAGATCTGGTACACGTTCGAGGAGAGGGGATCAAGTTGGTTCACAGACCCATCAGGTACGGCGGCTATATGGGTAGTAAACAGACCGGCAGTTCCCATAGAGAAACATGGGGTAGGCCCGGGCTATGTTTGGATCAGCAGTAGAGGGGTGACGTACCTCAGCTGCTACTTAACTCCAAACGAGTCGATTGCGGGTTTTGGAGCTAGACTCGCCAGTATAGAGGATGAAGCCCGCGAGGTGAGGGGAAAATTACTTATCGCTGTTGATTTTAATGCCAAAGCAATAGAGTGGGGTGGGACTATCCCGGACGGTCGAGGCCGAAGATTAATGGATATGATATCTAGACTTGGATTAGTAGTATTGAACCAAGGAGAAGCACCAATGTTTCGCCGAGCTGGATGTACGGGCACCAGACCGGATATTACCATGAGTACAGAGAGTCTTGCAGGGCAAAGAAGGGGATGGCAGGTCTTTGAGGATTACTCTGCCAGTGACCATCAATACCTGGGATACCGTTTAGGGGGACACTTAACGAAACATGAGTCAGCCTCGCCTCCACGTTGGAACACCGCGAGGTTGGATTTAGAGGTGCTGGACACAATGATAGTTATGGGAATGGGGGTTCTGCAACGAATGGAGACAGAAAAAAAGAGAAATTCTCATGATTTGGTTGCAGCAACAATGAAATTGCTGACCAGGGTATGTGAGTGCTCTCCAAAAAAGCGTGGTATGCGGAACCGACGACCAATGTACTGGTGGAGTGAACAAATCGCAGACTTAAGGAGAAACTGTTTTCGCCTCAGAAGGCTAGCCCAACGAGCCAGAGGGAGTGCCGCTTTTTCGCAGAGGAAGGTGGAGCAGTACAGGGCCGCTCGGCGTGCTCTTAAAGTGGCCACAGCTGAGAGTAAGGCTAGGAAGTGGAAAGAGCTTTGCAGCGATAATGAGAACGACCCTTGGGGTCTGGGATACAGGCTGGTTCTACAAAAGCTAAAAGGAATGGACTCCACAGCTGAAATGCCAGTTGAGGTCAAGGAGAGGATAGTGGACGAGCTGTTTCCAACGCACGAAGTGGAGGATCAAGCGCTAGTTGCGGTGACTCCCAGTGATATACCACTGTTCACTATGAGTGATCTGCAGGAGGCGGCAAAGTCAATGAGGGACCGGAAGGCTCCAGGCCCGGATGGGATCCCGGTTGAAATACTGAAGATCGTTTCTAAAAGTCACCCATACGTTCTTTTGCAAATGTATAATGCGTGCTTGGTAGATGGTGTGTTCCCGGAACGTTGGAAGACAGCGAAGCTGGTCCTTATCGGGAAAGGTAAATTAGACCCAAACACAGCGTCAGCCCATAGACCGCTATGCATGCTGGACACTGCTGGAAAGCTGTTTGAGAAACTGCTAAAAAAAAGAACCCTCGAGGCAGTTGCTGCGGCAGGAGGGCTGTCACCGAGGCAACACGGGTTCAGAGCGGGTAGGTCCACTGTAGATGCGGTGAGAGAAGTGGTAACGGCTGCACAAGCAGCGAAAACAGGAAACCATTGGTCCCGTGAGCTCTGCATGGCGGTCACTCTGGATGTCAGGAATGCTTTCAATTTGGCGAAATAGAGAGACATCTTGCAGGCTCTGAAAGAAGATTTTCGGATTCCGGGGTACCTGTACCGTGTTTTGCAAGACTACCTATCCGAGCGATGGGTAACGTTTAGCACGCGGGAGGGGACAAGAAAGAAGCGGATTACCTCAGGTGCAGCTCAAGGTTCGGTCCTTGGGGCGGACCTATGGAACATTAATTACGACGGGATTCTGCGTTTGGATATGCCAGAGGGGGTTTTACTGGTAGGGTACGCTGACGATGTCGTCATTGTCCTAACAGCTCGAAGGGCTGAGGAGCTTCAGTTCAAGTTCAATCAGGCCATGAGGAGGATTCTGGAGTGAATGGAGTCCAGATCGTTGTCACTGGCTGTTCAAAAGACGGAAATCGTGCTTTTTACTTCGAAGCGTATAGAAAGGGGAATAACAATGAAGATTGAAGGCCAGGAGATGGTAGCGGCTCTGGCAATTAATTACCTTGGAGTTATGCTAGATGGAAAGCGCACATTTTGGGCCCACATAAGCAAGGCAGCGGACAAAGCAGCAATCGTAGTGCGAAAGCTCAGTAGGCTTATGGCCACTGTGCAGGGTCCATCCCCAGCAAAGAGGAGGCTCCTAATGAGTACGGCAGAAGCTGTAATGCTATATGGGGCTGAGGTCTGGGCTGAGGCACTGGAGTGCGAAAAAATACCGGATTAGATTGAACTCAGTTCAAAGGAGAGGCACGTTAAGGATATGCAGTGCATACAGAACAGTTTCTGGTCCTGCTGTTCAGGTGGTACCGGGTGTTGTGCCGATCGACATCCTGGCCGGTGAGAAACGGAGAATATATCTGCGCAAGGGAGAGCAAGACCCGCGGACAGTAAGGAAAGAAGAGAGAAAACGGTCGATCTAGCTCTGGCAAGCGCGATGGAACGAGGAGAGTAGAGGGCGGTGGACAGCAAGACTAATTGTTGATGTTGAGGGGTGGACCAATAGAAATCACGGAGAGGTGGGGTATTACATGACACAGTTTCTAACTGGTCATGGGTACTTTCGTTCCTTTCTGGCAAGGATAGGGAAAGTGGCTGACGGCCAGTGCAGATACTGCCTCATAGAGGACGACAATGTCCATCATACATTCTTTGTATGTTCGAAATGGTGGCACCCCAGGGGCGAGCTCGTTGCCCGCATCGGAGAATTATACCCGGAAACTGTGGCAACAAAAATGTTGGAAAGCAAGGAGGGCTGGGATGCCGTAAGTACCTATGTATGCGCGGTTCTCAAAGCGAAGGAGTTGAATAGAGAGTGGAAGAGGGATTAAAAATGTAGAAGGAGGGGGGCTTCATGAGTGGATAAGAAGAAGACTAGGTGGGGCCTTCAAGGGCTATAAAAGACTTGTCCTGAAGTAATACTGAAAGGTGGTCCTGGGGCAATCCTATAAAAGAAGCCGTAGGAAGGGTGTTTTAGTCGGTATACCTCCGGTGAGTCCGACACGAAGGGTGAGGAGACTCGCAGCTCCTCACTGTCAGTCCATAAAGGATTTCACCAACCTCACAAAAAAAAAATAAATAAATAAAAAAAAAACAAATAAATAAAATAAAAAAAACAAAAAAACAATGTTGAGGCGGCTCCACACATGCGGTTTTCGCCGAGCACCGAGCAACTAGGCGAATGCCGAGCTACTCGTCTAGGTCATCGGCGAGTGGCGAGCTCGTTGATCCACACATTCGGAGTTCGTTCCGCACATCGCTAGCCTCCTATGCGCTCGTCTACTTTGAAGTGGTCAAAAACCGACACTGGCCGGGGCATCGCCGAGCACGAGTATTCGGCATTCGCCAAGTACCGAGCACCCCTCCACACCACTAGGAAATCGACGACCATCTTTCCTCATCATTACGTCTGAGAGAGCTTTTTCCTTTTCCAGGGTATCTCTGTCACGATTTGAGGTACCGCATGAGTGTCGAGACTCTAAATGGCTTAAGCGGAGGAGTGTTTTATTTTATTTTTTATTGTTTCTTCACGTTTAAATTATACAGCCCGTGTAGCACAATCATCGTCATTTGTGGCGCTGGTGGAGTGGCGGATTAGCTTACGCTGTGTTCCGCCTAGGAGTCTTTCTTAACCTAAAGGCGGCTACAGACTATCGTGGTACGTCGTTACACGAAAAAAAAAAGAAAACAATGTTTCGGCTGGTTTCGCCGGTAATGTTTCTTGTTGTGAATCAACACTTTAACAGCCTCTACACACTAGAGCAGTGGTTTTCAACCTTTTGTGGCTCGCGACCCACTAAATTCGGTTTAATTATTTATTCGTGACCCATGCGCATGATATTATATGCTTCTATTGTCGCGACGACCACGCGACACTTATCGCCCGTGTGCACCGGCCCTTAAACACATCCACTAGAAGGCAAAACTGTAAACAATGCTGTAGCAATAGCAACCAGTAACTACAATCATTGTGTGTCTACTCTAGGAATGTTCTTTCAGACGGCACCAGGGGTGGTCACGTAATCTTTGCGGGGCCAATTGTGGTAGTGACAATCAGAATCAGAAAGGAAATTGGAAGGGGAAGTGGAAATCAAATTCCTTTCCTGAGTCGATTTTTTTTCAGTTCCACATTCCAATACAGGTAGGCCAAGTTTATTGAGAATTGAGGATAAGGCGGCGTTCACACTAGACGATATATGAAAGCAACGCGATAGAAAAGCAATATATCGCGCAACATATCGGTCCGTTACTATGTTTATACATGCGATACCAAAGTGATATTTTTCTGTTTTCGCCATGAGCTCGTCGGAGGAAGAGGTTCTCATTTCGTACTACATGAAAAATAGAAAAAAAAAACGAATTTGGGTACATCCCTATAATTTAATTAACGTGAAACACAGTTCGGTGGTGGTTTTTCACGAATTAACCCGTTGTTTGAAGGAAAATTTCATGAATTTTACCGCATGAGCACCGCAAGACATCAGCTTTGTTTGTATTGGCTGCTTCCAGTATTGCAAAAATAAAACACATTAATTTCATTAATATTTAATTTTTAGGGTTTTTTGCTTTTTTCCTATTCTACTTCTTCGTTTCCTGAACTTTCGCCTTCTTGTGCTGAAGGCATCGTCAGAGAACCTTTTGGGTTTTTTCATATTTTTTATGGCTTAAAGACTAATAATGTTAATAACACATTAATTTAATTGGTCAAAATCACGCTTCCCAAATGCCTGGGACTTTTTCATGAGCAATTTTCGCTATGAGAACGCTTGTTTCCATGTCCCCGCGATCATTACAGTTCTCGGAACGGACAGGCCGAATATCCTCATCTACAGCTAACTTTGACGTAAAATGAGCCTTAAAACGGTCAAAGACACATTAGTTCAAGCTATTTTTCAAATTACCTGTGATAAGTTAACAAAAATAGTTTATCTAAGAGCCGTTTTCATCAAATTAACAGGACCATCCCATTAAAATACAGTTTTTGTTGTTAGGGAATTTTCTCCTACTGCGTGTATCTCGACACCTATTGGAGATAAGCGAGTATCATTTTTGTTTTTTGTAAAGAAAATTTCATGATGATTAACTTCTTTGCTATGCATCAATGTCGTAACGTCAACGGCGAGGCTACAACGCATTGTTCACAAAAAGCAGTGAAGGGGTTCGAGAATAGTGTCACTTTTAACGCTATTATCTCTTAAGCGGTTGAAGCTACAAAAATCTTGTCGAAGACTAATTTTTGAGGAATTTTGTCAACTTTGTTTTGTTATCCCGTGAGTGTTTGGGTGGCACCTACAGTTTACGAACTACAGGTAATAAAGTGAAAAAGTATGCACGTTTTTCTACGTCCAGCAGCTAGCTCGTGGGCTAGAGGCGGGGACTTTTGAGTACACCATCTCCAGACCCCTCCGAACAAATCCTAATCACAATTTTAGAGTTACCAGCTGGTTCAATCTACGCCTTTCCAAGAAGCATTCGTTTACTAGACTATCTATGTTTTTCACATTGTTTGCTGATTTCTGTGGAACTTAAAGCAGTGCATTGTTGCACATCGTTGGAAAGCTGACAAATTGCAGATGTTTTTCCGTTATCTGAACGTTTGATGCCACCGAGGTTAGATGAATTAGAAACGGAAGAGAAGGCAGGATAAAAACGAAAAACGCATTTTGGGAGATTTTGATCGACTGATATGCCAATCAAAATTGGATAACCACCAATTATTTCGGGCTCATTTTGTAGGCAATTTTGTCCTGTTTCCAACGCACTATTCACTTTTTTAAAATTAATTTCGTGCGGTGACACATCACTTCAAATTTTATATAAAAAAAAAGAGCTAATCATGAAAACATCAGTTTTTATTCGATATCTCGAAAACAAATTGACTATCGATAATAGTGTATTTCGTGAAGGTAATCAACTAGGTACAAGGTATCCGCGGTATGTTAATCTGACGCGCTTTAGTAAATCCCGAAATCCCCTCTTGGGCTCCCCTACTAAGACGGAAATCCACGATTTCAGAAATAGTTTATCCTACTTGCGAAGCCATATGGACACATTTGCAGTTTGCACCCTCAATTCATGCCCATACCAGACGGACGAGCTTGGACAGCAATAGCAAAGCGTCATTTCATGGCTGTGGCTGATGCAGATGGCATGTTCACTCTAATTGATTTTGGAGATCTCGGACGAAACAGTGATGGGTCAGTAGTTCGTATTCCTCTTTTGGAAAACTACAGGGATGAAGGAAGTTGGATATTCCGAAGCCTGCTTGTATTCCGGGAAGCAGTGACGACGAGGAGTTTCCACACTATTTTGTTACCATATTTAATGCGGCCTTTTCCCAAAAAAGTGCTGAACGATGCAAAAAGAATAGTTAACTATCGACTCTCAAGAGGGCGGAAAAGTGTTGAATGCGCATGCATTCCGAATGTTAACTTCAAAATTTAGACTGTTCGAGATGGCCCAATCTGTTGTAACGACAAAAGAGCCTCGTCAAAGCTGCTTTCTGCACAATTTGATCCGTTCTCACCATGGAAAAATTCAAGAACCTTCAGATTTGGATGGGACCAATGGAGAAGTGCCGAACATACCCGATGGGAGTACACTTGACGAAAACCTTTCTCAACCATACGCTAATTATGAGCGGAATAAGTTGGGAAACTACTTTTTGAGCTCAGAGGGGAAAATTCGATACCAATGGAAGTACGCTCCGCGTCTATTACCTTCCTAATCCAATGGCATGTGACCTCGGACAATTTTAAATCCAGGAGGACAGATTAATTTTTGTCAATTCAAAGAGGTTTTAAAAGGTCTAGAAAATTCAATGTGCTTTTCTGATAAGTTCTTGTTTTAGCACTTAACACATCTGTGAGCTTAACCATCTTTGTCACTTCTTTTCCATCGAACCATGGTGGCAGGGGCGGATACAGGGGGTGGGCGATCGGGCTGAGCCCGAAGGGCCGGAGACCCCGAGGGCCAGTGCGGCCGGAGGGCCGATGCCCCCCCCAAACATTTTGACGTATCCTTGTCCTCCTGAAAAAACTGGTAACTACAGATTAATTTTTCTCATTTTTCATTCATTTTTTTTTTTTTTTTTTTCAATTTTAGCCGTGGATTAACGACCTTTTCCTCCACACTTTGTCCGCGAATAGGTGATTTTCCTTAATTTTAGCTGCGAAGTAGCTTTTTTATCCCATGTTAGCGATTTTTCTCAATTTTTGCCATCAATTGAAGTTTTCCTAGATTTTTGCAACAAATTAGCGATTTTTTACCTTTTCCAGCAGTGAATTAGCACTTTGAGCTGCAAATATAGCGCTTTTCGTTGATTTCAGCCGCGCTAATTAATTAATAATTTCTCAATATTGGCTGCAATTTTTTTTTTTTTTTTTCCAACATTTAGCTATAGACTAGCGCTTTTTTCCAGGTATACGTCCGAAGTTGCCTTCAGAAGCAACTGATTATTGTCTTTTGCTGAATTTTAGCCCCGATTCAGCGTTATTACTGAAATTCAGTCGTGAATTGGCTTTTTCTCTAATATAGCTGTGAATTAGCCGATTTTTTTAATTTGAATCCGCGAATGAACGTTTTTTCTAGACTATCCGCAAATTATCGGACTTTTTACAAATTTTAGCTGCCAATTAATTATCTATTATTTTCAATTAAGTCCGCAGCATTGGATTGTTCCAAGTTTAGCCGCTAAGTAGCGCTTTTTGTCAAACTTCATCAGAGAAGCTATTTTTCTCAATTTTTTCCGTGGTTTAGCAAATTAGCCATTCTTCTTAATTTTCGTCGTGAGTTAGCATTTTTCGAAAATTAGCTGTGAATTGTGACTTTTCAGTTTTTTATCCGTGAACGGGCAATTTTTTTGCAATTTCAGGTGCAAACTTGTCATTTTTCTCAATTTTAGCCCCCAATTAGCGTGTTTTTTTATCGTCTAGCCTTAGCGGTTTTTTTTGCCTTTTAGCGCTTGCAGAAAAGCAAAAACTGCGTCGGGTCTCAATTTTACCAACAGCAAATTAGCGTTTTTTCTTCATTTTAGACATGAAGTGGCATCTATACACCGCGAGTCAGCTATTTTTTTCTCAATTTCGGTCTGGATGTTTCATCGAGATACTGCGAATGAAAGCTTTTGAACAGTTTTTGTTACAAATACTAGCGATGTTTCCCAACTTTTTGCAGCCGTTGGTACTTGCCTGCAAGAATAGCATGTTAGTACGCCTTCTCATCTTTATCCGCTTACGGACCTACGAAAAACAAACTGGGGAGTAGCTCTCTCTAATTTAGCAGCGAAGTTACCCCCAGAAGGGTGCGTTTTCTCTCAATTTGAGCCTTCAGAATAATCGCTTTTGTGGGCTAAATAGATTATTCAGCTACACTCCTTGCTGATCACCTGCAAGCACTCCATCCTGAATGGAAAGGATTGAAAAGCATCGAAAGGAGCCAATATCGCTGTCAAACTGCATGCCAAAAACTCGTTTTCACGTACCTACAAACATAAACATAAGCCATGTCTTCACTTGTGCCTTTTCGCCTGCGTCAGAGGCATGCGTCATAGCAGGCGGTGTGTTGAACGTGAGGAATGCGCTATTGCATGCCTTAAAAAGCTGGAAGGATTATCAGAAATTGCGTGAATAGCTTGGCTTGTTGAAAGTGTTGAAAAGGCGTGTTGAATTGAAAGAGGAAGACGAAAGCGCACAAGTGGGAGACATAGCTATAGATCCTTGATATCCACACTTATAGGCCCGCGGCGAACCGGCCCCCTCACCCCTGCCTCGGTACCATACGCTACTAATACTCGGACAGAAGTGAGAAAAAGTGCTACTTCGTGGCTCATGTTTCCTTAAAGCTTCCGCGAATAAAGTACAGAAAAAGCGCTAATTCATGAATTAAATTAAGAAAAATGGCTCATTAGCGGTTAAGATCGAGAAAAATACGAACTCACCGCAAAAAATCGCTAATCCACCGATAAAACTGAGAAGCGCTGAAGTGAGGATAAACGCTAATTCGCTATTTAAATGGACAAAACGTCAAATTCGCAGCTTCTTAAGGTAGCTTTGTGCCAATCCACAGCCAAATTAAGAAAAAGCTTTACGTAGTTCGCGACGAAAATAGGAGCAAAACTTTAATTCGTGGCTGAAAGGTATAAAAATCTATAATTTTAGAGGTTAAAATCAGGAAAAACACTAATGTGTGGTCATAATGAGGATAAATGGGTAATTGGGGTTTAAATTGGGAAAATTTACTAATTAACAGAAAATTGAGAAAATGGCAAGCCGAGGCTTCCGGAGGCAACTTTGCAGCCAATTAGCAAAAAGTGCTAAATTACGGCAAAAATTTAGAAAAATCGCGGCTGAAATGGAAACGTATCGCTTATTCGCGGTTGGAATGGGGGAAATATCGAATTCACCAATGAAATTGAGAAGAACCTACGAAGTGTTGAAAAAAGTGTGAAAAAAAAAAACAACAAAAAAACGTTTTTCGACAAGACGGGTGGGTGGAAAGCATTTTCGGCTATGCGTCTACATGACGTTTTTGTGCGTCCAGGTACGCACTATCACCAGGTGCAAGTGTGTCACATTCCTCCTGAATCACTCCTGTATAAATGTAGATTGGGCCGATATTTCCCCAGTGCCCCGGGCCGGACAAATCTGTGTATCCGCCCCTGTATGGAGGCATAAATATACTGGAGGAGTAACTAACAATCTCATGGTAGAGGTGAGGTGTGATTTCACTGTCGGTGATTTTGTCACTGTGACTACTCCGTCACTGTTGGCTCCGGTGACGACCACATTGAAATCACCGTTCCGACCCTCTAACGGTGACATTCCTCTTCACTAATATCGCCTCTTCATTCGTCACTTCTATCGCTTCACTGCGCTAGAGTCTCTTGAATTAAAATATTGGAGCCGTCACCCAGCCATCCTCGAAGGTCACCACATAGCAGATAGCACTTAACCAGTTCCTCTATCGCCACAATGAACTCAGTCGCATTCTCCCCAAGTCTATCCCTCGTCTGTTGACTTTTCTTGGACTTATCGTTAGTATTTAACCTTTAGTTTAGGTAATATATTTTTATACACTTCGTTTTCCAAGATCTGTGCTACGGTGATCTTGTATAATTTTACTTTTTTTAAAACAACTTCCTAGGTAAATTCGTGCATTGCAGTTTTTGAGCCATGACTCAAGACTCACCTTCATTTCGTTTGCATTTGAGGCTGTGGGTTATTTGATAACTTATTAGAAAATTATTTTTTTTGTATTTTTATAACCGATGCAAACAAAATTGATTTGCGAAATCCTGTCTCTCATTGCGATATTAATAGGCTTTGTTGGGTTTGGGAATGAAATTCACACAGATACCGGCGAGTTCGGTGACATTAGGCGTTTGCTCAAACGAACTGCTACAGTAGTCACTTAAGTGACAAAATCACCGGTTTTTGTCACAGTGACTGCACAGTCACAGGAGCTAGTTGTCACTGTGACCGACAAAAGCTGTCACGTCACACCTCTATCTCATGGTAGCGCTAATAAAAGCGAGCCAAAAGTATTCACCAGTAGGTGTGGGCAGAAAATGGAAGTATTCAAGCAAATAAAATTCAGTACGTTGCCACTCTAAAAAAAAAAAAATAAATAAATAAAAAAAGATAAAAAAATTGATCGAAAATCTATCTGGCAGTCGAGCTCAAAGATTCATTCATTTCACCCAAATCGATGTCTGATTTGGGAGGAGTATACAGATGATTTGGCATGTGAACTGAAGGATATCAACAGAAGTTGCTACTTTACTAGTGCGTCTGGTGATTTTTAAATAAATTCCAAAGTCCAATGGGATTGTTTGGGAGTAGTTGTTGGGGAAATTACGTAGTTCACTATGTGTGAAGCATTCGAGGGAACTGTGAAATTGTTTTTCAGAATTCATAATACAAAATTATCCCCCAGAAATCGCGTGTTCATCCCTTCTCTGCACCACCCATTTTGATCAATAGATAATCATACCACCACTCCAAATTTTCATAAATTCGAAACTCAACTCATGTTTTCGACCACGGCGACGAGAACAATGTATAATAGTTCACCAAGACAAAATGACTGTCGAAACCCATCCCCCGCCGCTCTATCAAATCGTACGTGGCAACCAAGATTCATCTAACCAAGGCCGAGAAAACGTCATGCCTAAACAAAAGGTGTCTGTTCACGATAGAATTCAGCTCGGGTACAAATACGCTCCGCCCACCAAAGGATATTTTCGGTTCGCTCCAGAGGCCTCTCGGGCATTTCTCTTCTTTCGGCCATTGCATTTCTCTCTTTATTCATGAAACGGAAAATGAAAATTTTCCCGGGTGACATGGCTTTCCATGTAGCGTTGCGTGACAAGGAACCGATAGGTATCGCTTCAGTATCGCTATCGTTTCAATGTGAACGCTTCCGTACCGCTCCGACTAAAACGTTGCTTCGGCAATATTGCACCGATATCGTATCGCTCCGGTGTGAACCCTCCCTTGAATAAACCGATAGGCATCGCTTCAGTATCGTTATCGCTTCAATGTGAACGGTTTCATATCACTCGCACGCGGTTTTTGTTGTTTTTATCTGTCTGAGTTGCTTTCATGTCGCTTGGGCAATATCGCAGCGATATCGTGTTGCTCCAGTGTGTACGCCGCCTGACTGTTTTTATTCCATTATTTTCATTTCTTAAATCAGCTAGCTGATTCTTTAGCTCCAAGTTAATTTCACCCACCGCCCGCAACTCCTCTGTTACGACGTTGAGAATGGAGGCTAAGGTACACCTCTCCTCCCCCAGCCGGAATTCATAATTAAGGGCCTAAGAGTAGGTATACAAATCAAATTCGCATAAAAATTTATCAATCGTGTAACTCCATGGATCGCACCAGGTGCTCTACCTGCATCCTTTAGAGTGAGAACACCGTGGAGAATATTTATCGCAAGCCTCAGAGAACGTTAACAGTCCTCCATAAACGGGGGCGCGACTCACACGTGCGTGCGCACCCCCACACAACTACAAGAAATATAGCACGCACAAGCAGATCACCCATCTTTAGAATGTTCATACCTGAGTTAACACAAGCATCGATAGCACTGGAGCACGGAAGTTCAGGGAAATCCTGGTTAAGAGAGCCAACCCTGCTTCAAACGACGTCTTATTTTCCAAGTCATCGCCAAGATTTATAATATAATTTCTGGGTTTTTGTTCCTAATGTGTTATATAAATGTATAAGAATCTCAGGGAGCGGGGGCATCGCCCCATCCCCCCGGAACTCCACTGCATAAATGGATAAGAATATATCCGTTTACAGTAGGAGATTATAATGAATACATTATAGTGGTTTAAGCCGAGTTCGTCACTATTTCCTCCATCAGCCCTGATTGAGTGGGGAGGTGATAAAGTGATGAGGACGAATTGATGGTCGTTACGAACTCAATAAAGAGTGATGAACAGGATTTCCGACATTTTGATTGACTTGGGAAATCACGTTTTCCTTTGGCAAGAAGAAGCGCTCGTGGAGGAATTAAAGGTTTAGCCGGTTAGCCCTCTGTAAACGCTTTTTTTTTTTTTTTTTTTAATTAGTTTGCGGGCGACCAGTTTACTGGCTATTAATGTCACTACGGTAAATCCACGCGACAAGGCGAGAACTTATTTAAGCGGTTTACCGTTTAATTAATCCTTCGTTCGAGAAACTTAAAGCTAACTCACACGACGAACATCATCGCAGTATCATCATATTAAGGTGACGGGGAACAAACCGGTTTTAAATCTTAACCCGCCCCCCTCACCAAGATGCGTTTACAATAATAGTAAACTAAATTATGACGTCACAACATTGAATATAGCCCCGCAGACAAGCCGCACACCAAAATAAAGTGAGCTTTAATCGTTCATATTTTTATTAATCAAGGAACGTCACGGGCTTCCTCAGCGAAAATTATGAATATTAGGTTGTCCTTTTAAACATTCCCATCTTTAATTAGCTCAGTCAGTTTAAATGAGAATGCTTTAATGAAAAGGCCGTTAATGAATACTTTTAACGTCGACTATCGTTTAAAAGAGACAAGAGGTTCCGTGGATTTTCATTGAAGGGCCCCGCCTTTTACTTCGTATATGATAATTAAAAAATGTTTTTTAATTTTCAACTAATTTCTTCTTGATGATCCTCTTTTTCTTCATCTTTTTTTCTTTTAATTAGCATTTTTTTGCACAATCCGGCCGAATCTGTCGAACGATTGAATTGAAACGGTGTCTCCACGCGAAAGGAAAGTGCGTTATTAATGAGTCGTGTTCCTCGGAATTTTTAAGGATACCTTGCGAAATAAATTTTATAACTTTTATAAATAAGTATAACGAGTTCAAAGAATTATACAGAGAGAAGACCTTCCCAGGATTTGTTTGTTAGTTGTTTTTTTTCGGATTCTATTGGTATGGGCTGTGATGTTTGATCAAAAAGAGGCCGACTAGAGGATCAGAGAATAAAAAAAAAAAAAAAAAACTGGAGGTATAGAAAGGGCTGTACAAGTGATGTTTCGAATATTATTATTTTTCCTATACCGTCTTTCATGTGGCTGTAAAAGCTGTTACACTCTAACTGGTGGTTGGAGAGAAGTTGGATTTTACCGTCCATATAGGATGGATGGATGTAAAAGCCTTTCATTTTAAACCCACGGTCACTAAAAGATTACGGCAATGGTTTGTGTTTGTGTTTGTGGCAATGGACGAGGCCTCGCATCGCGTTACCTCTAGAATACCAACGGAATTTTTCGTTTTTTCGTTTTACGATAATTCCATTTCGGTGTACATTTAAACCGAAAAACTTGGCTATAGGCGTAAATATAGTTATCATTCCAGCTGTTGCGTTTATTATCATTGTACTGTTCGGCCTCACGGATTCAGCACGACTCAACAAAACCCAATCCCCCCCCCCCCAAACCCAGTTTCTGTGATCCCCAAATATAGCAGGGGTAGGCAGCTGCCCTCCCCTAGACTTGAAAGCGCAGATTTAGTGGGGCATCCATACCCTCCCCTAGTCACATTCTGAAAGTATAAATCCTTTAGGATAATCACATTTTGTTTCGTCGGCGGTAAAAACATAAATTTTTAGATTATAAACGCGTCAGTTTTTGGTACAAAATTGTCGGTTTTGAGTTAAAACTCCAGTCACAGTCTAGTAAAATTTTCAGTTTTAGCTTGAAATCGTCAGTTATCAAGACAGAGTCGTCAGGTTTGGCTTGAAATCATCCGTCTACGCAAAAAAACGCCCGCAGTTTCGCTGTGATATTGCCAGTTTTGAGGTAAAATAATATTTTTTTGTGGGGAATCGCTAGTTTTGGGGTAAAATTGACAGTTTAGGAATATTCTTGGGATGAAATCGTAAGTTTTGGGGTTAAAACCAGTGGCTTACGGGGGCGGGGGATATGGTGGATAGACCCCCCTCCCCAGAGCTACAAGTGTGTGAACGAAGGGCCACTAGTTCCAACGCTCTAAAGAGCCTCATAAAATCTCCAAAAAAATGAGCGTTTCTCGAGTGCGATTTGAAATGAGCGTTTAGTAGATTTTCTCGGATTCAAGCAGCCCGAAAAGGTTCACGTGCGTCCAGCTGCTTCCTTAGACTTCAGACCCCACACAGTGGCGTGGTAAAAAAAAAAAAAAAAAGGTAATGGCGAGGGTGGGTCCCAGGCCCCTATCAGACGGGGCCACCGAGAAGCTTAAATACGGAAAACTGAGGATTTTTAGGTTATTTTTATGGATGTAGTTATGTGAAGAGGTCGGACGGTATAGGACAGCGATTTGGCTAATTTCAACGAATTTCTGTTTATCCGACATGGAGAATATAACGTTGCAAGTGATATCAGCAAAGAATGCGGGCCAAATATTTCGATTGAGCCCCCGAAAACGCTATTCTGGTGGTTCAAATTGAGAAAACTCACGCTACCTTGAGGAAAATTCGTGTTAAAAAGAGAAAATACACCTGTGTCCCCAGTTCCACTAGGTCCTTAAAGCCCAGTAAAGTGCTAATCGGCAATTCGCAACTTGCTGACGCGGCCAAAAATTGAAAAAAATCGCTAATAAATCGTGTCTATAACTGCGAAAAAGCGCTTATTCGTGGACTCGCGATGCAACCTCCAGACTAAAATTGAGGAAAAATCGCTGATTCGCGGTGCATGAATGCCATTCTGTGAAATGTGGAAATAAACGCAAAAGTGTTGTTTTTGGCCCAATCCGCGGTCAAAATTAAGAAAACACGCTATAATACTGGCAAAAAGAAAAACGCTTTCAGGTTAAAATTGGACAAAAATGCCAAATTCACAACTGTAATTGTGAAAAATCGCCCATTCGTGTATAAAAAGGGAATAGTTGCTAAATCACCGTTAAATTAGCATAAAACGCTATTCCACAGCTGAAATAGGGAAAAATCGCTAATTTGCAATTGAGGGATATAAAGATGAGTAAAAACGTTAATTCGCGGATACAAATAAAGAAAATCACTAATTTACGGCTAAAATTGAAAAAAAATCACTAATAAGCGCATCTACAATTAAGAAAAACGCTAATTTTTCGTTCGAGTTGGGGAAAAGTGCGCTAGTGCTCAACTAAAAATGAAAAAAATGGCTAATTAGCAGCTTAAATTGAGCAACATTCTAATTTGCGTCAAAAGTGAATAAATACGCCCTTCGCGGCTTCTGAAAGCAACTTTTGTGGCAGGAATTGAGAAAAAGCGCGAATTTATGGCAATGGGTGAAAAAACCGCAAATATGCGCGGGTAAAACTGAGAAAAATCGCTCATGCATAGCGTACGGTGAACCAAAAAAAAAACCTAATTTGTGAAAAGTCCTCTATTTCGTGGCTAATATTGAGGAAAACACTTAAGAAAAACGCTAATTTTCTGCTAAAACTGAGAAATGTGCTAATCCCCTGCTAAGAAACTTGAAAAAAGTCGCTAATTTGCTGCTAAAATTGAGAAAAGCGCCAAAACTCGTGGAAAATTAAGAAACATCGCTCACGGGATAAAAACGCTACTTTGCTGCTAAATGTGAGAAAATGCGCAAATTCATGGATATGTCCGGTGAGGAGGGGGGGCTGCTAATCCGCGACTGAAATTGAGAAGAACAAATAATGCCGCCAAAATTGAGAATTGAGAAAATAAACGCTGATTTATGGGTAAAGTTGACAAAAAGCACTCATTAATGGGTAAAATTGATAAATTCGCGTCTTAAACTGGTCATGAGCACTGATTGGCGGAGAGAAAAGGTGAAAAAGCGGTAATTCGTGAGTAAAATAAGGAGAAGACTTAGTAGAAATTATATTTCTTGTTTATACGGAGACTTAGAGGCCTCTTGGAGGCATCCGCCAATTGACACAAGCGCTGGGCGTGGTAATAACTAAAGAAATGCGATGATACGCGGCTAGAATTGAGAAATAACTAATTCACGGACATATTTGCGAAAATTCGCTAATATAAAACTGAGGAAATTTGTCAATTCCCATTTAAAATTGAGATAAAACTCTAATTCACATTTAAACTTGAGAAAAAACGCTAATTTCGCATGACTAAGCGGTGGGGGGCGCTTACTGGCACCTGTAATTGACAAAAAGCGGTGTTTCGTGAAAACATTTGAGAAAACTCGCTGATTTGCGACCTAAAATAAGAAGACCCGCTGATTTCTGGATAAATTAAGTGATAAAGCGCTGACTCACAACTAAATAAGTGAAAAAACGTTGCACGATTCACGGCTAAAATTGAGTGAACGATCTAATTATAGTGGGTAAAATTGTGAAAATGCGGTAATTTGCGGCCTCAAATTGAGACTTTTTTGAGACTAAAATTGTGATTTACGGTTAAACGGCTAAAACTATAAGAAAACGTTCCGTACAGGCAAGTTCGTGGATAAAATTGCAAAAAGCCATAATTTGACGCAAAGTGAAACTCATACATCCCTCGCAGGTATATATTTAGATATTTAGGGGCCTCATACAGCTTTTGGTCCTCCACTGGCTGTAACTGCGGAGCACTTTGCAGATGGAACATTGTTTGAATATTGCGTGATTCTCGCATTTCGTTGGTTATGAGCATTTTGAGGTGGGACTTTTTGTTGTTCGAGCATTTTTATCATGGTTTGGATCTTCCAAGCACAAAGTTTGGTGGATTTGCCTCCCCGGAACTACCCCGTGTGTAAGTCCGGACGACTTCAATCTTTTGAGCGTGTTCAAGTGGTCTTGTTAAGGGGACCGTGGGAGTGTTCCGTGGAACGTGCTAAATGTGATTATAACGCGCGTAGGCTTTTTTATTTACTCTAGGTTCGCGCTTTTATCCAAAAACATCAGGGAAAGGCTCTGATCCCAACTGCTTCACACGCTTGGTTTGCCTTCTATGCAAAACACCCGGCTGGCGTCAAGCAGGACGCTTGCATTCCTCCAGGGAACAAACCCTTAGCAATTCTGAACTTGGACAATCTTGGACCGTTTCCAAGAAGTCGTGACGGTAATTCTCACATATTTATTTATTTATTTATTTACAGCTCAACAACATAAACGCCAAAATAGAGCAGTCAAAAATATGAACATAAAGTAAATAGCAAACATAATAGCAAAACATATCACCGAACACATAGTAAATAATAAACAAGTTAAATAATGTAATTAACAGTCAACAGCCAACTTCCTTTTAAAGGAAAGAAAAGTACCACTAAAAAAATCGCAATGCGAGGGTACCCGAGTTCGCTACAGAAGCCAAGCGATCCAGCGTGTAATGCCTCGCATGGTTAGTACGGCGGTGCCCCACGTAAAACACATGACCATCACGTCTCAAATCACGCTGAGGAACTTTAAGGGACAGGCGTGAGAGGATTTCAGGGCAGGAGATGTGAGAGTTGAGGATCCTCCAAACAAAGAGGAGGCCCGCGGAGCGTCGTCTATCCACCAATGAGTGGAGCCCAGTAAAAAGAAGCCTTTCATTATGTGATAATGCTCGAGACGCCCCAAATTTGTACGCCAGGTACCTAGTAGCTCTACGCTGGATCGACTCAACAAGATCAACCTCCGACTTTAGAAATGGATCCCAGACAACAGAAGCATACTCCAAGTGACAACGAATCAGCGATTGATACAAAAGTTTAACGACAAAAGGGCTACCAAAGTCCGCTGAAAAACGCTTCACAAAGCCCAAAGCTCTGAGAGCCTTACCTCTAATGCTGATAATGTGATCACGGAAATTCCCCTTATTATTAAAGATAACGCCTAAATCGTTTATTTCCCTTACTTCCTCGAGAGGAAGGCCATCCAGACAATATGTCCACGAATCACAAGCCTTTGACTTTGTGCCCAAATTAAACTTGATACATTTGCACTTCGATAGATTCACGGTTAAATCGTTAAGCTTACACAAGGATACGAAAGCATCAAGATTCTGCTGAAGCAACAGTCTTCCACAGAGGAAACTGCTGAATACAGCTTCAAATCGTCTGCCAATAATGAGCAGGAGGAGAAACGAAAAACTTTCACCACATCATTAAAAAACAACAAAAATAGGATAGGCCCAAGATGCGAGCCCTGTGGGACTCCAGAAACAATCTGAATCAAGTCAGAAAGAGAACCATTGTAGGCCACCCTAAACGTCCTACCAACCAAAAATGAACGAATCCAGGAGAGAAGTGGATCGGCAACCCCGTATACCTCAAGTTTCTTGATAAGAATCTCGTGATTAACCCGATCGAAAGCCTTGGACATATCAGTGTAAATGGCATGTACCCTATGCCCCGACTCCAAGTTACCATGAATAAAATCATTGTACAGGAGTAAATTTGTGGAAGTGGACCGTCCCTTAACGAAACCACATGACATGCTTAAATTTCTCACCTAAGAAGTCAGCTACGAAGGAATCCAGAACCTTGGCGACTATCGAGCACTTTGCAACCGGCAGGTAATTAAGCATATCATTTTTCAGACCTTTTTTGTATATGGGAACCAAGAACGACATCTTCCATTGAGAGGGGAAAATGCCCTCCCTGAGAGACCTGAACCTTGTGATAAAATATTCCAATCCACATTTAGGAAAAACTCGTTCAAAGAAGTATAGTCAGCTCTACGAAAATTCAGACTAATTGGCCTTCGAGGCGGTTTGCACCTCAACAGCATGGGAATGAGAATTTCAACCTGGGGGTGCAGCTTATCCGGATGAACCAATGAGAAATCACTTTTACGGACCAGAATGTCCTCATGCATCGAAAACACGTAGTCCAACACTCTATTATGACAATTGAGCACCTCATTAAGCTGGAGAATACCATGAAAACTCATATTATCCTTGAGGGACAATTCAACCGCTGCACCACCAGAGTAAACATTGAAATCACCAGCAACTACCAGCCTCGAAAAAGTGCAACGAGTGCGAACAAATTCCAAATCTTCAAAAAACTGTTCATAGATGGACAAACCAGGATGGATATAGAAATACCCAATAAGAAGATTTCCCTCCACAGAGTCTCCAAAAACCAGAACCCAGCAACGCTCAACCTGGGAGTTAGGACAGGAAATAAGCTTAGAGGAATGAGACTTTCGCACAGCAATGAGAACACCACCCTAACGGGAAACACCACACGCAGAGTAGTCCCTGTCCCTCCTGAAAATACAAAAGTCATCAGATAAAATCTCATGATCATTGAAATCACTGTTAAGCCAAGTCTCGGACAACATAACCACATCGAGCTTTCAAGAAATCGAGCTTTTAAAGATTTGATTACATTTTGTTCGCAGGCCTCTAACATTCTGAAGGGGGGAGCATGAACTTATTTGAGAGGTTGAGCCGATTGCCAAGTTAGGAGAAGAACCCTTGGCAGTATTCACAACGACGAGTTGATGATGACGTTTGAGGAAAGAAGAGTCTATTTCAGCCGACGCGTAGAGGGGCCAGTGGCCAAAAAAGACGACTTAGGTACAGTAGCCACGGGACGGCGTGGAGGGAAGGTTTTGTCGATGAGACAACCATCCGGCCAGAAGTCAGGAGTAAAGACACAATCCTGTTGTTCCAAGGGGACCCCAACCTTGAAGGAAGAGTACGATGGATGCTTGGTAGTAAGTTTTACAACTTTAAAAGGTAAATCGTTCGACTGTCTCAGAAAAAATTCCAAGTCCGCAACATCCGTAGAAGGATCCAGTCTCGAAACGAATATCCAGAATAATTTAGTCCGGTCCGAAGAGGCACCCCTTCTTCCGATGAATCCAGCGCGTTGACCTCCCCTTAATCGAGCCCTCAGCCCACCCCCAGAGGCCTGAGGGTGACTGCTGGCAGAACGATCATCAGTGCATGGCAGAGTAACTGGACCAGAATCAGGACCTTGGTCGATATCGCGAGAGACCTTCCGATTACCACGCCGAGGACGGGTATTAACAAAGCGGAAGCTCTCATTCTCAACACTTTGATCATCCACAACTGATCGAGCTCGCGGAGAGGCGTCTCCAGACGCATGCGCCGCAAAATCCGAAACATCTCCAGAACTGGGAGAAGCACCGTCCTCCCCCCGACCACAATGGGAGGTCTCATCCCCGGTTGGGAATTGAAGAACATGCCTATTTAGCGAGAGAATGGAACTGATCCCACCCAGCTCTCTCGAGATTTTCAGGGAGTTAGCAGAGGAACGTTCAACTTCCGAGGCAATAACCGAATTTATTGCCGCGCTGTCACATGGTATCCCCCGTCCGCAACCACCTTACGAAGAGCGTCGAAGTCATTTCGAAGAAGATTAACTTCAGTTGTCAAATTGCCAACGATATTACATAGTTGAGCGAAATGCGATCTAATCACAGCTTTTATGCATTCCATGTCAGAAGAAACAAGGCTCGTCTCATGGGTATGATCTGAGCCAGTCATATTTGATAAAACGTAACAGATCGTTAAATAATAAAAAAATAAAAAAAAAAAAAAAAAATCTCGGTGACCCGGATGATACTCGAATTAAGGCAGGTTCACACCTATCATGCACGGCTTCCGATCCGACACCGATCATGCATGTCGGATCGGAGACTATGGGACTATGGAAACCCTCGTAACGGTTAGACTATATTTCGGTTGGAAAGGCAATCTGAGAGGGCTGAGAAGCGTAATAGCCGTCAATTATTCGGTATTAACGCCTATTACGGTCCCCACACCTATCACAAAATGCATGATCGGTGTCGGATCGGAAGCGTGCATGATAGGTGTGAACTGGGCTTTATGCGGGCTATTGCAGTCCACCAGAAAGGGGATACTCAAAAATCCCACTGCATACAAGGAAAAATCTAGTGTAAAATGAACAACTGATTTACCTTGTGACTCGACTGTACTCTGAGACACAAACTTTGCCCTTTTGAAGAGAACTCAAATAAAATAAAGAGATTTCAATACACGGGTGCGGGGAGAAAAAAGTTAATTGCACGAAACCCGTAAGTCCAATCGAGATGAAAAATTCACAATTGCGGAACCACTCATAAGCGACGCTCGCGTGCCCAAATTCGACAACAATGGTCAAGAGAAAATATCACAAAAACAGACAATCTAACAGAGTGTAGTGACGAGTGTTGTTGCCGAACTCTTCCGCGCAATACTATTGGTAGCGATAGACAATCTCACTAAATACACGCGGCTCTACTCGACCAAATCAACCAGCACCGCTGAGGTAATCTTTTCTATTGAAAGTCTTGTACATCTGATCATGGTTATCCAGGTCGAATCATTGCGGATCGAGCGAGCTGTTTCACGTCGCATGAATTTGAAAAATAGGACGATTTCATTGGAATGGCCGATGGATTTTAAGTTTGCAAAAAAGAGCGTTTAAAAGTTGTACTTTGCTTGGTGAGTGGTGAGCCAGGAGTACGAGGTTGAGGAACGCATCACAATTTAAGAAAAATTTCACCCTGCTATGTGATACTTCAACCGGAGTCAGACGCAAATTTTGGCACAAACGGAAGCTTTCTATCAGCTCTGGTTGCCGAGTTATGTCAAATTTAACCTGGTGGGATTGAGAGGGGGGGGGGTTGTGGGCTGTGATTTGCAGGTGGGCGTTGGTGGGGGACTTGGTCCAATGAAGAATCATCTTAACACAGGTATTATAGAACATTCCTGCCAATGTTGATGACGTTAACCTCCAGACTACAGGGAAAATAAAATGATTCCTGGGCAGAATGAAAATAGAATGATGCTTAAGGGAGGGGTAACGGTTAAGGTTTTATTCATCGTGTAAACCAAACGCCCCGGCTGCTACCCTTTAAGGCTCTACTCCACCAAACGTGCCAGAACACCTTGACCCAAGAGAGAGCGCTGAAAATCACCGGGTTGGGACTTTTATTACGAGAGTTTCCAACAGGTAGCAGACCTAACGATGATGCGGGGGGAGGGTCCAAAGTGGTCTCCTTGTAGTAAGTAACCTTGGTTTCCTCCAAGGCTCCAACCGCTCTCGCCGGCTTGAGGGAGTTCCTTTAGCAACACCCCCGCTAACGCTAACACAAACGATAAATCAGTAGTTGCTTGGTTACGAAACATCTGATTGGTTGAAATTTGAAAATAAAGTTTCCGGAAGATTTAACGGGAGAGTGCTAAAACTCACTAATTTTTGGGTCGAGAAAAGATAGTCTCTTTATTCTCACTAGTCAGTCAGTGAATCTAGAATTTTTATGTATGTAGGTTCGTGTTGGCAATTATGCAGGCACATTTGTCGAGCCTATTTCCTCGTATTTTTAGGTGTGATTTACGTTGACATGGACGAATTTAATGTAAATCAGGGAAATACCCTAATCGGGAAAAACCAACAAGATATAACGGAGTATAACGGTAATTTTCAAACATTAATAAATAAAGTTATTAATGGTATTCACGTCAACCATCGTGTTGTTTGTAGTTTTGTACTTGCGTTGCTGCTAAGGTCTGTTGTTAGGGAAATAGAAATTGGAATCATTACGTCATTCATTTCGTTCGGGGCTTCGGGGCATATTTTCAAATCATTCATTCGAAACTTGATTTCCCTGGTAACAAACATAATGACAACGCACGGAAGTTGAAGTGAATACCCCTATTATTTCCCAGTATTGTGCGAAATCTTGGCAAAAGAAGAATATGAGTCAACTCCGTGATCATCGTACGGAGGACAAAAATTACTCAAAATGTAAAATGGAAATAAGGAATGAAAAAAGGGAGTCCGTCTGTCTGTGCAAAGCGCGTTTGCAAATATGATTTTTAAAAAGCATGGGCTCATAATTTATTTTATCAAGCATAACATTTTATGCTCTTTAATTCATTGGCGGCCTATACATATTGCGGCCCGGGGTGGAAATATCCTAGAGGCCCCCAAGTATCTATACTTATGAACAAGGAATATAATTTTTACACAGCGGACTTAAACTATGACATTTTCCTTATTTTAGCCACATACTACCGCTAATTCTACACATGAGTGCAGATAAAGTACCGATTAGCGGTTTTCAAATTTAAGCCGCGAATTAGTGATTCTCTTCATTTTATTCGTGGATTATAGGTATTTCTCTCAATTTCACTAGTTTCAGCTATGAAATAGCAGCGATATTTTGCAGCGAATAGCATCTATTATATTTTTTCACAATTTCAGTTGTAAATATGCCAGTTTTGCCTAAGTTTAACCCGAGTTTTATTTCAATATTCGCCGCGATTTTTTTCACTTACAGCCTTAAATTAGTAGCGTTTTTTCTCAATTTTAGTCGTGGCATTGGCCAAAAAACAACTCTTTTGAGTTTATTTCTACATTTTAACCGTAGAATGGCCTTCATACTCCGCGAATCAGTGATTGTCTCGATTTTAGTCTGGAAGTCGCATCGTGAGACCACGAATCAGCGCTTTTTCGTAGTTATACGTTATACGTATCCTTTAAAGAAAAGTATTTTATATTAAAAAACTGAATAATTTCTGATACATGAATTTGGAAATAAGAATTTTGATTAAGTTTGAATTATTTTTGTTTATTCTTTTGTTTAGAAGTAAATAATTTAAATTTAGGATTTTGAGTTTGACGAACACCTGTACCCCAGCACAAGCCTAGAGCTTTTGGGGAGCAGGCCTTGTGCAGTAAAAATTTTTCAAAAATATTAATTTGTTCGCTAAATAAATAAAAATAAAATAAATAAATAAATTTGCATATTTTCCATCCCAAGCGTTGTGCATTTGTGCTTTATTTCATCGTTCCAGCCGTGTGTCTCCGGCAGAACTATTTACTTCCTCAACTACACGGCACGGGGTGTTCGTCGAATGAATAACGTAACGAGCAAATTATTAATCAATTTCTAGCATTGCCTAGAAACCAGCGAGCACAGATAAATAATAGAGGCAGCGTAAACACAATAAAAATTGGCACACTTCCCTTCCTCTAGGAGTCCAAAAATGGGATGAGAAAACTATTGGAAACGATTATACAAGTCAAAGCATTTCCGATAACTCGAACTAAGGTCTCTGATGGTGCCAAATATGGGTCAATGATACATTTTTTTTTTAGTGTCAGTAATGTGGGGAGTGTCAGTAATGTCCGACGCCGTTTGATCACTGATTTTTTCGACGTGTTTTAAAGTTGTCGATTTTGGGGGGAACCCTTTTCTAGAATTGGTGTTTCACAAAAAGGATGTCACCCAAATTTTTATTCATTACTAAATGACTCTCAACCATTTTTCATTACCGTAGCAAATATTTCGCAAAATCCCAGGGGACCCCCCTGTGGATTTTGTTAAAAACGGAAATTTTTGTTGGAAAACATATTTTTACGGGTTGAATTGATCTTTACCCTTCCTAATCAATATTTTTCCTGGAAAGCCAATGAAATTACCTTCCAAATGAGCCCCAGTCCATGTCTGTGCCTCAATTTGAGGGGGCGCTGTGATTTTTATCCCAGAAACATATTTTTTTGTCGCCGTAAAAAGTTTGAGCATGCATGATAAATTTATTGAGAGTAATTCTTTATAAGATGACACTACAAAAAAATGTTAACTCGATAGGAGTTTTCATCATCAATATATTAATGTTTTCTCGCCCGAAATGATAATGAGAGGCGAATTTTCGCCCATTTTTGAGGTTCATTGAGATGGAAATTAAAAGCGGTATCCGTTTTCGTTTAAAACTTGTACATTGTGGTTTCTTGCGGTGCTGAATTAAAAACTGATGAGCAGTTAATTGTTGAAAAATGTTCAAAGGTAGTTTTGTTCGTGGAAGTACGTATTTTAGTGTAATTTCCTCCGTTAAATCAAAAACTACGGCTCTGGGATTTTTAATATATTTTTTTCGAGTTTCTCACGCCAATTTCCTCGCAAAAACACATTATATTTGTCTGAAAACAAAATTTTAAAATTCCGAATTTTTGGGCTTTCGGATTTTTTTCAGGCCCCCGTAGGGCCCATTGCAAGTTCGGGGGGAGACGTGTCTAATATTTTTCAATGTAGAACATTCAAAAAATCGGCGATCAAATCGGCGTCGGACATTACTGACTCTCCCCTCGTGAGCGGTATAAAAATACGTTTATGTTATAATGTTAAAAATAATAATGTTGAAATACGTTAATATGTTTATGCTTTCAAGGGACACAAAAGTATCGAATGAATTAAAATATATAGGGGTATAAAATTCAAATCAGGATGACGCTGCACCGCGTTGACATACCCTCGTAGCTCCATTTCACCCCCCCCCCCCCCGCCCAGAAGTACCGGCTACAACCTCGGGGTGGAAAAATTTATTATTGACCACCCTAGCAATTGAAAAATATTATACAACTAGCATAAGAATCGTTTTATTTAATTTATTTGGCGGATAGTAAAGAATAATACTATCTATTTCAATTTGTTACTGCATTATTGTAGTAGTTCGTTATTAAACAAAACAAAATATATTGTAGGAATATAAGTAATATAACGATTAACGCAAAACGCATCCCATGATTAGTGCAGCACAATTTTCAGTACCTACCACACGATGAGAAACTTCTAACACGGACGACAAAATAACTCCCTTCACCCCCGCAACCAACCATTCCATGACAACCTTGGCCATGAGAACTTATTAGTTTAGAGAACTGCCGCCGAGAACACAAGGGCGCCATTTAGCAGAGCAGTTTTAATTAAATCGTAGTTCTTAAATATATTAAATTTGGTGGAATTTATTCACCTCCGCTTATTCTTAAAAATCATTCAATAAAATATTCATTAAAGCACTAAATATAGATTAATTAATTACCAATTTGTTTTAATTACAAAATTATTTACTTAGCGCCGTAGCTATTGATTTAAGCAAAATAATGCAAAAAACCCGATGCGATTTGGTCTATCCTACGGTCAGGGGTGGGCAAGATACTTGAGTATTTAAAATACTTTGTATTTTAAATACAAAATACGCATTTTGTAATTGTATTTAAATACTTTTGAAAAAGTATTTGTATTTCTGTATTTAAAATACATTTTTGAAAGTATTTTGGGCTTTGTATTTAAAATACATTTTCAAAAGTATTTTGTATTTCAAACTCAACGAAAATACAAATACAAATACAAATACAAATAAAAATACTTTTAATTTCAACGTTCTTTAGTTTCCACCACCTAACTAGTGACACCATATTTGGCACAAAAACCCGGTGTAATAACAGCCTTCGATTGACGTTTTCATTTTTCGAAAAAGTGGAGAGGGAAGGGTAGTCATGGTGGGAGGTGGAAGTTCCGAATTCCTTGTTAGCACAACTGCCGCAAAAATGATGCTAGCAGATGGAAACTTTGCACAAAAATGAATCATACAGAGCCCTAGCCTACAAGTACACAAAGCTGTACAAGTAAACAAAACGCGTGGCAATTATTGCGAAAAACAACGCTAATTCAAGTTTAAACTCTGGGATTTCGAGTGGTGTTTTTAAAGCAAGTTGTAGTCAAGGAAGCAGGTTACCAAACGGGGCAGTTACAGGAAAAAACTCCGGGACTAAGTTTGATGACTGATTTTAATGTTTTCAGGTGTGCTGAGTCTGATTTTTAACTTTACCCAACGTTGCAACCCCGGCACCATGGCGAAATTTGAGTGGATTTGTAACTATCGTGTTTTTGGGGCGTTTTCACCACGCCATCTCTTGTAAAAGGTTTCAAAACGTGGTTTCCGCTCATTTATTATGTTTTTAGAAGTCCTTAATCGGAATTTCAAACCCCCAAACCCTAACAAGAGACACTGCAGCCGATAAATAGAAAAAACTGCAAAAACCTCCGATTTCAAGCTTTTTTTCAGTGTGGCATCCAAAGTCGAAATTGATGTAGTTCACATTAGTTTTCCATTTCATTTTCAAACGAGATTGTATACCTGTATTTCTGTCCGTTTCTATCCGTGTTAACTGGTGTGCTGAATCCGAATTTTATCTAAAAACTCTAACTACTGCCAATTAACACCATGCTAGTGATGTAGAGTAGATACTTAACCAAAGAAATCAGTAGCAATAGTGAAAATAAACGACATATTAGCACTCATGAAGTATAGCACTTGGGACCTGCAAGGTGCGTAACTGGTGTTGATGGGCAGCAGCTTCTAGGGGGAAAAGAGGCCATGTTGCTGCTCTCTTTGAAGGCCGATTTACCCAATTCACATAGTCACCTCCATATAGGGAGCAATTAGGTACGTCTCCTCTACTTCAGCAGGCACATTCGTCACAATTTTAGGGTCATTTAGGTGACAAACCCTAAAAGAGCACACTTTTTTTTTATTATGAAACGCTCGCGTCCAACGGAAGAAATTTTCATAAGCCTTATCATTGGAAGTTGCGTGAAATATTGTTCTTTATATATTCGCTAAACAATCCATAAAAATGCGTAATTTCACGGTTTTTTTGAGACATTTTAACAGCTAAAATGAAGAAAATGGGTTATTTTTTTATTTTTCATTTTTTATTTTTTTAACATTAATCAAGAAAATGTGTTGTTTGTAGACTTCTATTTCGAATTTTATGTCGAAAAACTGAAACTTCGCCTCCGGAAAGTGATAACTGTGGAGCTAAACTTTAAATTTTAGACCTGAGACGGTAAACAGAGCTGGCATTTCCTCTCCCAGTCTGGATGGCACAGCGGGCTAAACACGATTTGCTAGCCAAAACACACGAAATTGCGCGTCGTACCTGCGAAAATGGGATTTTAGCGCGAAAAATCAGCAAAATCGGTTTCAAAGTTAAGCCGACCCTCGAAGTCGGTTTGTCAGCAACAAACACCCGCGAATTATTGATTTTTGGTGAAACCGATAAGCGAAAATGTGTTGTTTTTTTTAGTGAGAAAAATCCGCAAAATTGGTTTTATGGATCGAAATACAAGACATTTGAGGAAGAAATGTCAGTAAAAGTGATGTCTTAGTGGTCGAAATCAGTGAAGCTGGTTGCTTAGTGGGGCAGAGATTGTAATGTGCGAAATTTGGTTTTCATCACAAAAAACAAAAAACGGCGAAATCCGTGTATGTATTAGTAGGCGAAATTCGAGTAATCGGTTCTACTGTTGCTGAGCAATTCCTGCGAAAGTTTTAATCATTAAAAAAGTGTTGAGTTTTAACTTTTTGATGGAATTTGGGGGTGGGCACCTGCCCCACGAAATCTGCGCTTTTGATTCTAGGGGAGGGCAACTGCCCACTTCTGCCCCCCCCCCGCTGGCTACGCCCATGATTAGTCTACACCGATGGTCTCAGAGATATTTCACCAAATCGAACAAAAGGGTCTCAAATCCAAATTTGAGATCGTGCAGCGCCAACACCCAACTTGGAATCTTCAGGATTTTTTTAGGAAATGGAAGGATGTGTATCTGAAAGAGATTGCCAAGCGTTTATGAGTTTTTCCAGCTTCAGGCTCCAGCCAATTTCCGTCAGCGGCAGAAAATGGTCAATTTTTGACGGGCCATATCTCAGGAACCATTAGTCGTACGGAGATACAATGGGGCTTAAACAGTCGCAAACTTAGTCTATTTCAAAAATGCAAAGGAGCGCAATCATCGAAAAGTACTTAGTTCCAGAGATACAACCGATTGAGTATAAAAAGTAAGAAAATTTCCAGTTTTTTTTTTGCGATTTTCGACGAGCAGCCGACCGATTTTTTGTTGGCAAAGTTCAGATTCGGATTCAGCACTCCAAGGAACATAAGATCCGTTGACAAAACTACTTCTATACGTTTGTCTCGGCCAATTCCCCTTTTGACTGGACTAAATCTTGTCATTTTAACACTCTTCTCATGTAAAGATGATACAAAGAATGAGTCACACAACGAACTCCTTATGCCTGTGAGACATAGGCACTACCGGGCCGCCTCGTTCAATGGCTCGTCCAGATTCGATTCAATCTTGTTCAAGTGTCGCTAGAGAACCTTTAAAACACAGGTACTGCAACACGGATTTCAGCGCCATATTTGGTCCCTCAGTTGTTAGGGTAAACAAAATATCATGAATGAAAAAATTGTCATCGTAACAGCAAACAAACGCGGAACGCGATCGAAATGAATCAAAATATATTACTTGTCAATGAGATCAGGGGGCCTATTCAGAGTTGTCGAGAAGAAAATGCCGCAAGAGGGATCCAAGGACGCCGTATAAGAAATAACATTATCCCACCTTGGCAACCGCACTTGCGGCATTTTCCCCGACGCCTCTGAATAGGGTCGCAGGTATTAATTACAATCATGTGAGGGACCAAGCATGGCGCCGATTTCCGTGTTGCAGTACTCGTGTTTTATAGTGCCTTAGTGTCGCTAGACATGGATGGTATCTCCATAACGCTGGGAAAAACCACCGCCAATGGATAGTGTGCCCGTAACAGCTGCTGTGTTTGTTGTGCGCGAAGTTTGATTATTTTCTGAGGTCACATTTCTTTTGAGTACACACATTGAGCACTCCAACAGAGAAGTGGGATGATATTCATTGCTTGTTCTTTTCACAATTAACGCATCGCTGGTTTTCCTCATGCAAACTGCAATAACTCCAACAATTTTCGCCGCACGAAATAAAGAAGCACACCACTGAAATGGCACAAAATTGTATTTTTATTATTTCTACGTGGTTTTGGAATCAGCTTGAGTTAAAGGCCCTTAATACTGGGCTGAATTTCCAAATTGTCCTCTTTTTCCATCAAACAAGGGTTTTCTAACAGCTTTAATTTCGCACACAGCATTATCAAGATGAGTCGCTCTGCGGAAAAAACTTCTTCTTTAAAAAAGCTTTCCAACGACCTACGATGAAATAGACATTGCCACTGTAACAGCCAACAAATTTGGACAAAGGTTTGAAATTGTCAAGTGTAATCGCCAAAATAAGGCTGTTGTAGCCACTGGAAATAAAAGAGAACTATCGTCTTATTGGTGGATGATTAAATCCAAATCGCTAAATCGGTCTCAGAATTATAAAAATACGAATGCAGTGAATTCTTCACTCATAAACCCCCCCCCCCTCATAGAGCCACACAAAACACAATAGGTATTTCAATTTATTTATTTTATTTTTTCTGTATCATTCGTGTTTCATAAGAATGCTCGATGTGCTGTGAGTGAACTAAAGCTGTTGGAAAAAACGTGTTTGATGGTAAAATAGGACAACTTGGGAATTCAGCTCAGCATTAACGGCCTTCAACTCAAGCTGATTCCAAAACCATGTAGACATAATAAAAAGACAATTTTGTGCCTTTTTCAGTGGCGTGCTACAATATTACGTGCGACGAAAATTGTGAGAGTTATTGCAGTTTGTTTGACGAAAACCAGCGATGCATTGAAAAAGCAGAAAAGTGCGTTTTTGTCGGAAACGGTTGATATTCGGACCATGGTATATTTCGTCATTTTTTGACGTAAATATGGTCTAGAATCACCTGCTTTATTTGTGCCACGTGGACCAAATACACTCGGTATAGGTCTCACATCAATCAAATCATGTGTTTTTCTTGACTGCAGCAAAGAGACAGACCTCTTTTCTCACGACTTGGCGTGAAAGGCGTAGTTTTCTGCGCATACATATTCTTCTGCCGATAAATCACCAATGGGGAACTTGCACATTTTTCAATCACTGGTGTTTCTTGAAGAGGATGCTTCAACAAGACAATTGCCCACATTAGACATTGAAATCAATCAAGGGTTTTTTTAGGCGAATTTTTTAAAATGTTGAGTGGGGGTTTGATTGCGTCAAAGGGCAGTTAATGAATTGGATGGTGTTGGGAAGAGGGGGGAATACGCGTTTTCTGGGGGCCTATTCTCTAACAACAAGCAATATTTTTTTCGCCAGCCATGTGACTATTTCATTCATTTGTTTGAAGAAAATTAATGAAATAAATTTCATAATGAAATAAATGATTAATGAAATAAATTGCATTAGACTGCGAAAAAGCTATTGCTTTGGAGTTAGAGAATAGGCCCCCTGGGGTTTAATTTTTCTTGTTATTTGTAAACAAAACATTTTAGAGTTTTCTCAAATGCTTCAAAACTGCACATTGACGTCATTTTTCCCTCGTACCATCCATCCCCTCCTGAAGAACTTTGAAATTTATTTAAAAATCACCAGAAGCAGTGAATCGGTCAGGGACTTAATATACTTGTCCGCATGTGTCAATTCACCGGTATACTTTTCCCCCAAATCGGGCAGTCATGCAAGTTTTCCATTCACAGTCGAGAAATAATGAATCGTAATCGTAGTTTCAAGGGATAGTTTTGATCAATAGTCATTTTTACAGTCATTATCCAAAGCACTAACATTGCTAGCTAATTCGACGTACACTGCCCAAATTTCGAATTTATCGGTAGAAACAGTACAATTGTCGAATAGTCAATAATTATTATCTACCGTAAAAATTATCAGGTTTAGTATGACAGTCTAATTTTCCGACGTGTACTCAGGTAAAGAAAAATAATTCTTTCTGACGGCAACTTGATCGTTTCCTTGGGCTTGTTTTCCAGGCGTTATGCTTTCGCCTAAAATCTATATCTCGGGAAAATGACTGACACAATAATAATGTCATCTTATTTATTGCACTCCTATTTCGTATACACTACAACTTGAAGAGAAATTGGTACGTTTCTGATTTCATTTAGAGCATCACTAGACACTGGCTGAGGCATTATTATTATCATTATCAGATCACACTTCACTTGTAATAAACTCGCGGGGTCAAGGGCACTTCTTCTGACAGTTCTGACTTCTGACTCAAAAAGATATCTAGATGCGAAAATGTTCAAATAATCAGGGCTTCAAGTAAGAAGTTAGGAAAACGAATTCTGGTGTATAGTTTTCGTACTAAAATTTCCCATTTTAATTTTTTCCCCGCGATGTACAGCGCCATCTCTTGTCTCAGGGTGATTTTCAAAGCTTCACCGTCAACAGCCTTAACTAATTATAGAACATTCCTGCCAATGTTGATGACGATAACCTCCAGACTACAGGGAAAATAAAATGATTCCTGGGCAGAATGAAAATAGAATGATGCTGCTTAAGGGAGGGGTAACGGTTAAGGTTTTATTCATCGTGTAAACCAAACCTGGCTGCTACCCTTTAAGAGTGTTCTTAAAGGTGAACAGTAAAAAAGAACAAAGTGGTCATCGCTTGTTTACCTTGATTAAAATCGGGGGTTTATTTTCGTGGCTGTTGAATTAAACTTGATTTCGTGTTTATTCATCAATAAACTGGACATTATTTTCCAGGGCGAGGTTATTGAAATGCATGGTCATGTGAAATAATTAATTATGCGCTGCCGGAGATATAATTTTAAAAATGCGTGATTACCTACTTATTGACGAACATAGCAGATTTTTACCAAAAGAGATCCCGTGTAAGTAACTCCGTGTAAAAGAAACTTAAGTAAAGAGAGATTTACATTAAGAGAAGAACTCGTTCCATTGTCATCGTAGTTAAAAGCTTTTCCATGCTCCGAGAGTGCAGCTTAAAAGATATTGTTTAGGGAAAAGAGGCTGGAGTCACCATGAACAAAAAAGAAGCCATTCGTAGTTTACTAAATATGAGAAAAAAAAAAGCTTCAATTCTTTCTCCCATTCGGACATTTCACCTTCTCACCTCCCCAATTGTGAGACCAAGTGAACATCAATAATAGGTATGAGTGTGGTTGCAGATGACTAATGAGAAAAGGAGGAAAAACCGCCAGTCTTCAACGTCACTTTAAAAGGACAAAAGGAACTTCTCACAATGAAATTCAAGTCTTTCATATACACCGCGAGGCCCTCAAAATTGTGCAAAAACACGTATCTATAGGGCTCGATATTTATAAACAAAGGTCGACATATTCGAGTTTATGGAAGGATGTAGTGCATTTCAAAGCTCAAGAGGCACTTGCAGAGGCTCGCTTTGTACGATGATTTGCCCATTCATATTTCTTGTTACAAACTCAATAGAAGCGTAAAGCCGATGTGAATCATTCGGAAATCAGAGGACTGTCCAGTTATTGCACGTTGTTATTATGGGTTGCGCTAATGTCCTGCGACGCAAAGAATGCGGTTAATAGTTTGGCGGTTTAAAATCAATTATTTTATTTTCAGAATAGATATATATTTTATTATTAATATTTTTTTATTTTTTTTTCTTTCATTCAATAGAAGTCTTACTGCATTCTCTTGATTTCCAATTGATCTCTTTAAGGCACCCCCGCATAGAAAAACCCATTTCACCCTCACTCTTTTTCTCCACGTTGATCACTAATTGTCCTTTCTCTAGACCCTTTTCACAAAACGAGACAGCTTGTCGACAAAACTTCCCTTCGTTCCATGGTTGCCCACTTCGTCTGGACTCTTCTTCCCCTGACGCTTCAAGGTGGGGAGAAAAAAAAAAACGAAGTGAATGCAAAATGCAAAATATCAAACAGCGAGTGACAGCAAGGTCAAACAAACGTTTTCCTTACATTTTTGCACGTTTTATCTTGATCTCCACTGGCCGCCAGGTGCTAGATGTTTTTCACTCCCCGCCCTCCGCTCTCTGAACTAAAAATAAAAGTTAGGAGGCTTAAATTACGATTGCAAAATGTTTCTTTGATGACGAAAAACATTCGCAGGTGTTGGAGTCAAGCGTCCTTGAGTGTTCATTCCATTTGACCCCTCAGCAACATAAAATGCCTAACGAAAAGTGATTCCGACTGAATGGGGGGTTTCGTCATGATCAATAGTGGGACCGTTGGAAGAAATGTTTTACTGGTAAATGGATGGGGCGGGGAGGGGATAAATGTCTAACAGGAGGAAGAAAAAACTCCTCACTATAGTGAAGCCTTCCTTGGAAGAAAATGTCTTCTGGTTTTATCGCACCTTTGAAAGGATTGGTGAGGGGATGGTTTAAAAGGGTGAAATTCCCGTGATTTATTATACGTAAGCAAAAATCAATTCCCTCACTTTAAGGAACATTCGAAAAACTAAAATGTCTGTACCATAAAATTGTAAACGGGCCCCTTGTTACATTATAATGGTGTCTCTCACGGCTCACCCCTAGAGAGCACTCGACGCCTTGATGTCTTGGTATACTCGCCTTCCTCACCCAAGTGTAAACTGGATGACACTGGAACATTCTGGACGGGTCGCTGCTCCATAGGCGTCAGCCAGTCATAAGCTGATACCATGCGAGAAGTCACAAACACTATACCTACCGAATTATATTTGAAAATTCTCGTTCCACGTCTCGCTCGTCCGTCTCAACGTATTTGGGGGGAGGGGGGAGGGGCGCCGAGCTTTGAACCCGGCAGGCTTCTACGCCATACCCAGATCTAACTGTGCACTTCACACCCGTACTTACGCGGGCGTTTCCGGTGGGTGCGCGGTTTGTTGAACGCACAATACCGCTGGGGACGGCCACACGAAGCTGAGTGTGCCGTGTCCACAGCTTGCCGCAGCCTTATAGTGTAATGGGCAATGGCTGGATTCGAAACCAGGCCCGCTGAGTTGCGAAGCGAGCATTGTATCCATTGCACCATCGAGGACCGTGAAACTCAAATTGTGAAATTAAAGAACTGTAGAACAACGTGAGTTTCTAGTGGATCACAGGGCGGAAATCTCTAGGAGGCCGATTAGTCTCTAATTAAACTAGAGTATGCTTTTTAATTGCGTTGAAGTACACATTTTTCTCAATTTTAGCAACAAAGATGCCTCTGAAAACCGTGTATGTGCATTTTCTCAATTTTAACTGCGAATGAGAGTTTTTTTTCAGTTCTACTAGCACATTTTAGATGCGAATTATAGATATTTTATCCGCCAATTAGCTCATTTTCTAATTTTTTTATAAGCTCTTAGCCGTAAAGTTGCAAATTATAGGTTAAACACCAATTCGTGTTTTTCTCTATTCATTACTCGCGAATTAGCGTTTTTTCACGGTTTAAGCCACTCAAATAATAGCCCTTTTTTTCAATTTTGTTCCCGAAATTGCCTCAGGAATCCGCGAGTTGGCGTTTTCTCAATGTCAGCTGTGAAGTATAGATTTTTTCTCAATTTTATCCGCGATTTAGCTCATTTTCTCATTTTTTCCTGTGAATCGCCGCTTTTTATAAGCTCTTAGCCGTAAAGTTGCCTCAAGAATCTGCAAATTAGGTAGAGTTTGAGTGTTCTTTCCCAATTTTATCCGCAAATTAGCATTTTTTCTAAATTTAAGCCGTGAACTCGTGTTTATCTCTTTTTATTAACCGCGAATTTGCGTTTTGTCGCGGTTTGTGCCGCATGAATTATAGCGCTTTTTCTCAATTTTATTCCCGAAGTTGCCCCAGGAATACGCGAGTTGGCGTTTTCTCAACTTCAACTGTGAATCAGCGTATTTCTCTAGTTTCAGCAGGGAATTAGCACATTTTCTCATTTTTAGCTGCGAATCGGTGTTTATTATAAACTCCTAGCCGTGAAGTTCCCTCAAGAATCCGCTAAGTAGGTAAAGCGTTTGAGTGCCCCTACTTTAGCGTTTCTCTATTTCAAACGCCAATTCGTGTTTTAATACATTTCACCCGCGCATTGACGCTTTTCCAATTCATTTAGCCGCTTGATCTAAATTTTATTCCTGAAGTTCTTCCAAGAATCCACGAGTTCAGAGTTTCCGGAGTTCAGCTGTGAATTACCCTTTTTACCCTCAATTTTAGCAGTAAATGAGCACATTTCTTGATTTTAGCTGCGAATTATAGAGCTTTTTCATACCCATTAGCGGTAAATTAGAGTTGTTCTCCATTTTTAGACGCAAATTCGCGTTTTTCTCGGTTTCAACGCTGCGAATCACCCCTTTATCTCAATTTCAATCCTGTAGCTCCGAGAATCCGTAGGCGATTTCTCAATTTTAGGTATGAATTAGCACGTTTCTCAATTTTCAAAAGCTGCCAAATTGTAACACTCTATCACAATTTTAGCCGTGAATAGCGTGCGTCTCTATTTTTAGACTCGAATTGGCGTTGTTCTCTTTGTTTTATCCGTGAATTAGCGTTTTTCTCAGTTTTAGCCGCGTGAATTATCGCTTTTTCTAAATTTCAGCCCTGAGGTTGCCCCAAGAATCGGCGAGTCGGCGTGAATTAGCGTTTTTCCCCTCAATTTTAGCAGTGAATTAGCATATTTTCTTAATTTTAGCGGCGATTTTTAGCGTTTTTTCTTGATTTTATCCATAAAACCGTAATTTTTCATACCTTAGCAGCGTTAATTAGCGTTTTCCTGCACTTTTAGACGCGAATTCGCGTTTTTGTCAATTTCACTCGTAAATTAGCGCTTTTTCTCAATTTCCGTCCCAACGTTGCCTCGAGAATCCATGAGTTGGCGTTTCTCCCTTTTATATGTGAATTCGCACTTTGTCTCAATTTTTGTCTCAATGCTTAATTGTAGCTCTTCATCACCATTTTAGCCGTGAATTAGCGTGTTGCTTCATTTTTAAGACGCGAATTCTCGTTTTTCTCTTTTTTGTTCCTGAATTAGCGCTTATCTCAGTATTAGCCAACTGCTTTTTCCCAATTAAAGTCCCGAATTCGCCCGAAGAATTCGTGATTTTGCGCTGTCTCAATGCCAGCTATGAACTACTAGGGCTTTTTAGTTTTGAAGCCGCATATTGTTGCGCTTAATCACAATTCTATAATAGCCACGAATTAGCGTTTTCCTCCATTTTTGGGCCGGAAGAACTCGTTTTGCTCTATTTCCTCACAGTGGCGTAGCCAGACCGTGATTAAGGGGTGGGCAGCCAGCTAGGCACGGATTGGAAGGGGGGGGGGTCCCACATCTTTAGAAAAAGGGCTCGTTCGCGAATGAAATCCAAAAAAGGACACATTTTGCGGCTAAGATTGAGGAAAAACACCCATTCACGGCTAAAATTTTAGTAATAAATCTCATTATTCGCGGTTGAAACTGAGAAAACACACCAATTTACGGTTTCACGATTCACGGTTTATATAAAGCTCTTTTCACAGCTAAAATTGACATAATAATTGCTCGTTTAATGTAGAATTGAGAAAAATCACTCATTTACGGCTAGAATTGAGGAAAAACGCCTAGAGGAGGCGCCAAGTTCGATGGTTTCTCAAACAAACATCTCAGTAAACATGGCAAAAAAGTGCTAATTGACCGTTTTTATACATTATATTATGGCTTCTAAGGTGTACAATTGAGAAAGAGCGTGACTTAGCGCATACATTTTTGAAAAAGTGCTTATTCACGGCTAAAATTAAGGGAAATTGTTCGTCGGCCCGTGCAATTGAGGAAAATACCCATTTCAAGGTTTCGCGATGCAGCGTCCGGGTCAAAACTAATGAAATTCGCTTACACGCTCACTGCTAAAATTTGATGGGGGAAAAAAATTGCTCAAGTTATTGGCTAAATTGTCACTGTTTGTTGTTGATTGGTGGAATTGTCGTGGCTAAAATTGAGAAAATAGCGTTCATCCACATGTTAAATTGAGAAAAAATTGTTATTTTGCGGCTGAAATTTACAGAACGCACCAATTCGTGATTAGGCGATGCCCAGTGCTGGCCCGTAATTCAAATATTAAATCAAAAATGCGTTATTTCACGGTTTTTTGAGACCTTTTCACAGCTAAAATGATTGAAATGAGCTAGTTTGAAGTAGAATTGAGACAAATCACTCATTTGCGGCTTGAATTGAGGAAATACGCCAATTCACGGCTAAAATTGATAAACGGAGCTCATTCACGCAGGTAAAATTGAGATAAGGCGCCAGTTCGTGGTTTCTCAAACATCGGTAAACATTGTGAGAAAGAGCTTATATATATATATGTGCAAGTTTGCGGGGGAAATTGAGAAAGAGCGTGACTTAGCGCATACATTTTTGAAAAAAGTGCTTATTCACGGCTAAAACTTGATTCATTGAGGAAAATACCCATTTCAAGGTTTCGCGATGCCACGTCCCGGTCAAAATTAATAAAATTCGCTCTCTCTCGGATTTTGTGAACCTTTTCACTGCTAAAATTTGAAGGGAGAAAAAATTGCACTAGGCAGAATTAGGAAAAAGAACAAATTTGCGGCTAGAATTCAGGGAAAATGAATTGGCAAAATTGTCACCGTTTGTTGTTGATTGTTGGAATTCTCGTGGCTAAAATTGAGAAATAGCGTTCATGCATTCACATGTTAACCCTCCATATGTAAGGTGGGGTCTAGCGGGACCCCACTCGTTTTCTTTTACTCGCGTATCGGTGAATAATTGATGCAAATTAACCAGCTCTTGGGTAGCCTCTCCTTCGGTTGTCTTCTTGCAGCAGCCGTAACGTCGAAATGGTATCATGTAAATAGTGTCCCGTGTTGAACTTCAAAGATCACATCTTGCCGTTGGGGTCTCGTGAGACCCCACCTTACCAAATCCGTAACATTTTTTATCGAATTTCTTGATCACTTTATAGTGATGTATTCCGTAATTTTACGCGCCCATGCATGTTTATCTCGCTCTTTTTTATGGTTTCATATAGTAATGACCGCTAGTCCGAGGTTTAGTACTTCAGAAGCCATTCGACTGGAGCTTGAGAGAAGAGACGAAGAAAGAGAAGAACACGAAAATATTCTGGATGAAGATTCATTCTCGCATTTTTACTTCTTTTTGTATATACCGACCACATTAGCGACCCGTTTCGCCGGATTCAGCATACGTAAATAGTCACCTAGTAAAATTATCAGCCAAATCGACTCGTAGACGTGTGCCACACGGAAACGGTCGGATTCAGCCATTCTCGCTTTTTTGGCTCTCTTATGTGGGGACCAGCCACTTTAGAGACCCATATCAATGTACTCAGCATACTTTCAGGGACCTCTGGTCAAATTTTCTAGCAAATCGCTGAAGAAAAATCAGATCAACAGGTCAAAAAACAATGGGGTATTGCATGACCCCACCTTACCATACGCGTCCCATGAGTTCACCTTACCTATGGAGGGTTAAATTGAGGAAAAACTGTTTTTTTTTGTGTGGCTGAAATTGACAGAACGCACCAATTTGTGGTTAGGCGATGCTCAGTGCCGGCCGTAATACAAATAGAAAATAAAATCTACGCACTTTGAAACGTAAAACTACAAATTTTGAGGGGGGGTCAAACAATTTTTTTTGCGATACGATTACAAAGACTTATTATTGAGAAATAATAAGTCAAAATGCGTTATTTCACGGTTTTTTGATACCTTTTCACGGCTAAAATGAAGAAAATGGGCTAGTTAATCGAGGTAGAATTGAGAAAAATCACTCAGTTTCAGTTAAAATTAAGGAAAACTTCAATTCGAGGCTAAAAACAGTGCTCATTCACGAGTAAAATCGGGGGAAAAAAAAACTCTGTGCAGCTTCTCTTAAGAAAAACTGGATCCACGCCTGTGGGCCAGCTTCACTGGCGAAAATATCACATGCACCATTGCCTTTTTGCAGGCTTATACCAGGATCTGAAGGTTAGAATCGCGTCAATTCACGGTCATCAAAGACTAAATTTGCACAGAAACGGCCACTATCCGTCAAAAAATAAATATCTGCTGGAAAACCGTCGTTTGTAGCCTTCTATTTCGGATTTTATGTCGAAAACCTGAAACTTCTCTTCCCTTCCCCCTGGAAAGTGATACTTTTGGAGCTAAACTTTAAATTTTTAGACCTGAGACAGTAAACAGAGCTGGCATTTCCTCTCCCACCATAAGTCTGGATGGCACAGCGGGGTAAACACGAGCCAAAACACTCGAAATTTGTCCGTCGCACCTTCGAAAATGGGATTTTAGTGTGAAAAATCGGTCTCCAAATCGGTTTGTCAGCAACAAACATCAGCGAATTTTTGATTTTTGATGAAACCGATAAGCGAAAATGTGTTGTTTTTTTTATTGAGAAAAATCCGCAAAACTGGTTTTATGGAGAGGAATACAAAAAAGCCAGATCAGGGATTTTTTTTGGGGTGGGCAGTTGCCCCACGAAATCTGCGCTTTTGATTCTAGGAGAGGGCAGCTGCCCACTCCTGCCCTCCGCTGGCTACGCCCATGTTTTCACTCATAATTCTTCAATCTGTATTTCATGCCAACCAAATATACCTTGAAATAGCCGTGAACATGAGTAGATGTGAAATAGACGTCTATTAGACGTAAAATTGACCTTAAATAGACGTCTAGTAGACGTCAAATAGTGTCTCGCTTAGACCTTAAATGTACGTCTATAATATACGTTAGACGTCTATTAGACGTTCATGTAGCCGTCTTTTAGACCAAAAAATGTTTACTGAGAAGACACCACATGAAGTTGTACATGTACAAAAAACCTCCTGCTTTATACAAAAACTATTGAAAAAGGGTTCTTAAGTTGAAACGAGGGAACTTCTGTTGTTATTACCTGGGGGTCATGATAGTTCTGATATATTGTGTCTCAGTCTTCTGTGTTTGGCACGAGCTATTGAGTCATAGCGAGCTGTTTTAGCGACGAGGGGATTTATTGAACTACGAAATTTTTTCAACATATTGGAGGATAACTGTTGGATGTAAGGCTTGATAAACGGCATGTCACAATTTTCATGAAGGGTGGAGATTTTCGTGGATTTTGTGCTACCGGTGCATAAACGTAAAAATTTATTTTGAATAATCTGGAGTTTTTTGTAGTTCGAGTCGGACGTGTAACTCCATGCTGAGCAAGAGTACGTTAAGAATGGACGGATACATGTTTTGTAGATTAACAATTTATTCCTTTGGGACATACCTAATTCGCGCCGCATTAAGGGAAAAGAGTCTAACCGAGAGTTTACTCCTATCTACCAAATCATTGATGTGGCTTATAAAATTTAGTTTTGAATCTAGTTTGAGGCCCAAGTATTTTACAGATGAAGAGAACGGTATTTGTTGATTTTCTAGAACTATGCTACGGTTTAATAATGGCCTGCGTTTTGAATAAATAATAGCTTCTGTTTTAGTACAATTTAGAGAAATTTTCCGGTAAAAGAAGAATTTAATAATTTTTGAAAGAATATCGTTCAACCTACGAACTATAGTGTCTACTCTCCAGGAAGACGTGTAAACTGCAGTAGCATCCGCGAAAAGCGCTATATTTACGTGTGGTGATGTGGGAATGTCGTTAATAAATAAAATGAACAAGAGTGGTGCAAGAATAGATCCTTGGGGAACCCCAGCGCAGCAAATGTGCAACGAGGAGTTGGCTGTGTTTACAGTCACAAAGAATTTCCTGTCCCTGAGGTAAGCTGCAATAATTTTGATGAGATAAACAGGGAAGTTAAGTTTTATTAATTTATATAGCAAGCCATAATGCCAAACTGTATCGAATGCTTTTTGGACGTCAAGCGTAACCATTCCCGTGTGTTTACGCTCGTTGAAGTGATGAGTGACGTCGTCTACAACTCGGCACAGCTGTGCTTGAGTCGAGTGACCAGCTTTAAACCCGAATTGTTCGTTACAAAATATGTTGGATGCAACAGTGTAGCTTAGTAGCCGGGATTGGATTAATTTTTCGAATACCTTGCTGAGAGTGGGCAGGAGACTGATAGGACGGTAGCTTGATAGCAGCGAGGGATTTTTGCCAGGCTTGTGCAAAACAATGACTTTAGCCATTTTCCAGAATTTCGGGAAGTACCCTAAAAACAATATTTTATTGAATAATTTTGATAAAAATACCAAGGCTTTTCGTGGGAGTTGTTTTAAAAGAATGTTGCTTATCGTGTCGTGGCCGGGAGATTTATTACTAGGCCGAGCCTTAATACAGAGAGAAACTTCGTTAGGAGTAACAAGTTTTACCTCAGTAGGAGCGTGGTTGGCTGTTTTTAGGAATCTACGGACACCCCTGTTGACTACATTGTTGTGATTCGCGGAACTGAGAGACTGTGAGTAGTTCTTGGCACGTGCTCGAAGTGCTTTGCAAAAGCGTTGGCTTTTTCATGCGACGATGAAAGCTGAACATTGTTTTCCGTGATAGTTGGTATTACACGGTTGGACTTACCCCTTCTGAAGTACTTAGTAACCCTCCAAAAAGCTGAATTAGTAGGCTTAAGCGAAGAAAGGAAGGAGTTCCTAATCAAGGCTTTAATAGTATTTTGAAGAAGATTGACCATTTTCTTGAATGTAGGGCTATTTCATTTTTGACAGTATTTTTTAAAATAGTTTTTCATATTAATAAGCATTACTTTGCTTAGCCCAATTCTCTTCGCCTTGTTTCTAAATGACCTCGAAGAGGCCATTGATGCGGGAGGTTTGGTCTGTGGTGCCTCCAAAATTAAAATACTTGCTTACGCGGATGATGTGGTTTTGGTGGCGTCCACACCTCAAGCTCTTCAGCTAATGCTAAATGACCTCGCTGACTATGCTAATTTGTGGAACCTCAAGGTAAATTTAATCAAAACTAAAGTTATGGTACTCAAAAGAGGTGGCAGGCCGTCAAAGAACGAGAGATGGTTGTACCAGGGGGAAAAAGTCCAAGTGGTCAAAGAGTATGAGTATTTGGGTGTAGTCCTAACCTCTACCTTGTCCTACGATAAGCATTTTTCGGAGAAGGTGTGTAAAGCGAACCAGGGTGTGAACTCTCTCTGGGGTCCTTTTTTCGGAAGTGGTAAAGTTTCTGTTCAAGCTAAATTTAAGCTCTTCAAAAGTACTTATCAGGCCTTATTGTGCTATGGAGCACAAATATGGGGGGGGGGTGTAAGGCGGGAACAGGTAGAGGTATTTCAGCGTAGCTTTCTCAAGAGACTGTTCAGGCTTCCTTGCTGGACTCCTTCTGCTTTTTTGTACCTGGAGACTGGCATGAACTTGATTCATGCGCACACCATAAAACTGCATCTCTCTTATGTAACTTGAACATGGTTGACACTCGGTGGCCAAAAAGGTCGCTCTCCAGACCATATCCAAGAATATCTCCTGGTTTAGAGAGTTAAAGGATCTTGCAGCGTCCCTAGAAATTTCATGGCAAAGTGACCAAGGCTGCGACTGGACTGACTCTTTCCGTGAAATTAACGATGCCCTGCCTACTTTTTATACTGATGGCTTTAAAGCAGCAATAAGATCTAAGGATTCTTTCTTTTTTTGTAAGCATTTAAATTTCGAAATGGAGGATCATTACATTTTCGGCAAATTAAGCATGGAGTCCAAATCAATTGTAATGAGAATGCGGGGGGAACTCCTCAATTTGAATGTAAAACCCTATAGCGTGTCGTCTAGTCCCTGCACGATGTGTGGTACGTTTGAAGATGAAGATTGCTACCACTTCATAGCGACCTGCCCGAGATTTTCGGATGTCAGGAAAAAGTGGCTAGGGGGTGAGTTCATAACGTACAGTGTCATGTTTTCTTTTTTAAATGGGGAGAGCTGGTCCGCTCTTGTTGGTTACTACAGAGAGGCTTATGAACTAAGAGCTATGTTAATTTGATTTTTGTACCTTTTGTTTGTGTTCAGATTCTTCGGGACTCCCCTGACGGTTCTAGAACCATAAGGGTCCCCAATTCGAGTGGTAATTTTTATTTTGTTTTTCTTTCTTGTAAAGTTTCTATGTAAATAAAGAATTGTTAATATATATATATATATATATATTAATAAGCATTAGAATATGGGATGGAAGTGTTTTGTTTGACGGGGGGAACACCGAGGTATGTTTTGATCAGCGGCCTGTACGACAAGCTTGGTAAACTGTTCAACAGCAAGGTCCAAATCTGACTCACTAGAAATTGGGGGATTAGGGCTGATGCGTGAGTTAATGTAATTTTTGAAACCCTTCCAGTCTGCCTTACGGAAGTTGAATTTGTTTGTGCTACTCCCTGTGGAGAATCTATCACTTATTTTAAACGAAATACGATTGTGATCAGAATTTACAGCAGATAGACTTTCTATTGAGGAAATATTGTTGACGTTTTTGCTGAGAACTAGATCAATTACACTTGGTCTTCTATTTGCAGGAGGATAGTGTGTCGGTGCGACTGGTGCATGTATGTCGAAAGCCATTTTTAATGACATACTTAAGAGCAATTTACCAGCAGTATTGTTGCGAGCGCAGTGCCATGACACATTTGTGGCATTGAGATCACCCAAAATAAGTACACGAGGACCTAAAGCTAACAGAGATTGTAAATCCTTCTTGAAATTATTTCGCGTTGGCGGCCTATAAGCAGAAATTATATGACAGTGCGAACTGGCAGCATTTACGGTGACGCCAATTGCCTCGATAGAATTTAATTGAGGCAATCTTAGTTCATAGTGCGAAAGCGAATTATGAATGAGAAGAGCCACTCCTCCCCAAACCGCAAATTCGGGAATGTTTAAACGTTTTGTTCTATCCAGACGAGTTTCGTTCAACGAGCAAATTCTTATTTGTAATGTTTTAAGTAGAGAACAGAGTTCCTCTAATTTATTTTTACTGGTGCAACAATTCCATTGCAGAAAAGAAACTGATGAGAGGGTTTGATTATGAGACTGCATCTTAATTTAAAAAGGAAAAGAGACCTTCTAATAGAACTGTTAACTTGGCAGCCATATCTGGAGCCGATTGAAATTGTGTTGTTATTTGCTGGACTTTGGTTAATACGGAAGTAAAATTAAGTTGACTAACTAGATTTAACAATGAAGATAAAATATTACTAGACGAGTCCGAAGTACCTGGGGTCCATGCAGATCGAAGCTGTGGCTGTGGTGGTGCTGATGCAGTTCGAGATGGGAGGGTCGGAAAGTGCCTCTTATTGAACGTAGGGGGGCTCCTGACAGGGTTGCCGGGGCTCAGTCTTTTCTGCTTTCGTTCTGCGTGTGCCGTGTAAAACGGGCAGGTTTTGTCGAATGCACTGTGCTTTTCACCACAGTTGGCACATTTCAACAAACTCGAATTCATGACGTCCACTGAGTACTTACGAGAGTCATGATTTCCCGCAAATTTGGAACACTTAACGACACGATTACAATTGGTTGCCACATGGTCCTAGGCTTGACAACGGTAACATCGTAGGGGTGTGAGCTTACTTTAAACTTTTCCCATTTTACTCGGCAGTGAAGGATCGATCTTGTGGACAAGACATCTGATGGCTTGGTGTCCGTTGAAAAATAAATACCGAAGGTGGGTAAGCCGTCAAAGTGACACCGTCTTTGGAATTGCTAGTGAACTGAAACACTTTTTTCGGTCTTTAATCCCTTTAATAAAAGATCATCTTTAATTTCTTCCGGAGTCACGTGATGAGGCAAATGAACAACGTAACGGGGGCCTCTTTCTTCTTTCGTCGTGTACGTGAAGAATTCTATGTTTGCAGTTAAGAGATAATCTCGAAAAAAAAACAAAGTCTTCCTTTCTGCTCACGTAGACAAGAATTCTGTCCCTCTTGGCTTAAAATTCCAATTCGCCTTGGAGATGCGGCTTCAGCTTATTCATCATCTCGGAATGATTCTTAAACTGAGTGAACATGACTATGGGCGGCAGGAATTTGACTTTCTTATTTTCCGATTTACTCGGATTTCTGGCGTCTGTGTCCATGACACTAGTACTCTCTGAGTCGTCGTCGTTATCCGATAACGCGTCGAACTTATTCTTTGTCTTTTGTTAGATGGTGTAGTGATTGTGATAAAACCGTCCGAGGTTGAACTCATTTTCGAATAAATTAATTTATTCCCGAGAACGATCTAAATAAAGGAGATAAGGATGGAACTTTTAACTCCTTTTTTTTTTTTTTCTTCTTCTTTTTTTTTTTCGCACTGTGTACTGTTTAACTCTTTTGAAAATCTAGGAAATAGAAAAGAGATTTACACTGTTCAAAGGCTTGAACCGCAGCATCAGCCGCAGATTAGCGGTTTTGCCTCACCCCCTTCCATAGCTATGAATTTGCGCATTTTCTCGATGTTTCTTGATTATCCACGAGTTTTGGCGTTTTTCTCAATTTTAGCAGCATATTACCAATTTTTCTAAATTTGTTACCAGAAGATAAGCACTTTTCTCAGTTTTAGCTGGAAATTAACGTTTTTGTTAAGTGTTTTCCTCAATACTAGCCGTAAAATAGGGGGACTTTTCACGAATTAGGATGTTTTTGGTTCACCTTACGCAATGCATGAGCGATTTTTCTTAGTTTACTCGCGAATTAGCGGTTACTTCACCCATAAATTGGCGCTTTTTTTTCAATTCCAGTCTGAAAAGTTGCCTACAAAATCCGGAAATTGGCGTTTATTCAGTTTTTGGCGCAAATTGGAATTTTTCTCAATTTCAACCGCGAATTAGCGCTTTTTTTAAATTGTAGCCGCAACGCGTCGTAGCGTTTCAAACCTTTGAATTAGCGAATTGCGCAATTTTTGGTGCAATTCTAGCTGTAAATTGGCGAGTTTTTCCATTTTTAGCCGTGAGTTTGCCATTTTCTCAATTTTTAGGGCTTAAAATTAACTTTTCTCATAATTTTGACCAGGCTGATTATTTTATCACCTGATTATTACCCGCAAATTAGCGGTTTTTCTCATTTTACCACCGCATTAGCAATTTTACATAAGTTTTATAGGTATAGATTATTGCTTCACGGCAGTTCTAGCCGTGATTAGCGTATTTTTTAACATTTTACTATAGCCATTCATGAATAAGTCATTTCTCTGAATTTTAGTCACATAAATGCATTCAGAAGGCGCAAAATTAAATTAAAAATGTAATTTTTTTTTTTCAAACCAAACAATTTACATCTATCCCTCATTTTTGTCAATAAAACATAATTTTTAAATTATAAATTTCACGACACAATCAAGAATTAGTGATGTTTCTCAATTTTAGCTGCGAACTTTCGCTTTTTCTAAATTTTAGCAGCGTGGTAGCATTTTCAACCCGTGCATTACCGACCGAGTTTTGTCAGTTTTGGCAAAGAATTGGCGGTTGACTCAATTTAAGCTGAAAATTAGCAATTTTTCCCATTTTTAACAGAGAATTAACTGTTTTTCTTCATTATAGCTGCGCTAATTGGAGATTTCTTCAATTTTTGCCGCGAATTAGTGATTTTCTTCATTTTGTGTCCGTGAATTAACGTTCTTCCAGTGGCGGATCTAGGATTTTAACTTGGGAGGGGTTCTATCATGAATCTCTCTCTTTTTTCCTGAGGTTCATCCGCAAAAATGCCTATATATGAACCAATAATTGGCTTTTTCTCAAATTTAACCATGATTTAGCGGTTTTGCCCAATTTTTGCCGCGGTCAAAGTGCTTTTTCTCAATTTTTGCCGCGAATATTTTTCTTCATTTCAGACGCGAATCACAGCATTTTCTCAATTTTAGCCGTGAATTAGCGGAATTTCTCAAATTGATCCGCGATTTATCGTTTTTCTCCGTTTCAGCGGCGAATAAGCGCTTCTTTCCCACTTTAGCCGCGAATTCACTGAATCTTTAACAGCGAATGAGCTCTTCCTCTACATTTTAGACGGCAATTAGCTGTTTGCCTCAGTTTTAGTCACGAGTTAACGTTTTATTCCTCTAATTTTAGCGTTTTTCTTCACTTCTTAGTCATGCGAATTAGCGCTCATCACCATTTTAGCCGCAAGTTATCTCGTTTCCTCAGTTCTAGCAAAGAATTAGCGTTTTGTTTTCTTCGTTTTAGCTGAGCATTATTTCCGAATTTTAACCGTGAATTATTCCTTAATTTCACCCCTGAATCACCGCTTTTACTCAATGCTTTTTTGCGTTTATCTCCATTTCAGCACCGCGAATGAGCGCCTTTTGTTATATTGGCCGTGAATCAAACGCGATTTCCCAATTTTAGCCGGAAATTAGCGTTTGTATCGCCGAGAAATAGCGTATTTCTTTATTTTAGCTGCTGCTAAGCGCTTTCTGCCAAAATTAGCCAGGAATTAATCTCGCGACTGGGAAGTCTGGCAAATGTAGTTACGAAACTATACATTCAGAGTCTGAATACCTAGAACGAAATTTCAAGTTTCAGGTCTAAACATCCGTGAAATCGCTAGTTTCCTATATTTATTCATCGAAATTGCACGTTTCTGGCAACTTCAATTCACCTCGGAATCTTACAAAAGTTGTAGACGATCCGCCACCTCTGAAAAGGCCCCAAAACTTGCAATTTCGCGACATTAGGACAGAAAACTTGTAATTTTGCTCAAATATAGCCCTGCTGAAATCAACAATATATCTGGTAGACCGGGTGTTATGTATCTACAGACTAGTGAAAACACACGCTTTTTAATTATTAAAATAAATAAAGATTTTTCATTCGGTCATTGAACGGAATAAAATACACATCAAATCTGGCGACGAGGATGGCAGCGAACGACCTCATCCAATCGTTCATTTCGACGCTGCAAACGTTCTCGCAACAGCAGCAACAAATTATTTCCTTCATTCAGCCACATGGAGGAAACTTTCTTTTATATTACTTATGTATTTAGCGCAGTGTTATTGGTAGATAGATGACAAAAATAAACTATTCTATTCTATAAGATGGGGGGCCAGCCAGTCAGGGAGTGAGTGGGTGATTCCCAAGAGGCGGCGGCGCGGACGTTGAGCTCCAAGTCCAGGGGGAGGACACCAGCTAGCACTTGGAGAGTCAGGTGCGCTGTTGTTGAGTAGGGGTGGAGAGCGGCGATGTGATAGCGGCTTGCCACTGGGCGTGCCACTGGCCACCAGGTGACGCACGCGTAATAGATACGCGGTAGAAACACGGTCTTGTAATATACGAGCCGCCTCTGAAAGTCAGGCCCCCATCCTCGGCCCGATATCCCTAGAAGAAAATCGCAGCTGGCGGTGATCGTACGTGCCGCAAGTATGCCAGGTGTTGAATTGGTAGTCCCGAACTCATCAATGTAACTCCCAGGTAGTGCACGGGGTGCACCAGCGGCACAGTCCGGTCGGTGGAGGTCCGGAGGTGCCACTGGGGTGGGAAGAACTGGATTTATCGGAAGATCGTTAAGGACGACTTTGCGTAATCAATCGTGAGAAACAGTAGGCAACCATCAGCTGCTTGGGCGGACTGGAATGAAGCCCCGTTCTTCCTTTAGTAGCGAGTTTTTCTCTTGTACGGTATATTTTTTACTGTGTTTCTGAAGGTCTCAAGCCACTTAACGCTTTTATCGAATCAACTAAATTGTAGTACATAGGACAAGCTGCCAAATGGCCTCCCAAGATGCATTCGTAGCAAAAGTGGACTGAGGAGCCCTTCATATGAGATGGTAAAAAACGAAAATTTTGGCTAAACAAACGTACAAAAAAGAGATCGATACGAATATTCCGCGAAACAAACGGCCACGGTCATGATTGTGTGCCTGGACTTAGTCTAACACACATAATTATGTTCGTATCGAGCAGAGTTGTTCAGGAGGCTAAACAAACGACAAATTTGACTGAACAAACGTCAAAAAACGGCAACGAGGCAGAATGTGCCACGAAACAAACGATTCCAGCTATCTGTCAGGTTGCGTGAACTTAGCCAGACACGCACAGTTTTTTGAATAAGATCGTATATGAAATGATAAACAAACGAAAATTTCGGCTAAGCAAACGATATCAAGACGGAAAATGCCGCGAAACAAACGATTTCTACCCCTTCTAAGAAGGAATTCCCATCCTTCTAAGAAGGAATTCTTCTACCAAGCAGTATCGCAATCGCCAGTTCCGGCCTTTGGCATTTTGCGTCCCCGGGCGAGTCTTTCAGCAGGCGCCCCCTCCACCAAAATTAATCCCTCTCATTAGCAATTTTTCATTATTTTAGCCAGAAATTAGCATGTTTCCTTATTTTAGCCGATTTGTCTTCATTTCTACTTTGAATTACAACTTTCTCAATGTTCTCCGCAATCAGCGCTTTGCCTGAATTTGACCCACCAATTAGCGCTTTTTCCTCATTTTGCCGCGGATTAGCGTTTTCTCCATTTTAACGGCAATTTAGAGTTTTTTCCACACTTCAGTGCTGCTTCTAAATTTCATGTGTGAATTAGCGATTTTTATCCATTTTAGCCGCGAATAAGCGACTTTTCTCAGTTTTTGTCGTGAAATCATGTTTTCCATTATTTTAGCCGCTGTACTGAGCATTTCTTACCAATTTTATCCGTGAATTAGCGCATTTTATTAATTTCAGCGGTTGATTAGAGATTTTTTTCACTTTTAGCCATGAATTAGCGGGTTTTTTACTTGAGCTCACGAGGAAGCGAATTGGTGTTCCTAAAATTTTATCGGCAAATTCGCGTTTTTTCTACATTTTAGCGCTTTGTCTCAATTTGTTGTCAATTACCGATATTTCTCCATTTTAGCCATGAATTGGCGTTTCGTAATTTTAGCCGCGAATTACTAATTTTTCTCAATTCTATCCGCGATTTTAGCAATATTTTCCTAAATTTTAGCCGCAAAGTATCGTTTTACCACATGACGTGAATTGGCTATTTCCGCCAATTTTAGCTGTGATTTAGCGTTTTTTTTTTTTTCAATTCTATCCGTTATAAAGTTATAATCAATGATTTTTCTTCATTTCAGCCGTGAATTAGCCATTTTATCCCCGAATTATTGTCGTTCTCAATTTTGGTTCTGGAATTTACATCTAGAAACCTTGAATCAGCACTTTTTAATAATTTTGGCCACGAATATTAGCACTTTTCAACATTTTAGCCACGCATACTTGCCTCAAAGAACAGCACAGTAGGGCGCTTTCTCAGTTTTAGCCGCCTAAGGATTTCCAGACAACGGAGATCAGCGTGTTTTCTCTATGTTTGCTGCGAAATCGTCTCCAGAAGGCCCATAGACAATGCCAACGCTCATTTTCAACTAATTTATTTCGATTTTTATCCTTGGGCATTTTTTTTTCGTTTGCCTTTTTATCATGCCTTAGGACCCGGCGGCGCCCCTGGGCGGTCGCCCTGCTCCCCCCCCCCTTTAAAGCCGGCGCTGGCAATCGCACTTGACCAATTTTATCTGAGCGGATAGAGATCATTAGGCGACTAGTGCCTACGTTGTTTCATACAAGCATGAAACATGGAAATAAAGCACCACGATCACGAGTTTAGTTATTTTTTGCTATTGTTGTGTTTGCCTGTGAGTGAGATTGAATGACTTCAATTTCATGTAAAGTTGGCCGCAAAAAATTGAGTAAAATTACAATCATTTAAAGCATGCATAAACCTGTAGCCGTAGGAGCCTACATCGTCTGTCTTCCGGTTTTGGCTGCTCGCCTTTTGGTTTCAGTTGGGAAACCAAATGCTGAAGATGGCTACCATTTCAACCTCAGACTTTCAGCTATCAGCCCGGCATTTGAGCTGACAATGAGTACGAAGCCGTTGGATTGCTCTTCAATGAGAGCGGAATTGCCACTGGCACTACGATCCCCGTCCCCGGCTTTAAGCCAGACACGGCAAATCCGAGTCATGGAGGACCCGACTCACACTAGAACCGATGAAAACGGCCGTGAGGGTGAAACGGGCACCGGCTCCGTACTTCGGCTCAATTGCCAGGCTGATGAGATTAGCATCAATTAGCTTATGATAGCTGAAAGTCTGAGGTCGAAACAAAGACAGGATCGCACCCTTAAATTGGTGCGGGGGTAACTGGTCTTGAAATCACACTGAAGGTACTTAGAACAACTTTAGCTACCAACCGACTTTGCATAATGATTATTTGCAAAGTTAATGTCGTTAAACCTCCGAACTATATTGGTTGTCAACATTTTCATACTTTTCCACCTACGCGTTTTCAATCAAAATCGTAATTATATGTTGTTCGTAATGACCCTAATTATCTTTTTAGCTCGTCGTCGTGCTGTGCATTGATCCATGAACTAAAAACCGTAAACTTGAAGAATTTTTAGCTTTGTAAGTCCGTGATCTTTGGTTTTTACAATAGTACAAGTCAGAAAACTACCTCGCGTGTTTTAGTATAAGTCAAAATAAACCATTATTACGGCCAAACTGAGTACTTTTCACCTTTTAGTCGTCAAAACATAATGTTCTCTTAACGTTATGGTGATATTTGTAGGCAATTAGTCACCCGTATTTGTATAAATAAGTTTTAAAGCGAAAAACTCGCGATGGACACATTTAACTGGCGTTCCTGAAAAACTTGAAATGATGACTTGTACTCATATTCCCGCGCACGCTAGATATATAATCAGCTCAATCGAATTTCAGTGAAACACAAGTCATTTGTTCCGTTCACACGAGCCTAAAAGTACCCCCCTCCCTCCTCACATAACGGGTAATTAATCTCAATATACCGTCCCCGTAATAAACTTGTCTCAGCATGCTCCAGCGACTGCACTACACCATTTCACTAGTTGTAAGGACCTAAATTCACTGCCATTCAAGAGAGAAAACATTAAAGCAATTAAACTTTCTTCGGCAGGCTTTTAATATGGGGCTTGTGTATATTAAAATAAAGATAGAAACAGCAGAACGGAAATATCTTTATCTCATAAAATAAAAAAGAGGGGAAAAGAATTCAGTAAAAAAATAAATTAGTTAAAATTGAATTATTTCGTTTTTTCTTGTTGTTTTTAAAAGTAAATCCTCTCGAAAGAACTTTTTTAATTATACTTGCGGCTCTCGCTACTACCTAAACGTATTTCAACTCTCTCACTCTCTCTCTTTCTGTCCTTTTCACCTTTTACCATAATCAAAAACTGTCATCCACTTTTATTACGTCTCGAATTCAAGGATACTGTTTCCCTTTTCTACGTATACATCCTCCGTGATATTTGACGCCAGTAAAAGTGGTCCTTATCGAGGGTACTCCACCTCTTTTAACGGCACTCTGTACCTCTCTTACATTCAGAATACAACATTTTTTTTTTTTTTTGCCTTCTCGGCGTCGACCATCTTCATACAACCAGTTTTAGCGCTTGAACTGCCTTTTGAAAAGCGCAATTTCAATCAATTCCCCCCCCCCCCTCCTTTGTGGAGAGGGAATAAAAGCTATTTGTAACGTTTCTTCTTTTTCAAATCAAATTTCCATGTCGTTCTGATAGGTGTGTGGGAGTGGAGGAAGGGGGTTGGGGTTCAATAACTATTTCCGTTAAAAAATGAAAACCGCGTCGAATGTAAAAAAAAAAAAAAAAAAAAAAATGTACGCATAGCGTAGAACTTTCGAAGCGGAGTTACTCGCTTTTAGTGTATCGTTGAGTTGATTTCACTCCACTCCACATTTCCCAGTCCATCCTAAAGCCATTCATTTTACTAAGTGATGGACTTTGAACGACTCAGTTTCACGTCGCTGTCGTTGTAATTCCCGTCAAGGGGCGAAGGGGTCGCGTGGGCGGGGAATACAGTTCAGTAGAACGTTAAAGTCTTATATTTGTGGTCGAATCCCGGTCAAATTAAATGTTTAAACAGGGAATGAAACTCGGCGTTCAATCAATATCTACCTTCAAACAATGATCGTTGGTGTAAGGAAAAGGGATTGGGAGGGAGGAAAGGGAAATACTCTCCACCTTCCAATACCATTCAAAGTCAAAAGAAAGGAATTATTTAGTGTTTCCCAGGAGAACGTATTTTTAGAATCCAACGGTTTTTTTTTTTTTTTTTTCTTGCCATGTATTCGACAGCTCAATTCTACCGACTTTTTGTACAGTTTTCTAAAGAAAAATTCAAGACGTGTTCTATTCAGAAGTAAGACATCTTGGAACAAACAGAAAAATCTGTCAATCATTCGAAAATTTACCCAACCGTTGTAGATTAATTAAATCGCCAAAGTACAGCAACCCGACGTGGTGATATGCGCTACTAATGCATCGTGGGACTGTGGTAAACCAGACCGCGATCCTACTGATTTACCGATGACGAATTAACTCGAATTATTTGGTTTCTCCAATCAGGTTCCCACGGGATTGATTGACGAGGGTGCAGTGATTCGTGTGAAAAAGAGAATTTCCTAATAACCGTAGGCTTTTCGTGCGGTTTTCAGATACACCCCGCTGAGGTTTTGTTAAAATTTAAATATTTCTGAATGCGAGAGAGCGAGAATAAACGTGGGGAAGCGAGGCTTAGAGATGCGGTGACCGGAAGCAATTGAATAAAGCGCTCTTTTGTATCGGATTTTCTTTAATTAAGCCTCTTTCTTACGAGAAAAACATGAGAAATCAGAAAACCCATGAAAGTTTTATTACGGAAATAATCGAAATTTCTGTGATTTACATCACAAAAAAGGGTTTCAACACACCTAAAACACAAATCGTTTTACATACACTCTACTCGAATGATTTCATCTTGTATGATTCCATTCACTTTCGTTTTGTTTTTATTTTTCGAAAGAAATCCACGTTGCGGGTTATAAAACCTTCACGGAAATAGAAATCTATTCATGCCGCTATTCCTTGTATGGGCTCCATTTTATTAAACAATGACTGTAGGCGGAATATTTTTTTTTCTCCCTCTCTCTCTCACTCCTGTACCCGTTCCTCGAAAGTTTTTTCTGGGTTGGACGGTGGTCTAGTGTTGTTGGGTGGGGGGGGGGGGTGCTTTTCTGCACTTTTAGACATCGTATCAACGACTATTACGTGACGGTCTTGAATTGATGGAAAAAAATCGTAATTTTTGTTAAAGTGGCACTTGTGGGACGGGGAACACTCAACGCGTGGAAGAATTTAGAGAACAGCTTATAATGCAATGAACAGTGTACACTGTACAATGTCGGTGATCTTATTAGAAGCGTGTCAAATAATTAAAAAATTAACGAGTAACGCGGGGTATTATCGAATGTTAAAGATTCCCGCGTGCTCTATCACACCCTTAACCAGCGGAACCCGTCATATTAATAGCCCCCGAAGTCAAACAGTCCACCCGACGCTGGAGTACACGATAAGGCAGCGTCTGTAGAACTAAGTGCGATATAATACGACGGGAAATAGGATAATATTGGGAATTAGTTTGAAAAAGAGGGGTGCGTGCGTTTGTACGTGTGTGTGTTTCTTAACAATATCGATTCAAAGCAGCTCAAACTGCGCTTGTCTCACCACGCACGTTCCAATTGTGCTTTTGAACTGCCCCCTCCACTCAATCTCATCACCATTCAATTCAACTACTACTAGGAGGCAATTCCATTCTAGTACTCCTTCTCCCACCAATCGTAGAAACCAATCCAAGACTCATTAAGCGAACGTATCCGGGGCACTTATTGCCAGAGCTTTAGAAATGAATAACAACACAGAGTTGACATGTTTGGATAATAATTTTTCGGTCTTGAATTGATGGAAAAAAATCGTAATTTTTGTTAAAGTGGCACTTGTGGGACGGGGAACACTCAACGCGTGGAAGAATTTAGAGAACAGCTTATAATGCAATGAACAGTGTACACTGTACAATGTCGGTGATCTTATTAGAAGCGTGTCAAATAATTAAAAAATTAACGAGTAACGCGGGGTATTATCGAATGTTAAAGATTCCCGCGTGCTCTATCACACCCTTAACCAGCGGAACCCGTCATATTAATAGCCCCCGAAGTCAAACAGTCCACCCGACGCTGGAGTACACGATAAGGCAGCGTCTGTAGAACTAAGTGCGATATAATACGACGGGAAATAGGATAATATTGGGAATTAGTTTGAAAAAGAGGGGTGCGTGCGTTTGTACGTGTGTGTGTTTCTTAAACAATATCGATTCAAAGCAGCTCAACTGCGCTTGTCTCACCACGCACGTTCCAATTGTGCTTTTGAACTGCCCCCTCCACTCAATCTCATCACCATTCAATTCAACTACTACTAGGAGGCAATTCCATTCTAGTACTCCTTCTCCCACCAATCGTAGAAACCAATCCAAGACTCATTAAGCGAACGTAACCGGGGCACTTATTGCCAGAGCTTTAGAAATGAATAACAACACAGAGTTGACATGTTTGGATATAATTTTTCATATTTTTGTTTATCCATTTTGCCCATTGTCCCCCAAGTTTTTCCTTTTCCCTTCTAATATTAAGACTAACAGTAATACGAATCAGTAAATATAAATAATGACAATTTCACGTTTATGTGTGTGAGAGGGAGTGGTGGTGGGGGGGAGGGGTACTGAACAGCCGTCACTTGCGCCGCTATAAAGTTTTTGAGAAGCTGTAATGCTCACGCAGCACTCCAGCCATATTCTGCAAAGAGCAGCTGATGTGCACCCTTCGCAGTATAATACATGGTGTCCTGTGACAATCATGTTCTACACGGGGGCTCAAGAGACGAACTCGCGACCCGTTCACGATTTATTACTGTCGTTCTCAGAGAACCGAGGCCAGGGTCAAGCGAGGGCAGACCGCCCCGGGCCCCCGTTCGGATGGAGCCCCCCCCCCCCCCCCAAGTAGCACAATTGATCGATCTTTGGCGACTTCCGACCTATTTTATACCTCTTTCCGACCTCATGTACAGCTTGCGTCGTCGTTGCGTCATGGTAACGACCAAACTGAATGTATTACATTTTCCGACGATGCTGCGTGGTCTGATTTCTGTAGTATACATCGTAGTCAGAGGCGTATAGGTACAGGGGGGGGGGATATGGGGGATAGATCCCCCCCCCCCAAAGCTACAAGTATACGAACGAAGGAGCATTAGTACCATAACGAAGAGCCCCATAAAATCTCCAAAAATGAGCGTTTCACGTTGAAGTTAGGTTTAGCAGATTTTCTGGTGGTAGCAGGTTTTCTGGTTTAGCAGCCCGAAAAGGTCCGAGTACGTCCCAAGACCCAACGCAGTAGTGTACCGAGGTACGGGGGGGGGGAAATGTTCATTCGTGGCTATAGCTGCTAAAAAGCACTGATTCGTGGTCTCGCGATGCAACTTCCAGACTAAAATTAAGAAAACAATCGCTGATTCGCGGTACATGGAGGCCATTCTACGAATAAATTGTGCAAAACAACGCAAAAGTGTTGTATTTGGGCAAACCCCGCGGTTAAAGTTGAGAAAACACGCTATAGTATTCACAAATAAAAGACGCTTTCAGGTTAAAATTGGACAAAAATGGCAAATTCACAACTGAAATGGCGTAAAATCGCCCATTTGCATATGAAAAAGGGGATAGGATGCTGAATGGCCGCAAAATTAGCACGACACGCTAATTGAAAATGGGAAAAATCGCTAATTTGCAATTTGCAGATATATAAAGTTATGGAAGAACGCAGTGGTGGATCTACGGGGAGGGTTTCGGGGGTTTAAACCCCCCCCTAAGAAGATGGCGTCCGCCAAAAATTTGTTGATAGTCATTCCACAGATTTCTTCTAATACCTTGCACATACCAAAGGGCGACTGTTCAAGGGGCATCTGCACAGAATGATGATTTCTCGACAAATGGGCGATCTCTTGATGGTGAGGCCACCATTCATTGAGGGGGGGGGGCACCAAAAAGCATAAATAGATGGGAAAAAATGGATTTTTAGGTTTCAAAGCGATGATTAGCGGCAAATATTGAGAACATGCGTTCATTTGTCACTTAAATTAGGAAAAATACATCAATTTGAGATATCTGAAGGCAACTTCGCGGACAAACCAGAGAAAAAACGCCAACTCCAAATTCCTATAGGCCTTTAAGGCCGAAGAAATTGAATTGCGTTCTAATATGTTACTCTATGGGCAAGTACGCGGGAGGACATTGAAAAAAAAAAACGCCAATATCAAATAGCGGCTTTTAACGGTAACAGAAAAGCGTTGATTCATAGTAGAAACCGAAAATAAATCGCTAATTCGTGGCTGAAAATGAAAAAAATCACTAACATGTGGCGAAAATTGAGAAAAAGCTAAAGCCCATCGCTCACCTGGCTCAACAATTAATTTTTGAAAACGCAAAATTCGTGGTTTTTTCGAGGCAACAACAGAAAAAATCGCAGTTGAGAAAAATCGCTATAATTTGCGCTCGGCTAAAACTGAGAAAATCTACTAATTCCGGCCTAAAATTGAAGTAAAACGCTCATTCAAAACTAAAATGGAGATATAAGCCAATTCGCGGAACAATTTGAGAAAATTGGCTAAAATTGAGAAAACGTGGTAATTCGTGGCAAAAATTGTGAAATAATTTGCGACTAAAAAATGAGAAAAAGCGCTAAGATCGCGGTAAAAATTGAGAAAAAAGCTAATTCACGGATACAATGGATAGAATAGCCGGTTATTCACGGCTAAAACTGTGACATGTAAAATGCTCATTTGCAACTAAAACAAAGATCACTAAATATTTAAGACGTGAAGCGGCAAATGCCGTGAATTTCAGACAGAGAGCTCCAAATTTCGTTTAAACTTCCCTTCAGAGTGTTGAAACGTTTGTGGTTTTTAGACAGGGTGCTGCCGTGGGAAGCCAGCCCGTGCTCCACGATCACTATAAAAGAACCCCCTCCCCCCCCATTGCAAATTTCCTCGCCAAGAAATCGCTGCATTTGGTGATGAAAATCTGCAAAATTGTGAGTTTCGGCTTTACAATTTATCAGCGAAACAGCATGTTTCTGGTTTTTTTTTTTTTTTTTTTGTCGGGGGCGCCGGGCTTTGAACCCGGCAGGCGCCTAAGCCTCACTTGGGCTCCTACGCCATACCCAGATCTAACTGTGCACTTCACATCCGTACTACGCGGGCGTTTCGGTCGGTGCGCGGTTTGTTGAACGCACATCGCCGGGAACGCCCACACGAAGCCGGGTGTGCCGTGTCACAGCTCGCCGCAGCCTTATAGTGTAATGGGCAATGGCTGGATTCGAACCCAGGCCCGCTGGGTTGTGAAGCGAGCATTGTATCTATTACACCATCGAGGCGCGCATGTTTCTGGTATTTACTCTCGTGAAACACCAAGTTGTGGGAGGAGGGTTTTCTTATAACATACAACTAGGGGTGGAGGTCGCAGTCTCACCGGTCCCGATTGAGCTACCAAAGCTCGATGAAAAGCAACAAAATTACATCACTTGGAGCTAAATATCCGCGAAATTGCAGGTTTTTGGTCTGAATTTTCTGAAAATTGCGAGTTTATGGTCTTTAAAGTTTCGGGCCTTTTTCTTAGTGGACGTGGAACCCAAGCTAGCCGTTCACAGGGTGCCCAACACATTTTGGAGCTAAATTAAATAGGTATCCAAGAAATTTTATGTTTCCCGACTGAATATTCGTGAAATAGAAAAATTACTGTGAAGACCACGGTACGGCGGCGGTACGTGGCGTCGGCCGGAGCAATGAATTCCCCCAGAAAGCCAGTCTACTATGAATTGGCCCCTTGAAATTGTGAGAATAAAAATGTTATTATTGCCGGACAAAACACGTGCCATTATCGCGGCACTGTCACGTTCCTGTTAAGTGTGAATCGACCCTAAGGGTCTCAATTTCAGCAAAATTGTAAGTTTCGGGGCCTTTTTTGTTAACCACCGCTCCCTACAGCATCAGCACTCACGGCCTGAATTGGCTGGCGAGGTCAAAAACCACGTAAGTAACACAAAATAAATAAATGGGAGATACGTTTATCATTATAAACCAACAAATTGGCAAAGGAACTATAAATTTTACATCAGAGATAATGGTTTCTCACCTGTCGGGTCTTCAAAAGTTCACTCATCGCTTCCCCCCCCCCCAACACATTTCACCTTCGTCCTTTTATTGTGTAAGCAATCTGTTATTTCTATAAAATTGTGTGTCTTCTATCATAGTAAACGGCATGTCAAAAACTTGTATGGAGTCTGGAGTGTGAAAACCAAAGTTTGGATGGACATAGCGTATATAAGAGCAGAATGAAAGAAATGAATTGAACTCGAAGGACCTTCGGTCGTGGGTAAAATAAACTCGTATAGGATAAACTTTTCCTTTCACGAAGTAATAGGATTTGCCCGGCCGTAGTGTGTTGCTATGGGCTTGAAGTAGAAGTGGAAAACAAATCTGGCTGTCTGCGAGATCTCGAGCTCGCCAAAACTAACAAACCGCAGAAAAAAAAAAAAAAAAATCGACTGTAGCGTCTAGATTCGATAAACAATTATTGATATCGTGGACTAGAAACTTCTGGACTTGAGGCATTCGAGCAAACCCTTGTCGATCCTTCCGAGAAATCTAATTTAGTTTAAAATATTCTTATATTTTGTCGACTTGGGTGCGGGCGCCAGTCAAAGATTTGAAAACCGTATAGGCTCCACATCGCCGCTGAGCCCCAAGAGACCACAATATCGCTGGTGACTTCCCGTCAATATTCATTAACTCACGAGTTCCCCTAAAAAATTTCCATTCTGCCCCCCCCCCCCACCATCATTCTCGTCACCGGGTAGTCGTCGCTAAAATTATATTATAACGTCGACTCACACTATGAAGGAACCTCGATCGCAACAGTCCTTTGACTAATGTAGTTAGGCCCTCCCCCCCCCTCACTACAAATCACCAGAAAGTCTACGGTTGACCGCGAATAAAATTAAAACAAAATTTTCATGCCCCCCCCCCTTATTCAATCATTAAGTTTTGGAGCAGACGCTCATTTCAATTGAGCTGGAGGCTAGAGGGATGGCGCTCAAAATACATAATTATGGTACTCGGTCGGTACCAGCAACAAAGAGTCGGTCTTTGGTCGGGGGTGGATTTAGGATAAATCAGCGTCAAGATCCCGCCCATTCTCGCAAATCAAATTCAAAATGTTGTTTACTATTGTTAGCCGAACGAAAATTTTGTATGTTTTCTTTCACTCAAAAAGCCAATGTCACAGTCACGGGTGGAGCAACAGAGGGTCAGGGGTTTGCATTTGCCATCCTCTACACTTGGGAGCGCAGACTTGGTGGGGCAGCTGCCTCTTCACCCCTCCCGGATACTACCAAAAAAGTGTTAAAATCCAACAGGGGCCGCCACTTTTTGGTTGGCAAAATTTTCGCAGGATCAGAAATTAACCAATTTCCCGGATTTCACCCACTAAAACACCAATTTCGCAGTTTTTTTTTTTTAAATCTAAAAACCCCAACTTCGTGAAGTGGCTCAATTTAAACAACTTTCTGTGATTCTGCCCAATAAAAACCATTTTTACCTCACTAAAAATCAATTCACGTTATTTCAACCACTGGACACCAATTTTCCTGAATTTTCTTGACCTGAAAATAAATTTCTCCAAATTCACTATCTCAAAAACTAAATTTTGCGGATGTTTGTCACCAATAAAGAAATGTTTACGTGTCGGTTTCTACAAATAGCTGGGACTTCAAGTGCCCTAAAACTGGCTAAGCTGACGATTCTCGCAGCCCTTAATCTCGCGACTTCGAAAATATTTTTCAGTGGCCGTAGATGCCGGGCCCCCGACAGCGCTGGAAGTCTGGCAAATATAGTCACGAAACTACATTCAGAGTCTGAATACCTAGAACGAAATTTCAAGTTTTAGGTCTAAACATCCGTGAAATCGCTAGTTTCCTATATTTATTCATCGAAATTGCACGTTTCTGGCAACTTCAATGAACCTCGGAATCTTGCAAAAGTTGTAGACGATCCGCCGCCTCTGAAAAGGCCCCAAAACTTGCAATTTCGCGACATTAGGACAGAAAACTTGTAATTTTGCTCAAATATAGCCCTGCTGA
>CM075942.1:65374297-65426401 GCA_038030265.1 Corythucha ciliata | reverse complement strand
TTTTCCTCTAGTTTATTGTTTGGTTGGACCGCTTGGACGATGTGATGATTTGTTAGGGCGAGGGTGTTCTCCTCAGTGGGATAGAGGTCTGCGATGGTCATGTTTCTATGCAAGGTCACATGCTCGGGCGTGTAGTTTATTATTGAGGTTGTTACTTGCGCATTTTCTGCCTTCGTTAATGTCACGGCCACGAGCACGTTGTCCAATTTTCGTGGCAGCAGAGCGTATGTGCCGGCGTAAGCGTCTGCTGGCAGTTTGAAGTGCGGGACTCCTCAGCCCTTCATTGCGAGGTGGGTGATGACCATTGAGCTCGGCGGTATTGTCAGAGGGGTGGTAGTGGTTGCTCGATAGGCGTGGGTTGAAGGTTGTTTCGCAACGATGAAGAAAAAAGACGTGGGTGTATGTTGAAGCTGCGGTGATGTCGGTGTGACGGGGTGGAGGTCGCTACGAGGGTTCTGAATGGTTAGGGTGCCTCGAAGCGTGTCGATGGTTACTCCCCAGGTTCGGAGAGTGTCACACCCGATGATTCCTATAAGGTCCCCGGGGAGGTCACATACGTAGCCGACGGTGATTTGGGGAGGTTGGTTGTTGATTTTTATGTGGAACGTTTTACTGCCGAGGACGTTGATATGCCCCGAAATGCCTTTAATTTTAACGTACCGTGGCTCGTATGGGCCAGGTACCAACTCTGGTCGGACGAGAGTGACCTCTGCCCCAGTATCGAGGAGGAGAGGTCCCGTTTTTCCGTTGATCGTCGCGGAGACGATGAGTTCTCCTGCGCCGGAGAGTGGAATTGGTGGCTTAGGGTACGGTTTTCGTCGGGCACGGATAGTCGGATCTGATGTGCGTTTGGTTCCTAGTTTTCGATAAGTGCTGAGTTGAAGTCCGGGTCCTATAATTTTTTGAAGTTTTTTGTTCGTTTGGCTTCGCTTGGGGGGTTAGTAGGGATGAGGGGCCCCAGCGGAGCCCCTTCTTGCGTTTGGGGACTGTTTAAAATTTCTCGAGTTGCGTTCGTCGTGGCTGTGGCGTCGTGGATTCGGCTGTTCGTGGGGGTGGGACATCCTGTTCCTCGCTTGGTGGAGCTGATGGTGGGGGGGGGGGGGAGCGGTTATTTCTGTTACGCCAAGGGCAAAGATTGGCACTGTGATTAATTTTCTTACAAATTTGGCACGGCAGCCGTTGCTTGAGGCCACAGTCCCGAGCTAGGTGACCTGGATTGTTGCAGGTTGGGCAGGTTTGGCTAGCAGGTGGGTCAATCTGGCGTTACTTCCTCGTGGACGTGGTGAGAATCGTTCTGGGGGTGGACTGCGATTTCTGCCCAGTGAACCGTGGCGGGGGGGGGTACAGAGGGGTTAAGCAGTTGATCGGCGTCCCCTAGCTCCCTGGCATACAGCCGTGCCTGTGAGTAAGATGTCACTCGTTGTCCTGCTACTTTTTCAGCCAGTGAACGTCTTAGCCCCCGGAGGAAGAAAGAAAGAGCTGAAGTGTCGTTGATGGACGTGCCCCTTAGCGCTTTACTAAAACGTAACGCATAGGCGTCAACATTTTCGCCGGGCAGTTGTTTGACTGCCTCTAACTGCAGAAGCGCGGCTGAGGGGTTTACTTTTTCAAACTGGTGACGTGTTGTTCTCTCCAGGTCGCTGAGTGACGTCATGGGGGACCCGCTGTATTCGTAATTCATGAATTCCCGCGCTGCTGCGGTGAGTTTGTTGAGGATTGACCTCGTCCACAGTTGCTCCGTACACTCAGTTGCAAGGCATATTGCAACTACCACAAAAAAAAAAAAAAAAAATCGGGAAGATTTTGGTTACTGTTGAGGTGTAGGTGATGGGCGGGGGAGGAGAGGACAAATTAATTATTCGGCAAAAACATGAGGTATTCGTTTTATGAAATTATTTCTGTGAGCACAATCAAAGATTGACGGTGAAATGTGGCTCAATTTGACGATCTGACCAGGAATTTCTGTACGTTCGCTGTGGTATCTCAGTCAAAAATGCGTCTATTTTAAAATGTAAAAAGCGCTGTTTGGCGGATAGGTTGGGGAAATAGCGGTGATTTGCCTAAAACAAGGAAAAGGCCTTGGCTACAATTAGGAAAAGGCCTTAGCGGTTACCAATAGAGGTTTGTAATAGATATGTATAATTAGAGACTTTTAGGGGCCTCTTGAAGGTTTCCGCCCCGAGCCCCGATACGTGTAGGTCCGCCAGTGGCCCCACTCATCAACGGATGTTGCCTGTTGGATCGGTGGGGAGCTTAGCTGCTAACTGCTTGGGTTTCCTATAGAAAGGCGCAAGGCGTGCCGTAATGTTGCGGCCGTCGGCCGATGTCTTCGCTAAAAACGTTTCCTTATACAAATTCACGTTCTTGTTTCCTATTCCTAGGTAGCGGTGATCGCATAACATAACAGCGGGTTTGATGCATGATGCCCCCAGGGTAGTGATGCCCGGTGCGGGCCGCACACGCCGCACGCCCCTTGCTACGCCTGTGCCAAGACTCGAAGGTCTTGCTGGTCTTGCTTTGTTGATTTAATTTTTTTCGTATTTAATTCGAGTGGTCTGTCTTTCGTTTTTTGTTTTTGTTTTTCTTTTTGAAGAAAACAATTGCATTGCATATCGAAAAAACAACTCAAAAACAACCTAGTTCGGGACTTATGAAATGAAAAATTTCTTTTTTTCAGTTTTATTAATTTATCCCCACCTCCGATATTTTTGGATGTTCTTCGTATTTTTCCTTCATATCTCGCCGTGTACTGAAAAAAATGTAACTTGCCCCACCCTTCTGCAACCATGTGTGGTTTGAGAAGGCCAAAATAACGAAATTTTGGTTTCAAATGAGCTGAATTACTTTTTTGAACGAACCAAACCCGTCCATCTGGTAAGGAACAGCTGATTTTAATAAAGCGTAAATCCCCGAAATTGGTTTTAAGGTGCCAAATCCAAGAAATTGGGTTTTAACGCGCGGATGTGAATTTGGCCACTGGAGTTTTTAGGAGCCAAATTCGCAAAATTTGACTATGAAAGAGCGGACATCCACGAGACTGACGTTTATGAGAGCCGTTGGCCGAAATGACGAAATTTGGTATTTGAACCAGCCAAATCCGTGAATTTCTTTTTTGAAAGAGCAACATTTGGTTTTCGAAACAGCGAAATCTGTATAACTGATTCCAGAAAGAACAAAGGCCACAAAAATTGTTGTTTTTTTTCTCAAATAATGAAAATGCGCGAAATTAGAATGGCTGGAAATTTAAATGGCTAAAATCCGTGAAGTTTGGTATCAAAGGGGCAAAATTGGTGACATTTGGTTGTGGAAGAGCGAAAATATGGTTGAGCGCCAAAATCACGAAATTTGTTTTTTTCGTTTTTCGACTATTTAGTTTTTATAAATGGCCGAACCCGTGGAACAGATTTCAGAAAGAGCTAAACTCACGTTTGTTTTTATGTGGCAAACATCTCTGAGTTTTTGAAGGAGCCAAATTCACGAAATTACGTTTTGAAAGAGTTTAAATATACATACAAAAATTGGGGCATTTATATTTGGGTTTGAATTGAGCCAAATCCAGGACTTGGGGTTTGAAAAGAGCGAAATAAGTTTTCTGAAGAGCCAAATCTGTAAAAAACTGATTTCAATAAGAGCTAAAACTACATAATTTGGTATTTAATAACGGGTAAATTCGCGAAATTGCGGGGTCCAAAATGGCAAGAATCTGTGAAATTGGATTTTGAAGGTGCCAATTCTGAGACTTTTGTTATGGGAGACTGAAAATTTCCGGTGAAATTGGGGTTAGAAAAATCCAAAATCACAAAATGTCGTTCTTTTTGGAACCAACCGAAAACCTTCTCCCCCCCCTTCATTCCTTCTTTTTCTTCCTAGAACAAATAATGAGCTAAAGCCACGAAAATGTGTTTTTGATGATGCAAAAATCGCCAAAACTAGGTTTTAAAGGAGCCAAATCAGCAAAATGTGTTCTTGGAAGAACAAAACCCACAAAATTCGGTTTTTAAAAGCAGAACTTCTTTTTTGCAAGACTCGCAAGACTCTTGCAACACAGTCTTGGTCTTGCGCAAGACTCGTTCGTAAGGTCTTGGTCTTGCGTCTTGGTCTTGGTCTTGGTCTTGCTGCAAGAGTCTCGCGAGAAGACCAAGACCACTTTTGCTCATCACTATTGAAAATTCTCGCTTTTTCGACGACTTATGTAGGAAAGCAAGATCATACGCGAGTGCGGAATTTCCTGGAGACGAGCGTTTTTCAATCTCATTGATCGTCTCATTGTATTGATGCGAGGTGAGATAGTGCAGTTTGGATGACTCAAGTTTTTTGGTGAAAAAGGCTAATCTCTCCACGTTTGAAGTGTCTTTATTAATTCGTGACCATCGTTTCGGTCCACTAGAGCTAGACCATCTTCAGACAAAGTTTAGGGCGTAAGAACCACCCTCTTCACACGACTTTCAGTAAAACGAGCAGTGATCACAGGCTAATACGACAGGCTCATGTGTAGCCTGTGATCACGGCTCGTTTTAGTAAAAGTCATGTGGCGAGAGTGGTTTTTACGCCCTAAACCTTATCTGAAGATGGTATAGTCGACCGAAACCACGGTCACAAATTAAGAAATAAAGACTCTTTAAACATGGAGAGATTACCTCTTTTCACCAAAAAGCTCAAGTCTACGTCTGATCAATCTCATCTGGAGGGCGGGGGCAATTTCCCCTTAGCAAGGAAGGCTATAGGTAGCTTATTGTGCTACCCTTGGAGCCGTGAGTCTAGTCCAACCCCCCCCCCCACCTGTAGCGCTAAAAGGTTGTTGACTTGTGGGAGAAATGTCCACCAGAGTGTGACATTTGGGCTGATGAGATGTCCTATTCCTCGGTGAAGAGGTGTGTGACGCCCTCCACTCTAGCTTCAACGTAAACGCCCTTTCCAATCAATTCACAGGACGCCACTTCCCGGAGGTGTCCCATTCCTCTGATGGTGATGGTTGTGACGTTCGGTCGACCTTTGTCGCCGAGGCATCGCCGAGTTATAGCTGGAAGGACCCTTTCACGCTATACAGCCAGCCGTTAAGAGTTGGTTTAAGCTGTGGTGAGGGTATTTGGTGGGTCAAGGTGGACTCGCATCCCGCCGTGTTCCCCTGCCACAGGCTGGCTACGCACGTGGGTTCGTCAATGGCGTAGGTAACGAGGGTGAATGGGCAGTAGGCCTGGTCGTCCATTGGGTGACACTCCTTCCACGTCTGCTCGCTGATCGTGGCGTAATACTGTTGGTCTTCTGAGCCTTATGATAACTGCAACAAACATATTCTGGGGGTGGGGGCTTTTTTTTTTTTTTTTGATCGGGTTTTTTGATTAGTTATATGTTATAAATAGGGGTTGTCTTGTTATTAGGGGGGCTTATAAAGGGTAGCGTTCAGAGGATTAGTTGGGGGGGTTTTTATATTTAGAATTGACTAATTGAGACCGGCCAGCTGTTTGTAATTGACCCTAGGTTTCTGTCTTAGTCTGGTTGATCGGGGTTGTATGGGGGCTGGTGTCGTCGGTGTCCTCTGGTCCGTTGGTTGATGGTCACCGCGTGTTTGATGAGGGTCGTCTACCTGTTTTGAGGTTATTCTCCCGTTGTTGTGTGGTCGAGTGCGGTCGCGGGGGTTGAATGGTTTGACTCTATTGAGGTGGACCAATTTTCCCTTGTTCCTAATTTTGCTACCTAATTGGGCTACCGGTATCCTGTAAGGGCGTTTACAGATGGGAGGGGCATCGCTGGTGTTAATTTGATGAGTTATGAAATGGGTGTCTCCTAATTTTTCTCTGCCAGGATAAGATAGTACGTCCTCGTATTCGTTTAGGGTAGCCATGATTTCAGTTCGTAGGGGCTCCGTTACGTGGCATAGTTGATTTCGGACATTTTCCTCTAGTTTATTGTTTGGTTGGACCGCTTGGACGATGTGATGATTTGTTAGGGCGAGGGTGTTCTCCTCAGTGGGATAGAGGTCTGCGATGGTCATGTTTCTATGCAAGGTCACATGCTCGGGCGTGTAGTTTATTATTGAGGTTGTTACTTGCGCATTTTCTGCCTTCGTTAATGTCACGGCCACGAGCACGTTGTCCAATTTTCGTGGCAGCAGAGCGTATGTGCCGGCGTAAGCGTCTGCTGGCAGTTTGAAGTGCGGGACTCCTCAGCCCTTCATTGCGAGGTGGGTGATGACCATTGAGCTCGGCGGTATTGTCAGAGGGGTGGTAGTGGTTGCTCGATAGGCGTGGGTTGAAGGTTGTTTCGCAACGATGAAGAAAAAAGACGTGGGTGTATGTTGAAGCTGCGGTGATGTCGGTGTGACGGGGTGGAGGTCGCTACGAGGGTTCTGAATGGTTAGGGTGCCTCGAAGCGTGTCGATGGTTACTCCCCAGGTTCGGAGAGTGTCACACCCGATGATTCCTATAAGGTCCCCGGGGAGGTCACATACGTAGCCGACGGTGATTTGGGGAGGTTGGTTGTTGATTTTTATGTGGAACGTTTTACTGCCGAGGACGTTGATATGCCCCGAAATGCCTTTAATTTTAACGTACCGTGGCTCGTATGGGCCAGGTACCAACTCTGGTCGGACGAGAGTGACCTCTGCCCCAGTATCGAGGAGGAGAGGTCCCGTTTTTCCGTTGATCGTCGCGGAGACGATGAGTTCTCCTGCGCCGGAGAGTGGAATTGGTGGCTTAGGGTACGGTTTTCGTCGGGCACGGATAGTCGGATCTGATGTGCGTTTGGTTCCTAGTTTTCGATAAGTGCTGAGTTGAAGTCCGGGTCCTATAATTTTTTGAAGTTTTTTGTTCGTTTGGCTTCGCTTGGGGGGTTAGTAGGGATGAGGGGCCCCAGCGGAGCCCCTTCTTGCGTTTGGGGACTGTTTAAAATTTCTCGAGTTGCGTTCGTCGTGGCTGTGGCGTCGTGGATTCGGCTGTTCGTGGGGGTGGGACATCCTGTTCCTCGCTTGGTGGAGCTGATGGTGGGGGGGGGGGAGCGGTTATTTCTGTTACGCCAAGGGCAAAGATTGGCACTGTGATTAATTTTCTTACAAATTTGGCACGGCAGCCGTTGCTTGAGGCCACAGTCCCGAGCTAGGTGACCTGGATTGTTGCAGGTTGGGCAGGGTTGGCAAGCAGGTGGGTCAATCTGGCGTTACTTCCTCGTGGACGTGGTGAGAATCGTTCTGGGGGTGGACTGCGATTTCTGTTCGGAGATCGAGGTGGGTTGGGGGGTGTTCCACTTCTTTCACGATCATTGCGATCCATCCGGGGGGTGTCTATTGTAGTTTTTGCCCAGTGAACCGTGGCGGGGGGGGGGTACAGAGGGGTTAAGCAGTTGATCGGCGTCCCCTAGCTCCCTGGCATACAGCCGTGCCTGTGAGTAAGATGTCACTCGTTGTCCTGCTACTTTTTCAGCCAGTGAACGTCTTAGCCCCCGGAGGAAGAAAGAAAGAGCTGAAGTGTCGTTGATGGACGTGCCCCTTAGCGCTTTACTAAAACGTAACGCATAGGCGTCAACATTTTCGCCGGGCAGTTGTTTGACTGCCTCTAACTGCAGAAGCGCGGCTGAGGGGTTTACTTTTTCAAACTGGTGACGTGTTGTTCTCTCCAGGTCGCTGAGTGACGTCATGGGGGACCCGCTGTATTCGTAATTCATGAATTCCCGCGCTGCTGCGGTGAGTTTGTTGAGGATTGACCTCGTCCACAGTTGCTCCGTACACTCAGTTGCAAGGCATATTGCAACTACCACAAAAAAAAAAAAAAAAAAATCGGGAAGATTTTGGTTACTGTTGAGGTGTAGGTGATGGGCGGGGGAGGAGAGGACAAATTAATTATTCGGCAAAAACATGAGGTATTCGTTTTATGAAATTATTTCTGTGAGCACAATCAAAGATTGACGGTGAAATGTGGCTCAATTTGACGATCTGACCAGGAATTTCTGTACGTTCGCTGTGGTATCTCAGTCAAAAATGCGTCTATTTTAAAATGTAAAAAGCCATTTTGTAGCTTACAACACTGGCATGTTTTTCCAATAATTTAACCGTACCTTTACCACCGAAGACTTCGGAAGATTCGTCTTTGAAGGAAACGGTAAAAATCAAACTTGCACTTCTTCGCTTTTTCAAGAAATAAAAGAAAATACTTGAAACATTAGTTCGGTTAGTTGCAACAGCGTTTCATAAACCCTAAATGTCTGCTATTTTCAGAAATGTATTCGGTATTGTTCTGTTACGAATGGCTAGGACGCTAGAAATGATTATTGACGAAAAGAACGCGTTTAGCCGAAATATGACAAAAATACCTGTAACTCGGAAATGAACCATTTGCGACCCTATGTTCACATGGTGATTTTGGTTCGTCCTCGTTAGTACTACGCCTGGTTAAAGTCTTGATCATTCCTCCTGAATCACCCTGTATTTACAGCAATAAGAAAATAAAATATAAAATTAAAGCAGCGTAGAACGAACATCGCTCAATTTTTTTAAAGCAACTTCGCTAGGAGCTAGGAAGTGAAGTTTCAGAATGAAATATAATTCGACCACCCGACAAGTTCTGACGGGAGGGAAACTTTTACGAAATAAGAAAGAAAACAAATTAATTGCAAGCCTGGGGCCTTATTCACTAACTTTTTTCAACATTGCTTTTTTCAGAAATCATATGTTTCCCTTCAGTTTTCTTAAATTCATGAATGATATTTCAATGTTTCTACCAAAGCAAAGTTTCTATTTCGTTAGAGAATAAGGCCCCAGCAAAACCGCGAGCTGGCATGACCCCCTCCCCAATATTCCCGAGAAACCTACCCATGGGGACGAGCTACAATTTTAGTTCGAGCAATTGTTATCATCAGTTCAATTCAATTCGAATACTGTCTTTGGCTTTACATATTACTTCTGTTTGATGACATTGGTGTTGGTTTTTCTATACTCGTGGAAAGTGATACGTTTTGAACGATTTATCGTCATATGCGATTTCTTGAGTATTTGTTCGTCGGCCGTCACTCATCAGACGTCGCCCACCTTCGTCCTCATTCAGGAATGTATATGTCGCATCCACTTGGCGAAATTATCCACTTCATGAAATGGATGTCCATTTCACGAAATGGCTCCGCATTCCATAATTTCAAAAAATTACGACATCTGGACAAAGAAAATGTCCATTTCTTGAAAAGGAAATCGCGTTTGTCCAGTTGCTGAAATAAAGCTTCCTTACTGCAAGTGGATGCACAACATCATTTTTTAGCGCGTTTTGGAGTGCTCAATAAAATAACCTTTTTAAATAAAACAAAACTTGTTTCTGCATCTGAGATTCCTCACTCATTCATTTCACGAAAAGGATAATCTTGTGCATCCACTTGCAGTAAGAAAATTTGATTTCAGCAACAGGACAAACACGATTTCCTTTTCAAGAAATAAACAATTTTTTTGTCCAGATGTCGAAATTTTTTGAAGTTACGGCAAGTGGAGCCATTTCGTGAAATGGACATCCATTTCGTGAAGTGGACAATTACTCGACATGGATGCGACATATACACTTTTAGTTTTACTGTAATTAATTATTTAATTACCTATAGTAATAATTACAAGAAATTTGACTTTTATTTATGAGTCGAAACTTTTAGGAAAGGGTTGGGGTTGGACAAATATGTGGAGATTGTATAGCCACTGCAGGCAGATTTACTGTATAACGTAGCGGAAATTCGCAATAAATTACGAAATTCCTTTCAATTTTAAAAATCCCAAAATAATCCTAAACGCTAGTCCTTCAAAATACATGTCTATAATTGAAAAACTTAATGCGCTCGAGGATATGATTGAGCTATACATGACATGAATGAGTGAAGCAGTAGTAGCAATTTAACCAATGCTATTTTTGAACCTTTTTTGCCATCCTTGGAACGTTTTGAGCCCAACATGGAATCGAAAAATGCCTGCAGAAGCATTTTTCAATTGTTCCTATACAACTTGACCCCCTTATTATAGCTCTTTAACGAACATAAAAAACAAGGGCTCAGGAAATTTGGGGCATTGATGTTTGTGTTACGTGTTTGTTAGTAAATTATGGTGTCCCCGAATTTCGTGTCGGCAAATTAATTTTTTTAAAATTTATTTATTGATTTTTTTTATGATGCCACTAAAGGGCAGCCCTTTAGAAAGTACCCCTTTCCAATTAGTTTTCAATTAGTCGTTTTAGGGTAGTGTGACCAATAAAAATCCGGAGGGGGCAACCCTTGGCAATTGGCAAATGTATAAAAAGGATTAGGTGGAGGAGAATTTCAACAAAATGACAACATGGTCCCCCTCCTAACCACCAAGGCGGGGGGAACCGCGAGATTTTCTTTGTGTTTTTGTTTTGGTTTTTTGCCTATAACTCGAAAGATACAGGTTCCACAGACAAAATAACATTCCATGTAAAATGTTAAAGAACGTTAAATTTAAGGAAATTAACAATCTTCAACTTACAAATTTAATTTAAAAAATGTTTGTACAGTGAATTTAGAAGGCTAAATTTACTGGTCAACAATTTTGGTTTTGGTGGATACAGCTTGGGATATACAACCCTTTACAAACGTGTAGTCAGGCAATATTTCCTAAGTTTTAAAATTTCACTAAAATATAAAATTATTCTTCGCATCGAATCCGAATGGAGAGAAAGGGCAAGGAAAGGATAAGAGATGAAATGTAGGTATTCGATGTGTTCAAAACGGAAAGTTTGAAGCCAAAGACATGAATTTTCTGTTACAGTGATGAGTGATTCACAGAAGGCAAGCGGATTATTAGGTTTCACACTCGATCATCTCACTTTTTAGTAAAAAAAAATAAAACATGATTTCCCGCAGGAAGTTCTGTCTCGCGAGGGAAATTCTGCTTTTGTCCCGCAAAATATTTCAAGTCCCGTCTCGCGACCGCGCGCACCTCTCTTACGTTAGAAGCGTCATTTTTCATCGTTTTCGGGCGAGCAAACAATTTGAAAATGAATGCACGAAATTCATATGCCTGTGTGTTTTCGATTCGTTGAAGTGATAAATTTGTGACGGACTGCAAAAAACGTCATTTTGGGTGAGGCTCGAAATGGTTGAAGTATATGGCCCAAAAAGGCTAGATAATAATATCACGAAATGGGGATTTTGCACATTTTTCAAAAATTGAATTTTCTTAAATAGGGCGCTCGCACAAGGCTATTTCTCAGATGACACAAGTATTAATATTCTGCCCATTGGGTAGTAGTTTCTAAGAGTGTAGAAAAATGCCAAGGATATAATTTTTTGCGGGCTGCCGGCCATTTTATTTGCCTTTTGCGAATTGAGCACAGGGGGGCGTACCCCGAGTACTATTTTCGGAAGTTTTCCGACTATACATTTAGTGAATGGGGTTAGATATGATCAAGCAGTCACCACAATTACCAGTTGATATGGAACAAACACTATGATTATGATAGAAATTTGTAAAAAATGTTGAGGGAGAAAATGAGGGATGCAATTTTTGAAAAACGCCAAACGTCACTCGTTTACCCCAATCGCTTCAAAATTCAACTAAAAAATGCTGACCTAAATTTAAATGAACCTATTAACAAAAGTCTTCGATTGCCACAGAAATTTCTTGATAAAGTTGAATTGGGGAAGGGGGGTTACAATAGGGGATGAAATTCGAAATAATTTCCAACATGCACAAGTTTATCGTTGAGAGGGGAGAACAATTGGACTGGTTGGTAGTGGCGGTAGGTCCATTACCGCCACTACTTGTTTGGGGTGGTGGGGGGTAAGAGTGTGTGAATGGAGAGGTGATAACAATTTTTAAAAATATTAAAATTTTAATAAATTGCCCAGCAGACGTGACCGAGGTCGTTAGGGCGTCCACTCTCATGTCCAGGTATCGTCTGCTGAGTGGGTTCGATTCCCACTACAGACTGGATTATTTTAAGGAAACAAAATGTTAGCTCACGAGAAATACAGTGAAGTGTGTTACGTAGTTGGACGTAAAGCACGTTGGATTACCACTTCAACTTTTTCAAAATATTAATAAATTGTGTATCGAATATTTATTTACGGGTCGCTTTAGGTAAAGGTATCCACATTAAATATATTTATTTTTGGGACGGTTTAGGAATTCACGTTCAAATAAAATGCACTCTTTCAGACCGCCAGCTGCCTGAGCGAAGTTTTGTTATATCCAGCAGATTAGGTTGTCCCTGATGTGGATATACCCTTCGTCAAGAATTTTTGTTTTTGTACGTTTGAGTGCGACTGCTTCTTGAATGTGCAGAAATCGACGGACTTGCCACTCAAACCAAAACAGTCCTCGACATCACTCATACAGAACAGAGAACACGACACAAGATCACACACAACCTTCAACAAGCTAAACGCGACCAAAATAATACATTCGAATTAATAATTTGTGGATATTTCCCAGTCGGACTTACGTCGTTTTCATTTGTTTTCCCCCTTCCTACTCTACCTCCTTGTCTAATGGACAATTGTACCTCACACTCATGAACAAATCACTCGCAGCTTCCTTTTCATCCACCCATTACACCCCCCCCCCCCCAGATTCAACTTCTCATTCCTCTGTTTTCCATTTCTTGCATATTTAAAATTGGTTAATTTCGCTACATGTATGAAGCCTTTTTTTCACGACCGCCTCATCCCTTTCTAGTCTGGTAAGGTCTTTAGTCCAACTCCCCCTTTTAAATAGTGGGACTTTAATAAGTATTGGCGATTCAGATTATCACTTGTAGCGCTAGCGTCGAGGCGCAATGGCGGAAAAGAGCCCTACTCTTACCACCAACGTATGGGCTAAATAATGGTGTTTTTGCAGTTTTTAAGGAGTTTACAATGTTTTCCGTCTTAATTATCGCCACACTTGATTGAAAAAGGATTTGAGGTTACGAACTTTCTTCGATCGACCTGCTTTCAAAGGATTACATTTCGGGAACGTAGTGAATTTAGTATCCTATGGTTTGTAGCTATAATGGACAGTACGTAGTCATTATCTCTTTTTGTTGTCTCACAATGTTGCCTATGTGAATCAATATAAATTTGATAAATGCACGGTCTCATCAAGGAGCCACAAAAAAGGGGAAGTGGAGTTAAGCACCAAATATTGTATACGCGGCCAAATAGAGGACGCCAAGGCGTAGGCCACCGTAGGCCCAACCGAGAGCTCGCAGGCCAGAAAGTGGCCCGCTGACTCAGCTGAGCCTTCCTAAATGGCCCGCCCGTGGCATACAGTGGTAAATAATCATCTTTAATGTTGGATTTTGGCGCCCCTAGGATTTTTGTGGAAATGAAAATCGCTACAAATTCGCGCCTTCTCGTGGTCGGCCAATCCCCCGCTTAATCCAGACCAAAACGGAAAATAAGGCTAATTGGGGACTGAAATTGAGATAAATGGCTAATTAACGGCTGAAATTATTGAGAAAAAAAAAACTGATTCTCGGCCATAAATAAGAAAAAGTGCTAAATCACGGATAAAGTTAAGAAAACTTCACAGCAAAAATTGAGAAAAAGCTTTAAAAGCGCGGATAAAATGTAAATTACAGTCATTAGCGTTTAAAATTATGAAGAACACTAATGAACGGATAAAATTGTGAAAAATCAATAATTCGCCAATGAAAAAAAGCGCTAATTCGCCCCTAAAATGACAAAAACATGAATTCTCGGCTTATTCAGAACGGAAGTTCGTGGCTCAATCTGAAAAAACGCTAATTCTTTGCTAAAAGTGAAAAAAAAAAAGCTAATTCGTGGGGAAAATTAAGAAAAGTGCTAGTTCACGGATACAATTGTGGGAAATCGCTCTTTAGCAGTCAAAATCACGTATTCACGGCTAACGTGACGAATAAATAAATAAAAGGGCCCAGATGCTGGATGTAAGGAAACGAAAATTTTGAGCTTCTGAAGGCAAGTTCGTGGCTCAAACTGCGAAAAAACGCTAATTCATAGCTAAAATCAAGCGAAGCAAATCGCTAAGCCGGAGCTGAAATTAAGAAAAGTTGCTAATTCATGGATGCAATTGAGAAAAATCGCTAATTCCCAAGCAGCAAAGTTCATTTAAAACATATTTTTTGAATATTTCTTTCGAATATTCAAATAATATTTCGAATGTCCGCTTTTTGGGTGGTTATAAAATATTCAGAGAAAATCATTTGCAAAATATTCTTGAAATAATATTCGAAAATATTTTCTTCAAGTATTTACAAAATATTCCCCAAGTAAGTTTCAAAAATATTTTCTCAAAGTATTCCCAAAATATTCTTCTGAAATATTTGAATAATATTTTTTCGAAGTATTCGCAAAATATTTTTTTGGAATATTTGTTGTATATTTTTAATGAAGGTTTTCGTCGAAATATTCATTTTTTATATTTTTTTGTCGAAAAATCCATAAAAGGAGGCCAGTCACTCTGAGCCAGCGTGGCTTAAGACCACCTCTGTAGCCATGATTTTGAGTCGATCACAAACTCTGCGCGTGACCTCTGTAAGAGAGAAAACATTAGAAAATGAATATAACAATTGGCAGAAGGAAAGTTTTTCTTAGCGTTCAGAGCACGAGCCAAATTCAAGTGCTCGAAGGGCTTTTACCCTTTACATCCCGCCAGTTGTAAGTTTTTCCTAATTATTCACATAGCGATCACGTGGACCATAATTTTTTAAAAAATTAGTCCGGCTGTTTCTGCGCCACCAGCATTGACAGCTTGACACCTTTTAGATTTTTGTTAAAAGTTCGAGTGAACTAAGATGAAAATCATATCTTTATTTACCAAGTCCTCGAAAGATGTATCGTTTTGTGAGGAACCCTTCCAAGGTGGTGAGTTGCTCCTCGTTGGATATAGGAAGAGTCAAGTTTGACGAAATACACCTACTGATGTAACCTGCTGGGTCGACTGCCACAGAAACGCTTAAGGCTCTACTCCACGCTCCATAAACGGAGTTCTCGTGTAACTCACCGTAGGATAGACCAAATTGCATCGGGTTTTTTGCATTATTTTGCTTAAATTAATAGCTACGGCGCTAAGTAAATAATTTTGTAATTAAAAAAAATTGGTAATTAGTTAATCTATATTTAGTGCTTTAATGACTGATTTTTCGAGAAAAACTGGGTTAGCGCTGTAGAATATTTTATTAAATGATTTTTAAGAATAAGCGGAGGTGAATAAATTCCACCAAATTTAATATATTCAAGAACTACGATTTAATTAAAACTGCTCTGCTAAATGGCGCCCTTGTGTTCTCGGCGGCAGTTCTCTAAACTAATAAGTTCTCATGGCCAAGGTTGTCACGGAAAGGTTGGTTGCGGGGGTGAAGGGAGTTATTTTGTCGTCCGTGTTAGAAGTTTCTCATCGTGTGGTAGGTACTGAAAATTGCGCTGCACTAATCATGGGATGCGTTAATCGTTATATTACTTTATATTCCTACAATATATTTTGTTTTGTCTAATAACGAACTATTACAATAATGCAGTAACAAATTGAAATAGCTAGTATTATTCTTTACTATCCGCCAAATAAATTAATAAAACTATTCTTATGCTAGTTGTATCACATTTTTCAATTGCTAGGGTGGTCAATAATAAATTTTTCCACCCCGAGGTTGTAGCCGGTACTTCTGAGCGGGGGGGGGGGGTGTGAAATGGAGCTACGAGGGTATGTCAACGCGGTGCAGCGTCATCCTGATTCGAATTTTATATCCCTATATATTTTAATTCATTCGATACTTTTGTGTCCCTTGAAAGCATAAACAAAACAAAACAAAAGGAATAGGACGAAAGTCATTTTAGCAAGTCAATCCGTCTTCTTCCCGACCCATCATCTCGAACAAATTGAAAGTGGACCACTGTGATGTTGAAAGTGACAAAAGTTGAGTTTATCTGATCTTGGCTGCCGAAAACTATGTAGTATGCACTTTTTGCATTTTTCAAAATCCACTGTGCCAAACTCTTCCTTTCTTCTTAGAGAGAAAAAAAAAATTGAATGGCGACCGGTCTGAGCCAGTACGCCTCCCCCCCCCCACAGCCTTCCCTAACACGACCCGGCGAATTATGTCTCATGAAAATATCTCGTGTTCCTATGTTTCACAATAGAATGGTCAAAAAAGACAAATATGAAGAGCATAGAGAACTACTATATTAATAATTGGTGAGGGGCGCAACGCTATACGCCAAAAAAGTAAAACTGCCGCAATCAGCTACATTTTTGTGCCGGTGGTTTTCGCCACTCATCTCCATTTCTCTCTCTTTTGGCCTTCCACACTATTACTCTTTCAAGCATTACGTAAAAAAATTCACTTTTTGATCCAAGCTGATCTTATTTTGAGCCAAGTTATATTATTCGTTTGTTATTCGTTTTTCTCTTATGTATATTGCGCGAGTGCAGTGATTGTGAAGAATGGGACGAATTAGCGTCGTCAAAAAGAAATGTATTCCCCAGTAAAATAAAATCGAAGAAGAGGAGTAAAAAAGTCCCCATCAGAGTGTTCCAGTAGAGTAAGTAGAAAGTCATGGATGATACAATTTTATAATTGGGTGATTTTTTCATTGAGTGAGCCTGAATTACTTATTTACGAATATATCAAGTATGTAGTGCTCTGGGGGCATCAGTGATGCCAATCGTTGGTTTCGAAGTATTTTTATACCGCTCACGAGGGGAGTGTCAGTAATGTCCGACGCCGATTTGATCGCCGAGTTTTTGAATGTTCTACATAGAAAAATATTAGACACGTGTCCCCCCGAACTTGCAATGGGCCCTACGGGGGCCCGAAAAAAATCCGAAAGCCCAAAAATTCGGAATTTTAAAATTTTGTTTTCAGACAAATATAATCTGTTTTTGCGAGGAAATTGGCGTGAGAAACTCGAAAAAAATATATTAAAAATCCCAGAGCTGTAGTTTTTGATTTAACGGAGGAAATTACACTAAAATACGTACTTCCACGAACAAAACTACCTTTGAACATTTTTCAACAATTAACTGCTCATCAGTTTTTAATTCAGCACCGCAAGAAACCACAATGTACAAGTTTTAAACGAAAACGGATACCGCTTTTAATTTCCATCTCAATGAACCTCAAAAATGGGCGAAAATTCGCCTCTCATTATCATTTCGGGCGAGAAAACATTAATATATTGATGATGAAAGGAGTTTTCATGATAGGAGTTATCGAGTTAACATTTTTTTGTAGTGTCATCTTATAAAGAATTACTCTCAATAAATTTATCATGCATGTTCAAACTTTTTACGGCGCCAAAAAAATATGTTTCTGGGATAGCATTTCAAAAATCACAGCGCCCCCTCAAATTGAGGCACAGACATGGACTGGGGCTCATTTGGAAGGTAATTTCATTGGCTTTCCAGGAAAAATATTGATTAGGAAGGGTAAAGATCAATTCAACCCGTAAAAATATGTTTTCCAACAAAATTTTCCGTTTTTAACAAAATCCACAGGGGGTCCCCTGGGATTTTGCGAAATATTTGCTACGGTAATGAAAAATGGTTGAGAGTCATTTAGTAATGAATAAAAATTTAGGTGACATCCTTTTTGTGAAACACCAATTCTAGAAAAGGGTTCCCCCCAAAATCGACAACTTTAAAACAAGTCGAAAAAATCAGTGATCAAACGGCGTCGGACATTACTGACACTCCCCCCTGTCAGATGAAATAACCTCTATAGTAGAAAATTGTGGAAGTTCCACAATTTCCATACAGACGAAAGTTATTATCGGTGAAATGAGAATAAAAGTAATTTTTAATAGAACAAATCACAATTTTTTTCATCCCTTATACAGTGGTAAGTTCGCCAACGTCTACCCGCCCTTAAAAATAGGTTCGCCACCCCGCATCGTTGCGGACTCTCCGAATCCTCAAATATACATCAAAAGGAATTTTTTAAGCCACATTCGAAATTGGGTCGAATTTTGCCGCTATTCTGACTCTATTTCCTGTACTATGTATGAATGAAATGCACTTTACCCGACAGGCTCGCTTATGATAAATAGCAGAAAAACCCCAATTTCTTCACATGTTTAAGGTTTTCTCTATTTTACTTAACTATGGCATTTCCCTTATTTTAGCCACGTACTACCGCTATTTCCACACATGAGTGCAGATGAAGTACCGATTCCCTTCATTTTATTCGTGGATTAGCTATTTCTCTCAATTTCACTAGTTTCAGCTATGAAATAGCAGCGATATTTTGCAGCGAATAGCATCTATTATATTTTTTATATGCGAATCGGCGATTTTTCACAATTTCAGTTGTAAATTTGCCAGTTTTGCCTAAGTTTAACCCTGATTTTTATTTCGCCAATATTCGCCGTGATTTTTTTCACTTACTGCAGCCTTGAATTAGTACTTAGTAGCGTGTTTTCTCAATTTTAGTCGCGGCATTGGCCAAAAAACAACTCTTTTGCGTTTATTTTTTGGAACATCATGGAACCAAAATTAGTCAATTTTTACATGAAAAGTATCCTTCCCGAGTTGGTGGATCCACGCAAAAACCGCTCCATACCACTTAGGCAAGTTTTTAATGCGTGAAATTCCCGAATTCGAATCTAAATTGATTGAATTTAGTTATTTTGTCAGTATAATATTTTCAAAGGGTACCATTGTTCTTTTTGTACAAATAGATTCAGCTTATTTTTAAAATACTAAGTATCAACCGTTTGAACTAAAAACTCTGAAACGTAAAAAAAAAAAAAATGTATCATTGACCCATATTTGGCACCATCAGAGACCTTAGTTCGAGTTATCGGAAATGCTTTGACTTGTATGATCGTTTCCAACAGTTTTCTCATCCCATTTTTGGACTCCTAAAGGAAGGGAAGTGTGCCAATTTTTATTGTGTTTACGCTGCCTCTATTATTTATCTGTGCTCGCTGGTTTCTAGGCAATGCTAGAAATTGATTAATAATTTGCTCGTTACGTTATTCATTCGACGAACACCCCGTGACGTATAGTTGAGGAAGTAAATAGTTCTGCCGGAGACACACGGCTGGGACGATGGAATAAAGCACAAATGCACAACGCTTGGGATGGAAAATATGCAAATTTATTTATTTATTTATTTTATTTTTATTTATTTAGCGAACAAATTAATATTTTTGAAAAATTTTTTACTGCACAAGGCCTGCTCCCCAAAAGCTCTAGGCTTGTGCTGGGGTACAGGTGTTCGTCAAACTCAAAATCCTAAATTTAAATTATTTACTTCTAAACAAAAGAATAAACAAAAATAATTCAAACTTAATCAAAATTCTTATTTCAAAATTCATGTATCAGATATTATTCAGTTTTTTAATATAAAATACTTTTCTTTAAAGGATACGTATAACGTATAACTACGAAAAAGCGCTGATTCGTGGTCTCACGATGCGACTTCCAGACTAAAATCGAGGCAATCACTGATTCGCGGAGTATGGAGGCCATTCTACGGTTAAAATATAGAAATTAACGCAAAAGAGTTGTTTTTTGGCCAATGCCACGACTAAAATTGAGAAAACACGCTACTAATTTAAGGCTGTAAGTGAAAAAAATCCCGGCGAATATTGAAATAAAACTCGGGTTAAACTTAGGCAAAACTGGCATATTTACAACTGAAATTGTGAAAAAATATAATAGATGCTATTCGCTGCAAAATGAAGAGAATCACTAATTCGCGGCTTAAATTTGAAAACCGCTAATCGGTACTTTATCTGCACTCATGTGTGGAAATAGCGGTAGTATGTGGCTAAAATAAGGAAAATGTCATAGTTTAAGTACGCTGTGTAAAAATTATATTCCTTGTTCATAAGTATAGAGACTTGGGGGCCTCTAGGAAATTTCCACCCCGGGCCGCAATATGTATAGGCCGCCAGTGAATTAAAGAGCATAAAATGTTATGCTTGAAAAAATAAATTATGAGCCCATGCTTTTTAAAAATCATATTTGCAAACGCGCTTTGCACTGACAGACGGACTCCCTTTTTTCATTCCTTATTTCCATTTTACATTTTGAGTAATTTTTGTCCTCCGTACGATGATCACGGAGTTGACTCATATTCTTCTTTTGCCAAGATTTCGCACAATACTGGGAAATAATAGGGGTATTCACTTCAACTTTCGTGCGTTGCCATTATGTTTGTTACCAGGGAAATCAAGTTTCGAATGAATGATTTGAAAATATGCCCCGAAGCCCCGAACGAAATGAATGACGTAATGATTCCAATTTCTATTTCCCTAACAACAGACCTTAGCAGCAACGCAAGTACAAAACTACAAACAACACGTTGGTTGACGTGAATACCATTAATAACTTTATTTATTAATGTTATTACCGTTATAATCCGTTATATCTTGTTGGTTTTTCCCGATTAGGGTATTTCCCTGATTTACATTAAATTCCGTCCATGTCAACGTAAATCACACCTAAAAATACGAGGAAATAGGCTCTACAAATGTGCCTGCATAATTGCCAACACGAACCTACATACATAAAAATTCTAGATTCACTGACTGACTAGTGAGAATAAAGAGACCATCTTTTATCGATCCAGAAATTAGTGAGTTTTAGCACTCTCCCGTTAAATCTTGCGGAAACTTTATTTTCAAATTTCAACATGTTTCGTAACCAAGCAACTACTGATTTATCGTTTGCGTTAGCGTTAGCGGGGGTGTTGCTAACGGTCTCTATTAACTCCCTCAAGCCGGCGAGAGCGGTTGGAGCCTTGGAGGAAACCAAGGTTACTTACTACAAGGAGACCACTTTGGACCCTCCCCCCGCATCATCATTAGGTCTGCTACCTGTTGGAGAACTCTCGTACTAAAAGTCCCAACCCGGTGATTTTCAGCGCTCTCTCTTGGGTCAAGGTGTTCTGGCACGTTTGGTGGAGTAGAGCCTTAACGTACTCAAATAGCAGTTTTAGGTGCTTAGGATATCACGCAATTTTATTTTACTCATGTGTCAAGATTTTTATATCCCGCAAGAAAAAAAATAAAATCGAACACATTTTACATCGCACAAAAATGATACTTCTGTTCGTACCTTCATGTTGACGTGTGTGTTGATTTTGTGTCGGAACCAGGTCTGATCCTACAACAGAATGGTTTTTTAAAAAAATGATATCAGGTAGAATGGAATATCATACAAAACCCGGACCACACGAAGAAATTTTTGAATGAATATTGCATAATGGTAATAGTAGGAATATATTCCGAGAATTTAGGGCAAATTAAGTATTTCTCGGTAATCACATTTCTCGGTTTCACCCCAATATTGCCCGCGCAACACCAAGGAAATTAACGAGGCTGACTAATTTTTTGCCTTATTATTGAGTTTTAATAAATGAGTTCTCTCAATTTGCTGTTAACAAATAAACTACTTTCGAATAACCCGTATAACCAGTATACTTTTAAATGAATTTTTCTTCCTTAGCTTAATCAAGTTGTAATTAAATTGTACTTACCCATGTCCGCTAACTTCGATCAGGGCCTTAGAGGTGATGTCGATTAAAATTACTGGCAACGAAAAACCACAAGTTCTGAAGAACTTTTGACACCCCTTCACGAAAGGGAAATGCGAAAAAGCAAGCTTGTAGCTTGAAGAATGGAGAAGATGGAAGGGCGGTACAAACGGGAGTTACAAAGCTGAAAAACGGCAGTCAGCGAATCAACCAGCCACCCCCCCGAGTCCTTCTTTCTCGAACTACCCTTCTTCTTTTGAACGCGGCCCACACGTGGAAGACGTTGAACCGTAGGCTCAAGGAAGGACGGACCTGGGACTGGGACCTCTCCCAAGGGGGGGGGGGGATTAGCTCCCCCACCTCATGCCAACTCCACTCCTCCGCTATGTTTAGAGCGATTTGCCCAGCTCCAGGGTGGGGGGATTCCCCCCCCCTTTAGAAAACTTAAACCTATGTTTTAGTTGCTTATTTGGAATTAACTCATTAGAAGACCAAAATTTGAAGGTTATTTTTGGAATAATATTATTGAGGAGGGGTGGGGGAATAAGTAATAAAATTTTAGCGATGCACCTCAATATGTTCTCTCAACCTCTGCAAGCCTTCTTACCGCGTTTTTGTGTGTACCGGGTGGTAAATTATGATACGTAAATCTTGTCGTTCATAAATGAGATCATAAACGAGTTCATAATCTTCTGATAATAAAACCCCTTCTTAATTGAGAATTCGCAGCGCTCATTAAACAAAAATGATTTGCTTGGTTCCAGTATAAATATTATTTCTCACAAATTAGGTATTTTACTTCCATTTCCAGAAAGACGGGGTCCTTAAGAAAATAAGTATAGTGCTCGTGGAAAATAACTATACTAAATAACTAACTATAACTGTGCATAAATAACCATAATCAGCCATAATCTGCAAACGCGGGGGTTGTATGTCATCGTTCCGAAAAGTTCAAGCACCCCTATAAATGGTTCATTTTTTGGTGGAATTAGTAAAAATTTGCATTGAATAATCTTGAAAAATATTTAGGTAATACTCATAAAAGTATATTCATATAATATTTCACGATAGTATACCAGAAAATATTTCCACCAACACCAAAGTAGAGTATTTCAAAAATATTTTAATCAAGTTCGTTTGAAAATATTCGTTCAAAAATATTATTTTCATATTAAACAATATTATGATACAAATATTAACGATAAATAAAAAATTAATATTCTTAAAATATTTTTTTGAGATTCCGAATATTGTCTGAATATTCGAATATTTTCTGAATGTTCAGAAAATATTATCATGCTGCTTGGGTTAGTGGCTGAAATAAAGAAAAATACGAACTCACTGCAAAATTCAGATAAATCGCTATAACTCACGGCTAATAAGGGTGTAAACTTGCAGAAATGACCAAAATTGCTAATTAGCGGCTAAAATGGAGAAAACTTGCTAACTTATCAATAAAATTGACTAATTCGTGGGCTAAGTAGAGAAAACGTCAATTCGCGGCTTCTGATCGTAACTTCGTGCCAGAAAGTTAAAAAAATCGCTAATCCGCGGCCAAATTTCAGAAAAAGCGTTGGGTAGTTCGCGGGGAAAATTGAGGGAACTTTTAATTCGTTGATGAAACGTAGAAAAATCCCTAATTAGCTGATAGACTGATGAAAAACGCTAATTTGCGGCTGAAGTCAGGAAAAAAATGGATGTTTACGACGTTAAATTGAAAACATTTGCTATATTCCCCGGATTGAATAGAGCAAATGGCAAGTCGCGGTTTCTTGAGACAACTTCGTGGCTAAAATTAGAAAATTTAGCGCTAATTCACGGGTAATAATCACATGGCTCATTAGCGGCTCAAATCAGAAAAAACACAAATTCTTTGCAAGGAAAATCGCTGAAATGGAGATAAATCGCTAGTTCGCGGCTAAAATGGAGACAAATCGTTAATTCGAGAATTGACAGCTTTCATCCAATAGAAGGCTACACCGATCGTTTAACCGGAAAAAGCGGAAGTTCTTCGTGGAACATATTGTCCCTTTTTATGTGAGCACAGTCAGTTTCTGGGATGAAATTCGCTTTCTTTGCAGAATAGGGTAAACTCATGAAATCGCGTCTTTTAATGCGCTAATTTTACTTGAAAACTTAACCACTTGGATAAAAAACTACCACTTATCCATAATCCGGCTTGTTCAATTCAAACAAGGCATTTGAGTCTCAAAAAGTATCAAATGTGACTAGTAAAAATTTCATAAAGAAACCCTTTTATTAATAACTCCTTTAATTACCTTCCTGTGCCTACTGGAGGGGAATTAGACCCCCAACTGTGATGGATATTTACACCATGCAGGGTGGGTTTATCAATCACCGGATTTCTCATGTAATAGCTCAGAGAACTTTGCATTACTGATTACCAAAAGGCCCATAGAAACCAGACTTATCCCAGCTTTGTCTGTAGAATAAGTGCATTGATAAACACACCCTTGTTGGGGAAAATTACATAATATTTGGTTAAGGACAGTCTGTTTTTGGGGCTGAACAACCCTTCCTAACCGGAAATTCGCAAAGATATTTGAAAACTTATTGCGTTTTTCATTTGCACAATATTCTGCATAGGGTAGGGGGATTTTTCCATTATTCATCAAGGACGGGAGGAAAAATCTCTCTCGCAGCGCGAAATTCCCGGTAAATGGAAAACGGCATCATTTTCTCACCGCGAGTTCTTTCATTTTATCTCAATTATTTCTCGATGGTGAGTTTAATGGGGAACTTGCATGAATCTCAGATTGGGTAGAAAAGCATACCGGTGATTTGACCCGTGAACTGAAGGATAACAACGGAAGTTGCAACCCGATTGGTGCGTTTTAAGATTTTTAAAAAAGGTTCAAAGTTCTTCAGAAGAGGATGGATGGTGCGAGGGGAAATGACGTAAATACTTACTTGTGAAGCATTTGAGGGAACTCTAAAATTGTTTGTTTACAAATAACATGAAAAATGTCCCTCCCATTAAACTCATCTAACCCCCTCTTCCCCGCATCATCCATTTCAATAAGTAAGTTTTTACGTAATCGAACCCACACTCAAAATTTTTAAAAATTCCCTAAAAAAGCATCCTTGACTGATTTCAAAGTTTAATGTGAGCAATAGACTTGTGGAAGAGCCCTCTTTAAGCAACACCAACTTTTGAAAAATGTGCAAGTTCCCCATTGTTAAAGTCGGTAGTAATATACCAACTAATATTTCAAAGAAATGAACTTTAAAAATCCTAAAAACTCATAAAAAAGAACAAAAACTGCGTTTTCTCATAAGAGCCCATGGAAAGTCTACCGCTCTTCTTACTTCGGTGGGGCCGCCACCAGAGCGCATTTGTTTAATCTGAATCGCCAATAGTAAGATGAATGCTCGACTGCTCGTCTCTACATTATCCCCGCCGTGCCGTGCAGAAGAGAAATTCAGTTCCTTTATCCCTCACTGTTCGGCAAGCGCGTCGGTCAGCTTCGAAATTTTTTCTGACTCTCATGCCCCCTTAAACAATGAATTGTCTGCGTTTTTTCGGAAGAAAAAGAAAAGTTATAAAAATGATCTAGTGGGTATTGATTTTTCTTTCGGTTTACTTAATTTATTAATTTTTGGATAAGGACTTAAATGGTTTTTGTAAACTAGGAAAAGGATGAAGTTGCCCCTGCACTTGTGTGTATTCGTTACACAAGGGTAAAAAACTCGGGCTGGCCCTGCCCGGCCCGAATGCGGGCCGGGCTTCGGGCCGGGCCGATTTTGAGTCGAAGCCCGGCCCGACTCAAAATCGGCCCGGCCCGGCCCGATTCCATCCCTACTTCCAGTAACGCCGTTTCATTTCTTCATAATTAATAATTTATAATTAACATAATCAAAAGTTAAAAAATTGATGTAAGTTCACTCGAACGCGTAGTCAATGACTGTTAGGAAATGAACATGCAACGTTTGATTATGAGGTAGAGCACGACAACCGATCGAGCGATTTCTGGATAACCAACTCGAAATTCGAATCTCTTTCCCCCATCAATGAATTGTGTGAATCCGATTAGAAACTGAAGAAGCACAATTTAAAAACAACAAAAAAAAAAACAACAAAAATTGCGAGTTATCACATACTGCAGCGAAGACGAAGATAATCAAAAACGAGTACACCACGTTGTAGCCATCTTTCATTGTGAAATATGCTCCAAACCACATTCCAATCCCCGCAAGGAACAGAACGGCGTGTATACCGGCAAAAACTTGGAAAAACCACGGCGTGAAATCTTTCTGCCAAAAACCAGTAATTTTACTTTTCTGTTAGTAAAAACAACATTAGAGAAAAAGTATAACGTACGAGAGATTTCGACGAATATGTTGCCACCACCACAAAAATAACTGTGACTATATTAGCCAATCCTAGAGTATAACTGACGAAAATTCTGGAGTAATAGCTCATATACAGTCCAACGCATAAGGTCTAAACAAAGCAAAGTTCAATTCTACATCATCTCTAGAAAGACACCCTCACCATAGCAGCTACACATATAATCCAAACGGCAGTTGCATTCCTTGTCCTCTTCGAAAACATGACAACGAACATTATTATGGTTGCAACAATTCTAAAAACAAAATCGTCGCATGCCGTAATTGGAGAAGTAATTCGGGTGAAGGGGGAGGGGGTACGTACTTAAAAATAAAATCAAAAATAATGTACGAGACGATGTCACCATCAAGAGCTTCATTTATCACGTCACTATGTAAAATTTATGTTTATTTCATAGATCTCCAGTTTATGCGGTCCTCTAATGATGGATTATACCACCGAGAGTTATAAAAGGATTGAGTTACCAAACTCGAACCTTAACTATCGGTGGTGAGAAATCCACCATAAAGGCGGGTAAAAATTACTCACACGCCAGAGAATAAATTACTCATGACGAATGTAAAAAGGACTTGAGCCGCGACAATCGTATAAATTCGTCGGGTGAACCAACGTCGTCGACTTTCTTCCTCGCTTGTGTCCGATGACTCATCCTCCGAGTATTCTTCACTGTGAATAAGATGACAGAGAGTCAAGTGATATGTTCCTCCCATTTTTTTTTTCAATCAGATAGTATTTCACCTAGGTTTTGGCCAAAACATGGAAGAATACATGATCTCAGTTGAAATAATAATATTTGGGCGAATTTTTCAACTTCGACTTTATTTCTAGGGTTTTGTGGAATGGCGAAAAAATCAGGTGAAATCTTCTTTTTATATCGACAGTAGTAAAGACTGTTTGGTGTGAAGAAACCGTGCTCCATTACGAACCAATTTAATGCACTGGTTCAAGTGATTACCTTTTTTTTGGAACGAAAGGAGTAGGATCAGTCGATTCTTATAATACATAGATATACTACATAATACATGAAAAAATAAATTGTATGGCTAAAAAGCCGCTGAATTGCAATAATGGAGCCAATTCGTCCAAAAATTGACACATTTCGAGAAGAAAATGTGCGAAATTGCAAGTTTTGGGCAAATATCAGTGAAATAGCAAATTTCTGGTATTTACGTTCCGGGGCTCTTTTTTAAAAAAAATAATGGTGGACGTGGAGTCCAGTCCATCCGGTTCTAATAGCGCCCAAAACTTGATTAATGGCCACAAAATCACGTCATTTGAAGTTAAATGTCTGCGAAATTGTGATTTTCACATCGTGTGAACAGCCCAATTTAATTTTAATTTTCCCAAAATTGCAAAGTTTAGTTTTTTCTTTGTGAACGCCCGTCACGAAGCGGAGGCAGATCTTCGATCGGGATTCAATGCCAGAGAGGGTTGCCTGCAGAAGTCTATATGACGCGACACTTAAGGGCTGTTTTAAGTGAACGATGCCAACGCTTGATTTTGCCGTTTGATTGGGGGTGATACGCCGTAGTTTTAAAATGGCGTATTCCGAGGCGCTGGTTGAGTCGTTGAAACATTATGTGAATCGAATTGTCGGCCTCGGTCGGTGACGCGATTCGATGGGGGACTCCGTAGCGTGAGATCCACTCTCTGAGAAAGGTGTCGGCGACTGTTTCTGCCGAAATGTCTCGAATGGGAATTGCTTCGGGCCACGAAGAGAAGCGATCAATCATTGTGAGAATGTATAGCGCATATGCTTTCCGACTGGGGAAGAGGACCGACGATATTGAGATGGAAACGGGCGTCGACAGAGGGAAACGTTCCAGGAGGGCTATTTGCATGTCGTCCGACTTTGGACCTTTGGCATAGAAGGCAAGCTTTAGCCCACAATTTGGAATCGCGTTCTACAACTGGCTAGACGAAGCGTTCGCGAACGAATAGCGAAGTGCGTTTCGGAGAAGGGTGTGCGGCGTTGTGGATGAGACGGAAAACTTTATGGCGGGGAGGGGAAGAAATGAAAGCACGATTTCTTTCATCGCAATAAAGGTATGTGGTGAGGCCTGGAATCAATTCTCGGCTGAGTTTGAGAGAGTTTGCAGGGGATATGAGGAGATTTTTCAGTTCGTCGTCGTTTTCTTGAATTTTGGCAACTTCGTCGAAATCGAAAAGGTTAATGGTTTCGAGTCTGGACATGAAATCGGCTATCACATTATCCTTACCACTGATGTGACGAATGTCGGTCGTGAATTGTGAAATAAAATCCAAGTGACGGAACTGGCGAGGTGACGTTTTTTCGAGATTCTGAGAGAAAGCAAACTAAAGCGGTTTGTGGTCCGTGTAAACTGTTAAGTTTTGACCTTCTACAAAGTGTCGAAAATGTTTGATCGATGCATAAATCGCGAGAAGTTCTTTTTCGTATGTGCTATAACGATTTTCCGTGTCTGTCAGTTTTCTGGAGAAAAAAAGCTAACGGTGGGGAGGAGCCGTCAATGCTTTGTTGAAGAACGGAGCCGATTGCCATGTCTGAAGCGTCAACTTGAAGGAGTAGAGGACAGTCAGAGAGAGAGTGAGAGAGAGAGAGAGAGAGAGAGAAAGAGAGAGAGATATTTATTATGAGCACCTAAGTAGGTAACATAATCGTCAACAGAAAATAATAAATTCAAATAAATTAAGTTAAAAACAGAGTTATATTAACAATAACTTGAGCTTACGTGACGAGATAATTATCACAAGTTCGATATCACAAGCTTACCATCTTTATAACCAAAAATTTGGCTTAGGAACTCCTCGAAAGTATAAAAACTGTTTTCCACAAAAAAATCTTCAACTTTGATCGGAAATTTTCAAAATCCAGACTCACAATTTCAAGCGGAAGGGAATTGTAAAATTTAATGCCCCACCAATCAGCCCTACCCTGCGACTTGGCAAGCCTACAAAAGGGTGTGATTAATCTGCCACAATGCCGAGTAGGAAAACTTTGAATGGCCAAATATTTTCTGGGCTTGTGTACATGAAGAAGGGAAATATACATATAAACCGATGGTAACGTCATGATCATCAGGTTACGACAATCAATTTTATAGTCGTCCCTATATTTTTTATTGCACATAATTCTAACTGCTTTGCGTCGGAGGGAAAAAATAGACTTAGCTCGCGAACTGTGTCCCCATGCAAGCAACCCATATGTGAGTGGCGAGTGAAGCAATGCGAAATACGTGCCTAAAAGCACCGAATTAGAAACAGAATGTTTCATACGCCTAAGAAGAAAAATTACTTTCGACAATTTCTTAGACAAAAATGAACAATGCCGATCCCAAACGAGGCGGTCGTCGATATGCAAGCCCAAGAATTTAACGGAGCGTCTTTCGTCACCGATGGTGGATCTGAAGTCCATAAATTCGGTCTTTTCCCTATTTAGAGCAAGTAGGTTGGCTGAAAACCAGTCCTCAGCTCTATCCAACGCGGCCTCAGCTTTCTCATCCACTGACGTTAACGAGTCATTCTTCACCAAGAGGGTGGTGTCATCAGCAAATAAAACGCAGTGAGTGGATGGACTTAAAGCGGCTGGAAAATCGTTGATGAAAATCAGAAACAGCACTGGCCACAGAATAGACCCTTGAGGCACACCATGCTGGACAAGGGACAAATCAGACACATCAGAACCAATTCTTACAGCTTGCTTTCGGTTCGAAAGAAATGATGCAACAAGGTTAACAGCATCGGGTGAAAAGTTGTACCACTTTAATTTAGCCACAAGCACCTTATGTGACACGCTGTCAAAAGCTTTCTTGAGGTCAATGAAAATCCCCTTCGCGTGCTCCTTCTGTTCGAAACCAGCCAGAACCTCATCAACAAGAACAACAATCGCCGCCGTCGTGCTTTTACCAGCTCTAAAGCCGTACTGATGGGAGGATAAGAGACTCATATCTTCCAAGAAATCTACAATATTATTTTTCATTAATTTCTCAAAGATCTTGGAGAAAACTGGCAAAATACTTATAGGTATGTAATTATTTGGGTCCAAACGATCGCCCCTCTTATATATAACTGAGACCAAAGACGTTTTAAGACACGTCGGAAAAAGACTAGCAGAAATACAACAATTTATCAAGTACGTGAGTTTGGGAAGAATCTCATCGATAATGCCCGTTAGTATGGGAACGCTCAGGCCAAACCAATCAGGAGCTTTGCTGTTATTCAGTGACAAAACGCATTCCTTCACCGCAAGCTCACTCACATGCTTAAAATCGAATGTCTTAAGAGGTTTATTACTTCGTTTGAAATCAGCAAAATTACTAGTGCCAGGCTTGATATTATTCAAAACATCCTGCTCGACAACTTTAGAAAAGTGAACATTGAATTCCGCGGCAGTTAGAGGCGGGTCTGAGTGACTCCTATAGCTTTGTTCCTAAGATCATTTATGATCTTAGGAGGCTTTCTGCCTATTGGAAGCGTTGTTTATTTTATTATCATTGTAGGCAATTTTGGCCGCTTGAACAGCCTTTTTATATTCTTTTCTTAAATTCCGTTTTAGACTCTTGAATGAATTATCGGCACAGCAATGGGACAGATTGCACACAATTTCGAGTTTTTTCCTCATTTCACGCAACTCATTAGTATACCAACGGTTATCAGCCTTGTTAGACTTTCTCGCACCTTTACATTCTTTAAGGGAAAACAATCTTCAAAACAAGAGGAGACCGTGTTTACAAATAAAGCCCATCTTTCGTCCAGATCTTGGTCAGTGTTATAAACAAACCCCCAGTCTATTAAAGATAAACAACAACAAAGTGACTGTAAGCTCTCCAGGGTTAAAGGGCGAACTAATTTACTCTCACTCTTCAGCGATGGACTTGTGTTAATATAACCACGATCAATATTAATAATTTGAGCTCTATGGTCAGAAAAACCAGGATCAACGTTCAAAACATGACACCTATCGTTCGGAACAATTTGCGAAAACAGCATCAAGCAAGTTAGCCCCGCGAGTAGAACTCTCATTTTGTAATGAAAACCCGTGCATTCTAAGAATATCCAACAAATCTTTCGCCCGTTTATCAGTTGCCTTATTGAAGTGAACGTTGAAGTCACCGGTTATTAGAGTATCGCTTCTTAACACCTTTTGTAGCATTCTTTCAAAGCTATCCAAAAATATATTAAACTCCCCACGAGGGGGCCTGTAAACAGTAACAATATTGGTCTTATGATGCACTAATCGTGTGGCTGACATCTCGCAGTGGTTCTCAACGGAATACATGTTAGCTTCAATGATGGGCAGAGCATCGACATTTTCCCGTACAAGAACCGCAGACCCACCATGCTCAGAATGAACCCGTGAGAAAGCAGGTGATCTTGATGGTTTCTTCAGCGAAAACAAAATAACTGCAGACGTCGTTCTAAGTGAAACGTGGATGAGGGAGGGTTTCTACGATGTCTTCCGGCTGCCAGGGTTCTTCTGACGGAGTGATTCTAAAACCGAGAAAATCGATTTCTTCTACGCCGAAAACACATTTTGCTGGATTAAAGCAGATTCCGTAATCTTTGAATCGTTGGAACACAAGAGAAAGGTGTTCTTCGTGTTCCTCTGGAGACGTTGAAAGCGACCAGGAAGTCATCGAGGTATGTGAAGACGAACGGGAGGTCTCGAAGAACTTCGTCCATGAATCGCTGAAAAGTCTGTCCGGCGTTTTTCAGACCGAAAATCATCATTGGGAATTCAAAGAGTCCGAAGTGGGTGATAATGGCTGTTTTCTCGATGTCGATAGGTGCGTTAGGTATTTGGTTGTAAGCCCTCATAAGATCCAGTTTTGAGAAAATTTTAGCTCCATGTAGGTTGGATGAAAAATCGTGAATGTGGGGTAGGGGATAGCGGTCGGGCTTAGTGACGGCATTTAACCGCCGGAAGTCACCGCATGGACGCCAGCTTCCATCTTTTTTGCGTGCTAGGTGAAGTGGAGTGGACCAGCTTGACATTGAGGGTCGACAGATCCCAAGATCGAGCATCATCTGGAACTCTTTTCTGGCAGCTTGGAGTTTCTCTGGTGGAAGACGTCGAAAACGAGAGCGAATGGGAGGCCCGTTTGTTTCAATAACGTGTTGGGTCTTGTGCGAGGAAAAGGAGTGAGGGAAAGGAGAAGGTCGAGTGATTTCGGGGAAATGGTGAAGGAGTTTTGCAAGGACCTTTGCTCCCTGAAAAAAGGTCGGCATGTGTCCCGGGATTTCACACCGGCAAGCACACGGATGGCCTTCTTCTGCCATCGGCGGAAAAGTTTAAATACCTTGCAGGTTTGAGCTGAATTTCCCCAAACAGAAATTCCATACGTCATTTTCGAGTGGAAAATGGCAAAATAAACCATCTTCACAACACTTTTAGACAGTGAAGTGGAGAGCCGACGCAAAACGAACAAGGAACTTGACAATGTCGAGCACAAGGCATCAATATGATCTACACCAGACAAACGTGAGTCGATATTTATCCCTAAGAACCTCACACTATTATTGTTAACGTTGCTGCAGGTGAGGTTGATACTTAAGTCTTGAGTCTTGGAAGTATTCAGCAAGAGCCAATTCGACAGACACCAGTCACTAATCAACGCCGTGGATCCGCTGAAACGTCAAATCCAAGGTAAGAGAGTTTCGAGGATAAAATGTTGTGATCGATAGTGTCGAACGCGCAGGACAAGTCAAATAGTCGTAAGACTGTTTTGTTCTTTTTTTCCGCACCCTCAAGGCAACGGCACACCAACCCCAAGGCAGCCATCGAGGTAGATTTACCCCGCCGAAAACCGTACTGGTCCTCGAATAGCACGGCCGATTTCTCAAGGAAGGTCGATAGCCGCTTATTCATTAACGTTTCGAAGATCTTCAGGAACACACAAGTAATGGAAATCGGACGGAACTCACAATATTCAGCTTGACCCTTCTTAGGCACAGGAATAACCCGTGCGATTTTAAGAGAATCTGCTACGATTCCAGTTTTGAAAAACGAATTCAGCACGTAGGCCAGAGGTTCCAAAATTTCCACCCCGATACCACGGACGAAACTCGCGGTGAAACCATAAATGTCCGGTGAGCTCGTTAATTTCAAGCCCTCCAGAACCGCAAAGACCTCCTCCACTGACGCCTCGGTGAAAGAGAGAGGCCCAGAAGGGATACACGTGTCCGGAAGAAAATCCTCGAAACTCTTAGATGACGGTGGAAACTCAGCAATCCTAGCTTGCGCCGCATTGATGAAGAACTCGTTAAAACCATCCACTGAAAGAACCGTTTTATAAGGGGAGTCCCTCAAGAGAGCGTTCCCAAGTTCATTTCTGACAATTTGCCATGCCGTTAGAGATTTGTTTGCTGAACTTTGAATTTTCTCGTCGTTGTGTGATATTTTGGCCTGCTTTAAGCATCGGCGATAGTCCTTTCGAGCAGTCATAAGAGCGGGTCTCCAATCATGTGAGGCTGACGGGTCGGATCGCTCTAGGCGAAGGAGCTGGAGACAGCGCTCTCTTTTTGCCTGTAATTCCGACGTGTACCACTGGTACCTCCCCGAGCGGGAAGGTCGTCTATTGCTTTTTGAAACCCAAGGGCAGTACATGTCGACCAAAGGCAATAGAGTCTCCAAGAAAGAGTCGCACGCCTCACTGGAAGAAGCCAAATACACACCATGCCAAAGGCCTGGCATGGAAAGGGCCTTCCGAAGAGAACAAACATTATGAAAAGTCTCGCCGAGTAACTCCACACCCCTGTTCCACTGATGACACCGGGTCATTGAGCCGACCGGGAGAAAGCCCAACACCAAACGCTATAGCTCTGTGATCCGAAAAACTCTCTTCACAGATTCGTCTACAAAATTTCGTCGGATGTACATTAGTTATTACCACATCCAGTGTCGACTGAGAGCCATTGTAGTGAGTCCTTGTACGTTCCGACACGGTTGAGCAAAGCCCAAAGGCACAAATGAGATTCATTAAATCCTGACGCTGAGCGTTCTCTGTTTCCAAATGGATATTGAGGTCCCCAACTATCACTATGGGTGACTTATATCGAGTGAGCCGTTCCAGAAAGGAGGCAAACATGTCGATGAATACGGTGAAGGAAGAAGAAGGAGGCCGAGATTTCCATCAACCTTTCAACTGAGAGGTTAGTCAGACAAGGCAGCGTCGTCGCACTGACCGAGCTCCTACAATAAATGGCAGAGCCTCCATGAGAACCCTCCGCACGGCAATAGAACGAGGTGCACTGAAAATTGTCCGGAACGTGGAATCTGAGTTCCCCTTCACTCAGCCAATGCTACTTAATAGCCAACACACATACCTCGGAATGATGGGACAAGTAAACATTGACTTCATTCAGCTTATTAGGAAAGCTTTGCATATTCGAGTACAAACACTTGAAACCGGGACCGCGCGTTAGTCAAACAGACCCGGGGGTTGTATTCGATGACGTGTCAGACTTAAGAGATGCTGTCGTTTGTGAAGAAATGGACCAAGACTCAGCCAATATGCACTCTCGAGGCCACAAATCAGGATTTTTCTATTTTCCCGTAATCAACTTCGTCAACTATAATTCTGAACGAAGAGTATGAGTCGTGTCTTGTTTTCAGTTTCATAGTAACGGCCTCGCACCCAAAAATTCAAAGTCGAGAGAATGGCCGAGAAATACTCAACACTTGTTTCAGGATGTAGCCGAGAAATGAACAAACCTCTTTCTAGAGAGCTAGAATTTTGCCCTCTTAGTACGTTCCGGGATCGCAGCTGGTTATTGCGGGTTGTCTTTAAGTGTGTAGATCTCAAACCGCTCGTAGGTAATGTAGAGAGGCTGCTCAAGGAATTTGCTGTGTCCCCCTCGTCACGAGGGCGCGGGATTATGTCATTTTTCCCAATTGAAGTGGGAGGATTCGATTTGACGTTGTTTTTGTTGATTTGTCGTGTCAACATTCATGAAACAATTCATTAATTTATCGAACTTAGCCGATATGTCAAGTTTAAAAGACGTAAATTCCTCCTTCAAAGAGGAAAAGTCATCGTTACCTTGAGGCGACAATTTCGTCGAGACTGACGGCTGCAGAGCAGGCGGCGTTAGTGTAAGAGTTGCGGGTCTGCATGTAGGACAAAACCAGAATATAATGCCCGCATTTTCCCCTATAATTTTTCCAGCTTGTCTTGTTAAACCGGAGCACGCGACATGGAAAACATGCTCACCGCTACAACCTCTACAAGTAATCACAAGATCCGAAAGACATACGTTTTTAGAGCACCCAAAGCAGCTACTGATCTCGTCCGCCATCAGTTTGCGGCGAAGGTCGATGAGGAGGTTGAAAAGTTTAAAAAAATCAGCACCGATGATCGGATGAGTAACTTCCGTGATAGTGAAAGGCCATACTGAAAAGTTCGGCGGAAACCGAGGTCGAGAGAGAGAAGGGTTTCACCGAACGTTGAAAGAGGAGCTCCATTGGCAGTAAATAGAGTAAACTTGCCGGGGCCATCTCGTTTGTCACGTCGTGAAGGAGGAATAACGCTAACCTCGGCTCCGGAATCGATGAGAAAATTTCGTTTGGTGACTTTGTCAGTAACGAAAAGGTGGCATGATGTTTTCTTGTTTATTTTTTATTTATTTATTTATTTTTTTTGTATGCATTATTGATGAACGCCAAAAACGGGAACATGGAAGTATCGTGTGGTCCTCCACACAATCCATGAATCATCAATCACGCAGTCTTCATTCCTCAAACACCAAAATTTCCATAACCCTAAATCCAAAAAAATTCTTCGTCGCACATAATCAATAATCATTGATTATTGATTATGTGCGATTATTTATTATTATTATATTATTATTATTATTATTATTTATTATTATTATATGCCCACATCGACTAATCTTCAATTACCGACCCTTATCCATCAACGACTATAAGCATCAATCATCCCTCAATTTTCAATCCTCCTTCAATCATTCGTCTTCGTTCTTTCATACAAAAAAAAAAAAAAAAAAAAAAAAATAAAGTTTAGAAAATAGTCCAAAGTAAAGCCAATGAGAATACTTGGGTCGAAAAAGGGCGATTTTAGGACCTTCGACCATTTTAGAACAACAATTTCGATAGGCTGTAGCCCGTTCCGCATTTGTCTTGGAAAACTTAATTTAATGCTCAATAAGTTTTGTGAGAGAAGATTTTCCTCGAAAGTAACTCATTTTCGAGACATCTAGAAGAAACTAAAAGATGTGCCAAAACCTTTCGGGTTTTGGGCTGCCAAAAATTTACCTCGGAAAGGTAGCATTTTCAGAGTTATCTTCTTCTCGAACACTTCTGACCTATAAATACAAGATGACAAAAAATCCCGCAGTCTTCATTCCTCAAACACCGAAATTTTCATAACTTTAAATCCAAAATTCTGCATCGCACATAATCAACAATCAACCCCCAGTCCACATAGACTAATCTTCAATTACCGACTCTTATTCATCAACGACTATAACCATCTATCGTCACTCAATTTTCAATCCTCCTTCAATTGTTTGTTATCGTTCTTTCATACAAAAAAATCAAAAAGTAGAAAACAGTCCAAAATGCAATATTTAGTCGAAAACAGGCGATTTTAGGTCCTTTGACCATTTTGGAACAACAATGTCGAAAGGCTGTAGCCCGTTCCATATTCATCGTGGAAAACTACTTTACATACAAAATTTGTTGGAAATTTATCGCTCAACAAGTTTTGGGAGTGAAGATTGTCCTCTAAAGTAACTCATTTTCGGGATATTCAGAAGAAACTAAAAGAAGTGCTAAAAAATGTCGGTTTTTGGGCTGCCAAAAAATTGTACGAGCTTTTCAGAGTTAGCATTTTTTTTTTTTCGAACACTTCTGACCTACACATACCTACAAGATGGCAAAAAAATGCCCGTAGGTAACATGGAAGTGAAACGGGTTTGTTTTCGGTAACGTTGTAGTCAATTCGCATGGAAATTGAATGAGAAATCTTAACAAAATAGTTACAAAATTCCAGGACGAATTGTTTCGAAGTTAATACCGAAAATATTATTCCGCTACGGGGAGAACATGCCTGGGAAATGATTTACCTTCAAAACAAAGGTCATATTCGCGTTTTTCATGCGAAGAAACAACTAGACTTAGATTACTGTGTAAAACTGGCAAATAATTTTTGACGTAGTCACGCCAAATCTATCTCCTCCCACAATCTCTTAATCTCAGTTTTTTTCGGGTATAAATATTTGAAATTAAGATACAAAGGGGCTCTAGAGGCCCTTTTTTGCAATTTCGACCGTCATTTTTTGCTACTGGTCCTTTTGCGCTAAAAACGACGATTTTGGCCACAAAAAAAGTTGCATTTTTTCGGCAATATTGTGGTCAATTCGCAAGGAAATTTAACGAGGAATCCGAAAAAAATATCAAAAAAATTCTGGAATCACTTGTTCTGAAGTTATATCTAAAAACATTTCGGTACGGGGAGAACATGTCCGATAAATGATTTTTTCTCAAAACAAAGGCCAGATTTGTGCTTCTCATAATAAGAAATAGCCAGGCTTTCATTTTCATGCAATTTGTCCAAAAAAAGCGACAGACCGACGGCATGCCGAAAACCACTTTTTTCAACTTTTCTGAGGTTGTACATTATGAATGTGATGTCGGCTCGGACTCGATTTTTTTCACGAACACCACACTTCCATTCCCGCAGGGAACATGGAAGTAAAAATTTAATAAAATGGACGAAGAGGTGTGCGAATTTAGGGCGTCTGCAGGTTTTTTATTTTTTTGTTTTTATGTGTTGGACATGGTCCATGAACACCCTCACATTAGCAGTCGAAGATGTCGACGGAACTTGCAATTCCACTATGGAAACTCAAGTTCCGTTGTTTTTGAAAAAAAAAAAAAAAAAAAAGTGAAGTAGAAGCTGAGAAATAACAGTTTTTCGTTGAAAAATACAGTTGCGCCTAAAAATCACTAAAAAAATTATTACAATCACCAACAACCAATTATTACAAAAAGAGATAGGCCATTATCCGAATAGGACTTTTTTATCCCATTTTTGATGTACTATTACCCAATTTTTTTTGCTGCTCAAAACCAACCACCCTGTATAATACCAATATTGTAGTGGGAAAAATGGCATAGTTTCGTCACTTTTGAGAGGTACTCTGGTGGATCTTACAAGCCTTAAAGTAGGGCAAAATCTTGTTTTATTAGTCAGCCAGAGTCTTAATTTGAAGCCTCAGCCGAAGGACAACACCTCACCATCTGCAACGTTCAAAATGGCTTAATTTCGTCACTTTTGAGAGGTACTCTGGTGTAACGTACAAGCCTTAAAGCGGAGCAAATTCTTGCTTTTTTGGTCAGCCAGAGTCTAAATTTGAAGCACTGGAGGAGCTATTGATAAAACGCCGACCGTTTTCATCCGGAGGACGATTTTACAAGCCTTAAAGCGGGGCAAAATCTTGTTTTATTAGTCAGCCGGAGTCTTAATTTGAAGCCTCAGCCGGAGGACTTCACCTTATCACCTGTAACGGTCAAAATGGATTAATTTCGTCACTTTAGAGAGGTACGCTGCTGAAACTTACAAGCCTCAAAGTGAGGAAAAGTCTTGTTTTATTAGTCAGCCAGAGCCTAAATTTGAAGCACTAGAGGAGCTATTAATTAGACGTCGATCGTTTTCAGCCGGAGGACGATCTTACAAGCCTTAAAGCGGGGCAAGTTCTTGCTTTATTGGTTGGCTCCAGAGTCTAAATTTGAGGCATTTGGACGTCGTGCGTTCTCAGCCGGAGGACAACATCTGTAACATTCAAATTGGCTTAATTTCGTCTCTTTTGAGAGGTACTCTGGTGCGACGTACAGAAGCATGAATTTTGTACCGGATGATAGAGAGGATAATTACATACAGAATCTTATCAAAGAGATGAAAAAAGAGTATGAGATGCCTAGCATGTTTTAGCTTAATATTCTTTGGTTTTACAAACCTGTCTTAATTGTAAGTTCCGTGAGGTGAATTGAAGAATATTGCGTGACGAATACTTTAAATCCTTCATTAGATAGGTTGTATACAATTGAGGCACTTACAATATGAACCTAATTCCAGAAACAAAACACACATTCGAAAGGAGATTGAGTCTTTTTGAGCTATGTTGTCACACTGATGTTCTGGATAGGAATTTTCAATACGGAGGATCATTCGACTACTGAATTACCAAAATAAAGGTAAATAAATTGAAATTGATAAAAGAAACGTCAGTTGTGCTGCCAACATTACAACACAAAATAGTCGAGCATGAAATATAGCACATCACTATTGCTGTTCGCAGACCAACTATTAGGAGAATTTGTTTTTAGTGACAAGAGTGTGATGATTGTTTTCGGATTTGTGTAGAGGGAACGACCCGAGAAAAGGTAACAGTCGAAGAGAATTACCTTTTTTCGCCCCGTTGTCGGCATCCCAAATGAGTACTTCAGGAATCGATACTTTTCATTCGATACTGAGTACGAATCGATACTTTTTAATCAATACCGAGTTTTTTTTAATTTTAAATTTTTTAAATTAATTTAAACACGTGAACTCCCGGCATCGGAAACGTACCGTTTGAAATGAGTACTTTAATTGGTATCGAATGGGTATTGATTAAAACTAGTACGATACTGAATCAATACCCATTCGATACCGAGTAAAAGTACTCATTTGAAACGATACCCATTCGATACCGAGTATTTACTCGCTTGAATCAATACCCATTCGAGTACTTTTACTCGGTATCGAATGGGTATTGATTCGGTATCGTTTCAAATGAGTACTTTTACTCGGTATCGAATGGGTATTGATTCAAACAAGTAAATACTCGGTATCGAATGGGTATTGATTCAAATGAGTACTTTTACTCGGTATCGAATGGGTATCAGCTCCTATTGAAACAGTCCACCCATTTTCCTTCAAATTTGTACTTTTCTACGGTCCTCCGGAATATATTTATTTTTCTTTACTTTCTTATCTTATATCAACCGATCATTTGGTCCTCCGGGCCGGATACTCATTCATATTTTTCTTTCACTCATACTTTTTTTTCTATTCTTGTGCTTGTCCCTTAACTTTCTAAAACCTTTCCTGCTCTTCAAAACATTTTTCTTTTTCTCATTTTCTTGTTATATTTCTTTTTTATTATATTTTATTATATTTATATTGTAATCATATTTCTTGTTTATACATACAGAGACTTCGGAGCCTCTAGGAGAGGCTCAATGGGACAATGGCCCTGGGTGGGGTTCGGTTTAGCTGATTCCTCGGAGTACGACTCTCAAAGGTCACCGTGGCGCAATTGGCAGCGTGCTGGGCTAGTAATCCAGAGGTTGTTGGTTCAAATCCTGACGGGGGAGTCCATTTTTTCTCGAAACTCGAATCGTGTTGGGCTATGCCCTTACAACGTCGTCCGGAAAGATATCACTTTCATTTAATTTATTTGATTGAATACCGGCGACAATATCTTTCTCGATTTATCGAACCTCTAGGAGATTTCCGCCCAGGGCCCCGATAGGTGTAGGTCCGCCAGTAAATAAGCACCCTCCCCCCCCCCATAAATCATGTTTTTTTTTTTGGTGTAGCCCCTAAAGCGCACCAACTCAACAATTCTCTGTAGAGTGACTCTCTCTGAAGTCGGACGTTGGGACTAATGTTAGAATACTGTTTCTGGAAAAAAAAAAGAGAAAGGTGAGCTCCAACTAAAAAGAACCAGCCGAGGGTATCCTTCAGAGCGGTGGCGGTGAAGTAGTAGAAGACGAAGAAGAAGAAGACGAAGAAGAATAAGAAGTAGAGGAAAAATGATCCGGGGAAAAATGACAACAGTCTTGCTTGAGGATGAGTGGTGGAGCGGGCTCAACGACTTGCCTCGCCGTTTTCGCGGCGGGAACCGCTTTACTAGCGATCGCTTCACTTACGATAACGGTTGATGGTGCGTCAACTAGCCGACAAGGTACATTTGGAAATTATTTTAGAAACTTTATCCTCCCCCGCCCCTCTCATTAGAAAAGAAATTCTGTGCTGCGGGGGGGTTCTCTTAAAATTTGGTTACTCCCCCCCGCCGTCAAATTAACTGAGTCGTGCGAATTTTGGACATTTTCAGAATTCATTTCTTTTATCGTCAGTCCGTTTGTCCTCAAACAAGGCCTTCAAACTGCAGGGAACTTTCAGCTGTGACCCTGAACAAAACGTCGAATTAACTTGTCGTGATGTTAATGATCGGAGCCGCTCCCAACTCTCCGCGAAAAAATAGCTCCGTTCTAATTAAAGAAGTCTCTTCTCTATAACTTTCTAAGCATTCGCGTGTAGGATTGAAACGCTACAAAAACAGTATCAAAAGGTCATGCGAGAGTAAAATCTTTTGAAACTCCTTTCTATCTGCATGTAGGTTTGTATAACTTTCTCGTCAAAACTCTTCGGTGTCTTAGTAATTAGTCAAATCGCTGTTTTTGCAAAACAGTCGACGAACAGATTTCTGTATTGCGCCCATGAATAAATGGAACAGTTCTGTTAAACTGAGAAAGGTCGGTTCATTCACTTTGAATAAACCGAAAAATCTACAAGTTACCGGTGCATTAAAGGTTCTTTCGAAGAAGAACGACCAGGGTGAATCACTGGTTGTTTTGAAGGCTTTTTTGGCGGTTCAATAATAAAGTTTTCATTATTCCCGGTTGAAAAATAAGCGATTAAGTTACTGCCACGTTTTTCAAAATCCTACTCATTTTCGCTGCCAAAAAGGGACGCCAAAATCTCGCCTACTTTTTAAGTTCAAGGTTCTATCATTCGATGCGCCTTCCATTTAAAACCAACCCACCCACTTTTAAGAAACAAGCTTTTATAAGGAAAGAAAATTGTTATATTGGCGAATCGTGATTTTCCCTTCTTTTTTTTTTTTTTTTTGTGTGCGCTGATTCAGTTATGTAACGGCAACTTTTCAACGTCGCTTTTGTAGCAAAGTTTATTGCACTCAAACCGTTTCTGATGAAATGTTCGATGCAGGGGCAAACCATTCTCGTCGAGATCCTGACTCAATGTTTCTATTTCAATTTTGACTCCTTAGCGAAGCAACAGGTCTCTTCCCCCCCCCCCCAAGTGATCTAAAACTTGTATAATATTTTAATGATGCAGTTATTTCCTTGAGATGTCCTTGAGCAGAACGAATTGATATTTGCTTTCACTCCGCAGGGAGTTTTTCCCTCGTCGCGTCATGTCTGTGAGCGTTTACCCAACCGGTCTAAATAATAAATATATAAAACCTTTTTTGGGCACAATAATCAGTGCCTTGTAACCGAGGAGTTAAGCAATGTAGACCTGACACACCTGTGGCATCGGACTAGGTATAAAAAAAATAATACTGCGTAAGGGCAAGGTCATTCGAAAATTTATCAGTGGTGAGATCAAACGTCAAGTTGATGCATTTTAATTTCTGGGTAAACCTGTGGGAATATCAGCTCTCAAAATAGGATTTATAAATGTTTAAATTAAGAATCTTTGTTCCCCTCTCACTATTTGTCGTTGTCAGTTAAAGTGTAACTCCACCTTTGCGTGACAATAAGTTGGGATTTAAACTCAAACTATACCATTTTCGGTTGAATAATTAAAGGTCACGGATTCATTATGTATTCTCTTCGAGCGAAGGACCGAAGGACGTCCTCTCCTTGGTTCTTTGTTTTGGGTGTGAAGAAAAACTGTTCAGTTTTCTTCCTCAAGGCATTTTTAAGGCCAAATACAATAAATAATGCATCCTACTTTACCAGGGCAGTTTTCCGAGGGGAATTTCTATTTTTTACGATGGGGTCACGTGCCTTTGGGGCTCAACAGAGATCCTGTGCAGCCATGGAAATCGTTAATTTTAGTTAGTTTAATGTTCGTTAGTTTTTGAAACTAATTTGAAACTCACCGAAGTGTCCATCGACACTTCTCTCTGGACATAAATGTAAAGTGTCTGACATAAATTTCTTGCCTGTAAATAAACTCTGATGCAAATTTCTGGAAGTGAGTGTTTACCCCAAGGAAATTTGTGTCTGTCACTAAATATCAAGCAATATTAGTGTCACGGGACACTTCGGTGTAAACCCACCCCGCATAACAACGGAATCGGCAGATGTTCCCTTCCATATCCCTCAAACCACGGTCCATCATCCCCGGCTTAAGGTTCTCCCGGTTAAGGATTCTTATTCCCACCTGACTGACGGTGGGCGTCCCCAGTGCTGGGAAAAAGGTACAACTTGTGGGGAATTTCAACTTGATGTGTGCCAAAATTTAGAAACTTTTGTCAATTGTAGAAAAGAGGGTAAAACATGGCTCCACCTAGCTCAAAATGCTGTTCCCTCTATCTGGGCCAGCTTACCAGTTTCCATTTTCATTGATCACAAGGATGCCTCCCCTCCACCACAAGGCATCACAGTACAATAGATTGTGGTACGTTTGTTACTCCCTCTTGTTACTCCCAGTGAGTAATAGTTAGGATTCTTTCCAGGAATATTTTTCACCAATACCTTTTGTCAAATTTTGTATGGCTAGGACGGCTTAGGCTTTGCACCTGATGGGAAGTTTGGGGTTTGCTTTTTTTTCGTTGATTGGAGTGGATTCGGAGGTTAGAAAAGAAAGAGGCCGCCTCTTTTTTTTCTAACCTCCGCCTCAGGCGTCAGGGGTTGGTATTTGAAAATCATAGAAGCCGGGGAAACACCGGTAGATGTACATGACGTGTTTCTATATGAAAAAAAAAAGAAAAATTGGATAGAGTCCTAGACAGGGATGGATCAGAGCTCGCAGTGAGTGCACTCTGAACAGCTCCTAAGTATGATTTGAAAAGGCTCGACTTCAGAGTATGGACGCCACGTTCCGCTAATCCATTTGATGGTGGGTGGTAGGGAGGGCTCTTGGTAACTTTGATGCCACTGTCAGAACAAAATTGTATACGAGCTCGTTTGAACCAAAAGGGGGACCGTTATCAGAAACAATTTCTTTTATAAGCCCAAAACAAGCTATAAAAGACCGTAGGCGTTCGATTACTTCAATTGCCGATGTACAAGGCATCACCCAAGCTTCTATCCATTTTGAAAAGTTATCCACCAGAATAAGAATCTCCTGTCCCTTGAAATTTAAGAAGTCCAAGAGAACTCCTTCCCACGGTTGGGCAGTAGCAGGCCAAGGTTGAAGAAATCGCTTATCGAATATTCTGGTAAGGTACACCAGACATTGAGGGCTTCTTCTTCGATTTCTTGATCTATGCTGGGCCACCACACATAAGACCTGGCCAAGGATTTGTGAGGATACCAAATATCCCCACCGTCGTGGTTGAATAGTGCGGGATAGCCCTTCCAATAAAACGACGACCAACACTGAAAACAGTCTGGTTTTGGACGTTGAGCGCAACAACGGTGAGTCCTCTCTTACTTTACTATAAATTTCCCCTCACCTCTCTGCAACCTCTTATATTTTTTGTGACCTGAACCCCAATTTCGTCACAAAATGGCATCCCTTGTTTTATGAAAACACCCACCAGAATCCTTTTTATTTCTATATCGGAAGAATTAATTTTTACTTTTTAATTTATTCACTCAAAAAATTCGATTTTCAAATCTAACACGACACAACCACAATTCATTCGAGTGTACTTCGCCCTTTTCCTTTGCTATCGCATCTTATATTTCCCTTCTCTAAATAAATAAATTAACAAAACTTATACAATTGCAAATTAGACGACCCTTGTCTTAGGACTTTTCAAGGGATTACTCCCCCCTCACCGCACCACCCTAGTCACCCTGCAGTGAATTCGAGGGAGTGGGGAGGCTGAAAATAAAGAATTAAACTTTATTGAAGCTAAGTACTTACCATTTTTTCGCACTTAGCGTAAGCCTCTCAGGCTAGCTCAGTGGCAGAGCGCCTGGCGCGAAACTAAGAGGTCGTGGGTTCAAATCCCACCCTGGGAGCAATTTTTTCTCGGAACTCGTTAACCCTGAGAAGACCACCCTTGTTGCGTTTACCAGGCGGAGGAAGCTGGCATTAAAGGTAGTTCGACTGAATGGAGAAGTGTTGAAAGTAGGAAAAGAAGTCAAGTGCTCCAATATTACTAGAATAAATTACGGGAAACTGCAAAACGAGCTAAAAGCAACCTTTTTAAACGACTGCTGCAAGTTTACCCTCGAGAAAATGAATTCTACCTTACAAAGACTCAGTACCACTCTGAACAATAGCTGCCAGAAAGTTAATTCTCACGACGAAATAATAAAAGATCTGCAATCTAGCAAAACCAAACAGGAGACTCAATTCGCAAATATAAATTCCCAACAGAACGCGATATTAAACCAAATCTTAGCAAAACATCTGGACAAACTCACCTTTAAACTACTTAAGGACGAACTATTTACACGGTGCCTCAACTTCCTCAGCATAACCAACCTCAAGTTGCATTACATTTATGAACAGCAACTATACAATCAGTCATTTAAGGACTACTGCTCACGCAAAATTAAAATTGCTCAACTACTAGGCCACCCCATTGATCAAATTCTACCGGCGACCCCAGCGGGCGCGAATTCTCGTACCAGGGCCAAGTTTCACCTCAAGGCTCAGCCATCTACTATCGAAGAACTTCTCACATTCGCCCAAGAAATCGATCAAACGCACGTAGCAACATTTTCTCCTAATTCTCGCCCGTGGAAAGCTAATATTTATTCTTCGCCTACATCTCGGCCTCAATACTCAAGCTCTAACCAACATGACAAAGTGACCCAGGGGAAAAACACGGAAAACGGAAAAACCGGGGGAAAAAAACGGATAGCGTTGTGCGACCCACTTCCCGAGGTTCGTCAAGCTACAGCCAAGACCTTCGACAGTCTTCATTCTACCGGGGAACAACACGACGCACCGAGAATAAGTCATCATGTTTCCCAAAAGTTAATCAACCCCCTTCGTCTCACCCCTTCCAGGCACCAAACCAAACGTTTTTTGTACTTTCTAAGGACTCTTTCTCGTCCCCTGAACTTCAAAAGTTTATATCCCAGAACGTCGGTGAACCTCAGGAAAAACAACCCTACAGCAAAACGCTTCAATCCACAACTAAAGAATCGGGGAAAAAACAAAAAATGAAGAATACTCAACCTCCCTTATACTCCCCAAAAAGTTGACTAGAAACGAAGGAGGACACGATTCATACTATTTCGTTGAGCACCTCGAATAAAATTGAACTCTTGATTAATCACACTCATCAACAAGCCTTGTTAGACACAGGTGTATCAATATCAGCGATTAGTAAAGATATTTTTTCTTTAATTGAATCGATCTCTTCCATCAAACCAACACCTTGTTTTTGCAAAATATCTTTAGCAAATAAAGAGGTAATCCACATTAACCAAAATGTCGAACTCGATGTGACTATAGGCGATTACAGTGCTTCCTTTAATTTCTACATAGTGCCTGATTTAACGATCCCTGTCGTCTTAGGCTATGACTTTATGAAGTTTGCCCAAATTATTCTCGATCCTGCAAATGGTACTTTTCATTTCTCTACAAACCCAAGTGTAAAATTTAATTTTCTTCCTTTGGAACCTCGATCATCAAACGCCCAAGTTCACACACTCTTGGCCGTTGACGCTCCGCCTTCGGGAGAGCCATTCTTGGCGGAATTACAGCGGAAATTCCCCTCCGTCCTGAATGATTCCATCCAGATCCAGTAGAGCCTGCTCAACTATTGGGAAATCTACAGGAAGAAGTACTTCCCGACTCGTTATTTATGCTTGGTAACTTTCCAGACATTTTTTCCGACTTCTTCCAGCACCAGAAACAAGACCCAAACCTGTGTCAAATCATTAGAGATTTGGAAGAAAAAGGCATTAGCGTTTCAAAATACGCACTGCGTAACAACAAGTTAGTCTACCTCAAAAATACTAATTCGCCTAGAATTGTGGTACCCGAGACCCTAAAGGATATAATCTTCGCATATTATCACAAGTCTTTATATGGCTGCCACTTGGGAATAACAAAAATTGTTCAGTCGATCTCTGCCATATTCCATTGACCTTGTTTGTGGCAATATGCCAGAACGAAAATCAACGCATGTCTCGTATGTCAACGGTCGAAAGTTCCCAAGCACTTACCTCATGGGCAGTTATCGTCGCAAATAGCTTCTCGACCAAACCAACAGTTATTTATTGATCTTGCCGGGCCTCTTCCTCTCACAAAAGATAGACGTCGACATAATTGACCAGTTGAATCTTTAATTTGAATGTTCAGTTTTACTTTTACTGCCCAATCAGCAGAAACTCCGAAAGGAAGAATCAGTATCCATTTACCTAACATACCTTAATTTACCTTTTCATACCATACATTATGCTTTTCCCACCAAACCTACAACCTAGCCTCCTCTCACCATCGTTCCGTGTATCGTGCCAGACATGTCGTGACAGTCAAGTAACATTGGTCTTGGCGCTATTATACGAGACCGATATAGTGCTTCGAGTAAGGGGTGTTGTGAGGATACCAAATATCCCCACCGTCGTGGTTGAATAGGGCGGGATAGCCCTTCCAATAAAACGACGACCAACACTGAAAACAGTCTGGTTTTGGACGTTGAGCGCAACAACGGTGAGTTCTCTCTTACTTTACTATAAATTTCTCCTCACCTCTCTGCAACCTCATATATTTTTTGTGACCTGAACCCCAATCTCGTCACAGATTTCATTCAAACAATGCCTACGTGCTGGTCATGTAGCATATCTAGCACCCTGGCTCTCAGTTCCTTTGGGACTACGACCCTATTTCCCCAGAATAGGCAGTCACTACTGACCGATAAGTCAGTGCGACGACGAAAATACGATTCTATGATAGATTTATCATACATTTTTACTTTAAGCGTTGGCTTCCAGGGATGTACGCGAATGACGTTTGGGTTAGAACCAGCGGTGAATCATGAAAATTGCACGGAGGGTGCGGTCCAGTCGCGGCTGGCTGTTCGACCGTTCAGACCATCAGCTACCAAACCTATCTAGTTGGTCCTGGTCTCATCAGCTGCATGTTGCTGGACTTCTGGCCGTGCTGGTGAGACCGTAGGACTCTCTTCCTGTCTGAGGTTCTGAGAGTTCGAAACGGAGACTGGACCGTAACCTCAGTGCAATTTTCATATTTTGCTTTCAGGGTACAATTTCCCTCTGAACATCATGATTTTCGGTGATCCGGGCTATGTGTTAGGGCGTTAATGTGACAACTAATTTAAAACATTGACGGGTCATGAGAAAACTTACTTGATCCGCAAGTTTTTTTAATAACAAGCAGATTCGAAAAGCAAATGTAGTGGGAGGGGAAAATTTTAAAAAACAGATAAAAAAAAATACCAACAGTAAAAGACGTGTTGCATACCTCATACACTGTGACGGAACGGACTCCTACCCCGTCACACGGGTCCAGGTCGAGTCAGGGACGAGACAAAGCAAGTAGTTCCGTTCGAGCTGTGCCTCTCGCTCCATCTTTCGTCTCGCCTCTTCCTTTTCTCTCGACCTGCTGCTCATCTTCTCGGTCCTACACCTACAGGTTTTTGATTATTATTATGTTTATTTCATAAAAGAAGATCATCGATTATTTTAATTTGTCGAAATATAAGGTTATTTTTGAGTTCAAAAGGGCGTCGTTTCACCTCCCCCTTAATCTTTTGGGACATAATCCGTCTCAACACTCGTTCCCAAAATAGTCTACAAAGTCACCCAAACCCACACTGGCTGTACGAATTTATTTTTGCACTTCCTCCGAGTCGCCACAATCGCAGATTTAAAGCGGAAACGCCACACCGATCTCCTCAGCCCAACACAACCCTTTTGATTTGGACCATTATTCTATTTCGATAATGCAGATGCATAAAGATAATAATTACGAAATTACTATATTTTTAACCGTCGATATCTCACACAACCATCACGACAGGAAACTCGAGATGTGTAGAAGGGATACGGAAAAATCAACGGAAAGAAAACTAATACTTGACTCGGTACTTGCACGACATCGAAAAGAAGTGGAGCATCCCCGAGTACGAATATTCGCTACTTGGCGGGTATAGCAAGTATCCATACGCACTACTAGGAGCTCGGCGAGTACCGAATGTTCGGCAAATAGCAAGCTTACGGGGCCGTTGGACCTCGAGTGAGAAAACGCAATAACGCTTGGGGCGCTTTTTTGGAAATTAATGTGACAGGTTGGTGAACTACTGTGCCGGGAATAAAAACTAAAGAGGGTAGGGAAACGAAAGCCAAGGTTGAATGGGGAGATCAAGAAATATTCGGGTTCACTGGTGCATCTTCGATTGACCTTGCAGTGGCAACCGCTGGCATTCTGAACGATATACCAAACTATTTTTTTTAATTTTTTTTATTTATTTTATTCAATTCAATGGATTCAGCGCACTTTATATAGGAAATAGGCGACTTATTTTACCGATTGATCTGTCCGACAGCACCTTTATTTGAGGTTCGAAGCCATATTTTTTGGGCAGGGAAAGTACTGAACCCCAAGGGGTTTTCATCTGTCTAAACGGTTTATCCAGGAGCTTTTTCGCAGTCATTTATGTTTGTTTCATTAATTTTCTTCAAACAAATGAATGAAATAGACACATGGCTGGCGAAAAAAATACAGGGTGGAAGGGGATAAGTGTGACAAAAAAATTTGGGTGAAAGTAGACCTCATTTGCGACCTTTATTTGAGGTTCGAAGCCATATTTTTTGGGCAGGGAAAGTACTGAACCCCAAGGGGTTTTCATCTGTCTAAACGGTTTATCCAGGAGGGGAAGGGGCGGTTCGCGTAACGCAGAATAGTTCCAGGATTGATCTACTCAACCACTCACGGTATTTTATCGTCAACTAACATCAACGGAGCTATGAATCGGCAATAAAGAGGTAAAATTGAATCATAGTTACCCACAATTTTAACTTTATCTTGTCCTTGAACAGCAAATGCTCACAGAAGACTACGTCTTGTAGTGAAAGCCACAGCAGTGAAGACTGCTGATGACTTATAGATCATGAAGTGCAGCTCAAGTATGTATAGCCCAGTCCTGGCGGTTAGGGGGAAGAGTGAAGATTTTCGCCAAAACAAAAAAATGGGCATTCTTTGGGTTGACTTCAAGTCATTTTATTGCCCTGATCGCCCGTGAATTATATAGATACAATTTTTACATGTATACGATCAGGAGACCACGGTAGGTACAAGTACTCTACGTTTCTCTCATAATTGGCGTGTACATGAATAACAATTAATTCTCTTACACATTGGTGGGCATCTTTTCTTACGTATAAACGTTTGTGTTGACAAATTTTATTAATTTTTTTCGAATATTTTACCCCTTTGTTTTACCTCATAGCTCTGTTGATGTTGGTTGCACAAATAAAACCAAAGGGTGAATAATTTAGAGTATTTTGTAATCTACTAATATGAACATAGCTATCGTTTAGCTAGGATGATGCATAGGAAAGAAGTTATTCGCCTACAACCTAAAATATGAACGGTTTTTCGCCTACCCCGAATTCAGCACAGGGGTTAGCACGACGAAAACTCAGATTCCTTATCTTCTAACCCACCAAAACAATACAAGAGAAAAAAATCAAACACCACTTTCGATGTACTCATTGAGTGGACTAATATGCAAATCTTAAGGGTCTATTTTGGAAGTCGAGAGTAGTGACCAAAACCAGTGACAAGGCATTACGGTTTCATTTTCTGCCACTTTTAGAGCCGCTGACGGCCTTTTGGGGACGTTTTGGCGTGACCGGCTTCGCTTTGTCCATCGAACGGTTTGAGGGACTCATAAATCGCTTCCAGCTCGAATGAGCATTTTTTGAAAATTATCATATTCGCAGATTAGCGCTTTTCTCAATTTAAAGACGTGAATTAGCGATGTTTCTTAATTAAAGCCGTGAATTGGAGATTTTCTTCATTCTCCATTTCATGGAGAGTCTATTTTCTAACTTCGAAGCAATAGCTTTTTCGCAGTCATTTATGTTTGTTTCATTAATTTTCTTCAAACAAATGAATGAAATAGACACATGGCTGGCGAAAAAAATACAGGGTGGAAGGGGATAAGTGTGACAAAAAAATTTGGGTGAAAGTAGACCTCATTTGCGACCGAAATCACCACATACACCATGGTCCGAAAATCAAAACCCTTCCAGATATGATTTTTCTAACGATTTTTAAAGGCTTACATCATTTTTTTAAACTAACTGCGAGAAACTCGAATTCAATTTGAATTTTTGCAACTTTTGGTGACGGATTCGGAAAAAGCGCACTATTTTCTGTCAGGATTAGCAATTTTCGATAGACGTTAACTATTTTATGTGCCCTTAAATGCGGCTTAAAGTCGTGCGAATCGGGGATTTTATTTTTTTCAAAGAACGTCAGTCCCCGTTTGTCCGCATTAAATCTGCGTGTACGGACAACCCGTGATTCAGAAAAACACCTTCGAAATGTCCTTTACAAAAAATAGTCATAAGCGTTTTCTTAGTTGATTGGTGAGTTTTCGTCAGAAATGACCATTTTTTAGAAAAAATTATGATTTTTCTCTTCAAAATCGCTTGTTTTGATATGAAAAATTCGATCAATCCTTGTTATTTTAACACGCTAAAAAGGTATAAAACCACATCCAAAGCTATCCTTGGAGTGGAATTCAATTTGTGAGCCTACCAAAGTTTCAAAAAATGTCGCTCCGGCAGCTGGGTGTCCGGTAAAGTGCATTACACTACTACAAGTTTCGACGTTTTTAGTTATTTAGCTATTATCCGGCATGAATTGACATTTCACTTTGTAACTCTAAATTTTTATAGCCATTCTTGCTGAATAATCGCTAATTAAGTTAAATTAACGAAATTCGTATATCGTGAAATGTACTCTATCCGACACCCCAGCTGCCGGAGCGACATTTTTTGTTACTTTGGTAGGCGTGCATAATCAGTTCGATTCAACGTATAGCTTTGGATAAGGTTTTAGTGCTTTTTATCACGCTGAAATCACAAAACTTGGTCAAATTTTTCAGGTCAAAACAAGTGATTTTGAAGAGAAAAATCATTATTTTTTCTAAGAAATCGTCATTTCTGACGAAAAATCATCAATCAACTTAGAAAATGCTTATGACTATTTTTGTAAAGGACACTTTGAAGATTTTGTTTTTCTGAATCACGGGTTGTCCGGGCACTCAGATCTAGTGTGGACAAACAGGGTCTGACTTTTTTTCGAAAATAATAATATCCCCGATTTGAACGACTTTGAGCCGCATTTAAGGGCACATAAAATAGTTAACATCTATCGAAAATTGCTAACCATTTTCAGGGCAGGA
>CM075942.1:65343452-65373797 GCA_038030265.1 Corythucha ciliata | reverse complement strand
CAGGAGCTTTGCTGTGGTTGGTCCTTAGCTGTGGTCCGGCCATTGCTGTGGTTTAGCCTTTGCGGTCTTTCGGCCTTTGCTGTGATTCGCCCTTGCTGTGGTTTGGGCTTTGCTGCGGTTGGGCCTTATCTGTAGTTTGCCCTTTGCTGTGGTTTACCTTTGCTGTGGTTGGGCCTTTGCTGTGGTTGGGCCTTATCTGTAGGAGCTCCAGTGGCGGATCCAAGGGGGGGGGGGGGGGTGAAGTCGCGGGGTCACTTTCGCATAAATATAATCAAAAGCACCTCCCAAAATGTAACGAGGGATTGTCACATTCTCAAATTTTAGGGTGAAAGGTTCTGGTCTGAGGCAGACGTGATGTATAAGTTCCCCCCCCCCCTCCAAAGAGTTTTTAACAGAAAAATACTGTCCCTTAAACGGTCCATAAATGAATATTTCACGTCATAGCAGGGGCGTAGCCAGCCCGTGATCAAGGGGTGGGCAGCCAGCTAGGCACGGATCCACAGTGGAGGGGGGGGGTGCGCACGTCATGAGAAAAAGTTCTCGTTCGCGGATGAAATCTAGAAAAGGACATTTTGCGGCTAAGACAGAGGAAAAACACCCATTCACGGCTAAAATTGAGAAATAGCGCTGTTTCACGTTAAACTTGAGAAATAAATCTCGTTATTCGCGGTTGAAATTGAGAAAAAACGCCAATTTGCGGTTTCGCGATGCAAAGTCTGGGGCGGAATTAAGAAAATGCGCTAAATTCACGGTTTATAGAACTCTTTTCACAGCTAAAATTGACAAAATAAATACCTCGTTCAATTTAGAATTGAGAAAAATCACTCATTTGCGGCTGGAATTGAGGAAAAGCGCCAATTCACGGCTAAAATTGAGAAATGGAGCACATTCACGCAGGTAAAATTGAGAGAAGGCGCCAGTTCGTGGTTTCTCAAACATCGGTAAACATTGCGAGCAAGAGCTAATTGAACGTTTTTATACACATATATGGCAAGTTTGCGGGTGAAATTGAGAAAGAGCCGTGACTTAGCGCATACATTTTTTAAAAAGTGCTTATTCACGGCTAAAATTACGGGAAATTGTTCGTTCGCCCGTGAAATTGATGAAAATACCCATTTCAAGGTTTCGTAATGCCTTGTCCGGGTCAAAATTAATGAAATTCGCTTTCACGCGGGTTATGTGAACCTTTTCGCTGCTAAAATTTGAAGGGAGAAAAAATTGCTCAAGGCAGAATTAGGAAAATCACTAATTTGCGGCTTGAATTAAGAGAAAATGAATTGGCGAAATTGTCACCGTTTGTTGTTGATTGGTGGAATGGGGAACTTGCATGAATGCCCGATTTGGGGGAAAAGTATACCAGTGAATTGGCACATGCGGACAAAGATATCAACGGAAGTTGCAGCCCGATTGGTGCGTCTAGCGTTTTTAAATACATTTTAAAGTTCTTCAGGATGGGATGGATAGTTCGAGGGAAAAATGACGTCAAAGAGCAGTTTTGAAGCATTTAAGGAAACTCTAAAATGTTTTGTATACATATAACAAGAAAAATTAAACCCCAGAAAACGGGTCTTCCCCCCCTCTTCCCAACACCATCCATTTCATTAACTGCCCTTTGACGTAATCAACCCCCCACTCAATTTTTTTAAAAATTCGCCTTAAAACCCCTTGATTGATTTCAATGTTTAATGTAGGCAATTGTCTTGTTGAAGAGCCCTCTTCAAGAAACACGAGTGATTGAAAAATGTGCGAGTTCCCCATTCTCGAGGCTAAAATAGCGCTCATCCACATGTTAAATTGAGGAAAACTTTTTTTTTTTTTTTTTTTTTTTTTGCGGCTGAAATTGACAGAGCGCACCAGTTTGCAGTAATGCGTTATTTCACGGTTTTTTTGAGACCTTTTCACGGCTAAAATGACGAAAATGGGCTAGTTCGAGTTAGAATTGAGAAAAAACACTCATTTTCAGCTAAAATTAAGGAAAACGTCAATTCGAGGCTAAAAGCAGTACTCATTCACGAGTAAAATCGGGGAAAAAAAAACTCTGTGCAACTACTCTTGAGAAAAACTGGATCCACGCCTGTGGGCCAGCTTCTCTGGCGAAAATATGAGACGCACCATTGCCTTTTAGCAGGCTTATAACAGATCTGGAGGTTAGAATCGCGTCAATTCGCGGTCAACGGAGACTAAATTTGCACAGAAACGGCCACTATCCGTAAAAAAATTAATATCTGCTGGAAAACTGTCGTTTGTAGCCTTCTATTTCGGATTTTATGTCGAAAACCTGAAACTTCCCCACCCCCGGAAAGTGATACAATTGCCGCTAAACTTTGAATTTTAGACCTGAGACGGTAAACAGAGCTGGAATTTCCTCCCCCGCCATAAGTCTGGATGGCACAGCGGGGTAAACACGATTTGAGCTATCCAAAAACACACGAAAATTGCGAAAATGGGATTTTAGTGTGAAAAATCGGTTTCCAAGCTAAGCCGACCCTTGAAATCGGTTTGTCAGCAACAAACATCGGCGAATTTTTTATTTTTGGTGAAACCGATAAGCGAAAATGTGTTGTTTTTTTTAGTGAGAAAAATCCACAAAATTGGTTTTATGGAGAGGAATACAAGAAAGCCAGATTCAGGGATTTTTTGGGGGGTAGGCAGCTGCCACATGATAACTTCGCTTTTGATTCTAGGGGAGGGCAACTGCCCACCCCTGCCCCCGCTGGCTACGCCCATGCGTCATAGTCGTCGGTATCAGCCGATTCTACTGACTCCAGGGTCACTTGTACGAGCGGACGGTGACAAAACGAAAACTGCTGAACTGACTATATACGCGCCCCAAAAATTGCCAAACCGGAAATTCCCACTCTAAAAAATAGCCAAACGGACTTGAAGCGCCCTAAAAATGGCTAAATCAACTATTTGCGCGCCAAAAATGGCAAAACTGGCAATTCGCGCGCCAAAAATGGCCAATACTGACCGTTCGCGTCTCTGGCTTGACGACGGACCATATTCGCGTTCCAAAAACGACTAAACTGACTATTATTCGCACCCAGAAAAGGCCTGAACAGATGATTCCAGCCCTGAAAAGTGCAAAATCGACCATTCGCGAACGACGAATGGCCAAACTAATCATTCTCTAGTTTTGTCTTGACGTGACTATTTTTATGGCCTGAAACATGGCAAAAATGACGATTCGCGCCTCGAAAATGGCTAAACAGACTGGCGATTCACACTCTAAAAATGACGAAACTGGCTTTACGAGCCCCGAATTTGCGCCCTAAAATGATGATGAACAGGTGATTCCAGCCCCAGATACGGGCAAAACTGACTATTCGTGCTTGGAAACATGGCTAAACGTGCTAAAATAAAAAAAAAAAAAAAAAAATAAAAAAAAAAAAGGCAAAACTATGACGATTCTTGCCTTGAAAATATTCATTTGTTATAATGATCAGACAATTTGCCAAATGGTATGACGGACTATTTGCACCACACAAATAGCAAAACTGACTGTTTGCATACGAAAGTGTCGTCAATACTGCATTTGCGCCATGAATGTATATGTATATGGCTTAAATGACGCTATTCATGGCACGCCTGATGTGACTTGCTGCGCCGAAAAAAGAGAGGCTATTCGCACGTTTAAAAGATTAATTGACTCAATCGGTGAACCATAACGACCCCCCCCCCCCCAACGGAATAGCACCGTCTTCACCTTATTACCAACTGAAATGAAGGTTTACGTAATTTTGTTGAGCTCTTTTCATATTTAAAAACTTAATTCTTATAAAAATTCTTTGTTTGAAAAAATACCCAATAATTTCCCTGTCCCGTTCAACAATTTTATCCCCAATTACAATATTTGTTAATATTGACGTGACACGCTTAGATTTTGAAATAGAATTGTTCGCGTTGTAATTTAAGAAAACGGTATTCATTTTTTTGACGTCGAGGAGCCATTTTTCCGATGGCTCAGTAAGTCCACCATAAGACAGAAACCTCAACCAGGTCGGGGCCATACTGTAGCAATGGCTACTTTCGTCGTTCCTCGCATATAACTCCCTAATTCCGGGTACTTCTTTTTAAATTTCTTAGCGATCCAGCCAGCTAAATAGCTGACGCCATCTTCCTCTGTCACTGTAGTTCCGACACCATCCGTGGCTGAAGAAGACGGCAAAGAAACGCTTTCCATTTCCAAATCCGGCAAGTATTCTTCCTCCGAGTCTTTTGGGGCTTCAGTTTCTTCTGGTTCAATCAGCAGAAAGTTTGTACAATACTATTTGTTCAATAACACCTTGGATTTTGCCGATTTGAGCCCACACATATCTTAGATACCGGTACGACATAAGATGCATTGGTGTAGTTAGCAAATAGTACATAAGGGAAAGAAAGGGTCGTATTATTTCTGTGTAATATTGAACTAACTACTCAATATCGGTATTGGGAGTACGAGTAGGCTCTTTCGGTGTCACTAACCACAGCTTTACTCATTATGGAGGATGTAATGAATTCATCCCCTTCCTCGTTTGCTATTGGAGGCATTGAGTTTGTCTTATCTTGTATCACTCCTGGATTTTTCCCCAGAAGGATCATTCGAATTCTGTATAAAGCGTTTAGCGGCGTAGGGTGATCATTTAATCCTCCTCGAGTACGAATTTGGGAGAAAAAGTTTTCCAATGAGTCCTGAATTCAACCTGTGTGTCATTAAAAACTTCAACTCTGTTTCAAGCTGTCATAGAGGCCTATTAGCGATCGAGACGAGATAATTATCGCCTTTTGGAATATTTGAAGTGATGTTTTGTTCATGCATCGCATCGTCTCCATCGTCTCTATCACGTCACGTAGGCACGTCAACTGATCGGCAAGATGAATACCGAAAGCTCTTTTCGTTGCTATGCTTGCTATAGGAGAATATGAGTTCATAATATCGAACCACTGGTTCACTTTCAAAATGAATTCCGCCGTGGCTGTTTTTTCGCTCTTGTCGCACTCCAAACTGTAAAATAACAAACTTTTTCCTACGGTATTTGAAATTAGCTCGGTTGCCAGCCTAACATTCTGTCGTTTTGTTTTTTCACAGTTCAAATGTGACTCTGTCAGCTTGAAACATGGTGAAATTTCTTGCGCAGTGGTTTCTTGTAGCTTAATCAAAGGCACCTTTGTCACAAGCGAGCCATCTTTCAATTTGAAGCCATAGTATCCAACAGCCAATTTCTGGTCAACTTCTGAAGGTGGGGAGGATTCCCAAAGACGTATATCAATTTTCCTGGGCTTCTTGGATGCTGGAAACTTGTATGGGTGGTTGTTACTCCCAATTCCCTCCAAACACCTAAATTTGATCCCCCGCAGTCACTCACACATGCGCAAACGATGTATAGGATGTAGTTTATTTTGTGTAATTCGCCGATGAGCTCGAACAGCAAATTTCTCGTCATTTTTTTGTCGAAATCTACATAAATTGGTTGTTTCCATTTTCCAACCAAGCCCCTTACCATGACAACTTGCATTTGGGAGTGTGGTCCCAAAACTTGGTCCTCTAGTCGATCACATTCGTAAACAGAACAAACTTTCATCTCGTCGTACTGTATAATAGTGAGTCTCTCCATTTCACTGAGCTCCGAGCCTTTGATCTCCATGAACTTCAAAACTTCTTTTAAAACACCCGTTCTCATCGTAATTTTGGACGACGTACCATCGTCGAAGGGAACATAGTGCCGGGAGCGGAAAGTGTAGGGTCTCCCTTATAAATTTGTAGGCTCTAACACTGAAATATCTCAAAGCAAAAGCATTTGAAACGTCATCCGTTGACCAAACAACCTTCTTTTTCTTCCCAACGATTATGTCTAACTGTGGATTTGTAAATATATGGCCAAAAGTCCCGTATATTTCTGTCTTGGTGTCATCTCTCATACTTGAAATTTGCTTCTTGAGCTTCAAAACTTCACACTGAAGACGATGTTTCAGTAAATTAAACTAAACGTCACTAGATTCGTGACGTATCAATGACATCCCCGAAGCAAAACGGACCAGAAATTTATTCCTCTTTTTCCCCTTAATTTATTTTTTAACTTTACTAGTAGCGTTGAACTTAGGTGTAAGAAGCAAAAAATTGAGCATACTTATGATGCGCGTTGTCATACCTCCATCAATGTGGTACTTTCGTTTAAGATTTCCTCATAAGAAGACATTTCGGTTTCAATTCCTTCAGAGCACTCAGACGGAGTTATTTTAATCGACGGAATCGCTGGACACGATTGTACGTTACAATCAATAATTATTAAAACATTTTGCATGTAAAATATAGTTATGCTTTGTCTTAGTGTACCCGATCTTTTCAATATTTTTTTCGACGGAATACCAATAAGTTCGTTCTTTAGATCTTTTTCGAAGTCGTCCTCCGAGAAATGCTCAGAGCAAATGAAGGTATTTTTTGTGTTGAGGTTGAGGTCGTCCCTGCATATTGCGAGCCACATTTCCCGTCGTTCATCATTTGGAACCCGGTGAAAATGTAACTCTTTTTTCTCTTGCTTAGCCTTTAACCAAGAGTTTTGGCAGCCTATACTGTGGCACAGGAGTTGCCGGGCATCTTGAAAGTATTCTAAATCAATGATAATAACAAAAAAATAATATATAAATTTGTGCGTAGTCTGGTGACAGTGGAATAGTCATTAGTGTGAGATGTACATGGTGATCAAATTGGGAAGGAGGAAAGAAACACTTCACCTGCAGCTTCAAGAGGGAAAGGATTGGTTGTAAGCTCAAAGGGTTAAGCTTGTTATTATTGGTTTTTTAAACATCAATACCTGTGTCCCCGTAAAGGGGATATCGGAAATCTATTATTCAAAAAAGGTCCGATCTCTTGAAAACCCAAATGCAATTTTCTTACTTAATGTAGAAAACCTGTCTATAATAAGGAAGTGGAAATCCATGATACATAATTAATTATTATAACGGCTTGATTCGTATAGTGTGGGGGCATTGTGTGTTATTTACCTTAATCTTAATGCCACCCAGTTATCAGTTTCAGTCGGCCAAAGCTCTAGATGACTGCTGGCCGGAAGGACCAACTTCGTACGAGAAAGTTAAAAGTTTCTTTGAAAATAAAAGAAGAACCTTTGATAATTAAATTACTTTTCCTATATTGTCGAGTATTACAAAATATATTGTGTTGCGAGGTACGAGCAGTTCGAATTGTTTTATGATCAGCCCGTGAGTAACAGTAACATTTTCGAACAACGAGAAGAACTGACTAATTGTGATGCCACCCTCCTGATCCGGTTCCCAAGCATCGACGGTGAGTAGAAACGAGGATGGTAATTGAGGGGCCGGGGGTGGTCGGTTCTGGTCAGCAATCTGCTGCAGTACTGGTCGGAACAGATCAGCCAATCGAGCAAAGGCATCATTCCCCCTATCGGGCTATCTCCCCTGTCACTCATTATTTAGGTCAGATCATAAGTCTATTCCGAGATTTAAAACCGAAAATTGTTCTTACTTCTAATCGTCCTTAATCCTAGGGGCCCTAACTTCTGATTTCCTTGAGTGTCGACAACCACAGAGCACCTTGGACATCCCACTTCTGACACCAAAGTTGTGACCCCAAGATTACTTCGTTGTCGGGGGTCTTCGCTTACTTTTGTTGGGTTTTTCCAAGGGATGGGATATCGACAGGCAAGAAAAGTGTGACTTCGTGGTTTTTAAGAATTTTATTTTAAACACTAGAGTCTAGATAAACGAAACTGATCAATTTTAAAATATTACCATAAATCAAATAGTGAGGAATAAACTTTTTCAAGGGGATATATATATGTACAGGGGTCGCGTTATTGTTGAGCAATTCTCGATACGCACTCTCGGGGAAGGGGAGGCTCAGACGTTTGAATTTTAGACGGGGCAATGAATTAAGGTAATGCCAAGGGAATCGGATGACCCTGTCACACTGACCTGGGGCTTGAAAGTTCTACTGTGGAGCCTGGAAGGATGGTGGTGCGTCAACCGGATGGCCGGAATCAATTGGTGTAGATGCACCCGGTGAGTGGAGCAGCGATGAGGACAACCCTTGGTGAATAATGACGACGGTGAAAACAAGTGGTGAACAAGACAGGTTGTCGATGAGCACGAAGATGATGGTGATGACAAGGTGGTGAAGAAAACAGGTGGGTGAAGACGAACTCGATAAGCGCGAAGATGGTGGTGAAGACAAGGTGGTGAAGATGAACTCGATGAGCACGAAGATGGTGGTGAAGAAAACTGGTTGGTGTAGACGAAACTCGATGGGCGTGAAGATGGTGGTGATGACGAAGTGGTGAAGAAAACAGCTGGGTGTAGACGAACTTAATGATGAGCACGAGGATGGTGATGAAGACAAGGTGGTGAAGATGAACTTGATGATCAAACGTTAATGGGGTAAATGGGGTGGTGAACAAAAATAGACAGTGTATACGAACTTTGTACACGAAACTTATTCTCACGCACTCTCGCTAGCGAGCAGTAAACAGACCGGCACACGTATTTTAAAGTTCTTCAGGATGGGATGGATAGTTCGAGGGAAAAATGACGTCAAAGAGCAGTTTTGAAGCATTTAAGGAAACTCTAAAATGTTTTGTATACAAATAACAAGAAAAATTAAACCCCAGAAAACGGGTCTTCCCCCCCTCTTCCCAACACCATCCATTTCATTAACTGCCCTTTGACGTAATCAACCCCCCACTCAATTTTTTTGAGTTGGTGATGAGTTATTGATTGGTGGAATTCTCGTGGCTAAAATTGAGAAATAGCGTTCATCCACATGTTAAATTGAGGAAAAACTGTTTTTTTTTGTTTTTTTGCGGCTGAAGTTGACAGAACGCACCAATTTGCAGTTAGGCGATGCCCAGTGCTGGCCGTAATTGAAATAGTAAATAAAAAATGCGTTATTTCACGGTTTTTTTGAGACCTTTTCACGGCTAAAATGAAGAAAATAGGCTAGTTCGAGTTAAAATTTAGAAAAAGCACTCAGTTATAGCTAAAATTAAGGAAAACGTCGATTTGAGGCTAAAATCATAGAAACAAATCATTCACGAGTAAAATCATAGTATGAAAATGAGAAAACGCCAATTCGCCGATTCTTGGGGCAACTTCGAGGCTGACACGGAGAAAAAGCACTAATTCACGCGGCTAAAACTGAGAAAGACGCTAATTCAGGGATAAAAAAAAAAATGTACAACGCGAATTTGTGTCTAAAAATAGAGAAAGACTTCACACCAGAATTCACTCCTAAAATTGAGATAACGCCAACTCACGGATTCTCGGGGCTGAGGCTGACGTTGAGACAAAGCGCTGATTCACGGCGTGAAACACAGAAAGACGCGAATTCGCGTCTAAAAATGAAGGAAAACTCTAATTCCTAGCTAAGGTACCTATGAAAAATTGCGATTTTACGGATAAAATCGAGAAAAAGCGCTATAATTCGCAGCTAAAATTAAGAAATGTGCTCATTCGCTGCTAAAATTGAATGTAAAAAGGCGAATTCACAGCTAAAAATTGAGAGAACACCAACTCGCGGATTCCTGAGGCAACTTGAGGAATAAGATTGAAAAAAAAGTGCTAATTCAAGCGTCTAAAACAATGAAAAAGTGCTAATTCGCGGGTAAAAAAAACAAAAAAAAAAACAGAAAAACACCAATTGGCGTTTAAAATGGAAAAAAACCCCAATTCGCGGCTTAAATTTAGAAAACTTGCTAATTTGCGGATATTATTGGGAAAGAGCACTCAAATGCTACCTAATTTGCAGATTCCTGAGGCAACTTCACGGCTAAGAGCTTATCAAAAGCGCCGATTCGCGTCTAAAAATGAGAAAATGAGCTAACTCGCGGATGGAATTGTGGAAAAAGCTATAATTCGCAGTATTACAGCTATTAAAATATGCTAGTAGAATTGAGAAAAAACGCTCATTCGCAGTTAAGATTACGAAAACGCACTTATACGGTTTTCGGAGGCAATTTCGTAGCTAAAATTGAGAAAAATGTGTACTTCAACGCTACTGAAAAGTATTTCTAGTTTAATTAGAGACTGAAGGTCCTCCAAAATATTTCCGCCCCGGGCCCCGATAGGTGTTGTTCCACCACTGCTTCAAATCATCCGCATACAAATGAGGTACTTCGAGTGCCTGATACTCAAAGGCAGGTCTGACTCATACAAAAAGAACAGCAGTGGCCCAAAAACCGATCCCTGAGGGATACCACTCGGCAGCAACAAAAAGGAAGAAAATGAACGGTCAGTTGGGGATAAAACGGCCTGTTTGTAAGACAGAAACCACAAACACACAGTTCAGGAAAACCCCATCCTCGCCAGCTTAATCACCAGCTTCCCATGATTGACCCGGTCGAACGCTCTGCTGAAATCCAGCTGAATCAACGCCACCACCCTAAACTCATCGACTGCCTGAACAATGTCAGAAGTCATTTTGAAGAGTGCCGTACCAGTTCCATGATCCACCCGAAATCCACTCTGGTAACGATCAATAAGGTCCTTGGTATTCAAAAAGGGGGTCATCTGATCGCACACACACTTCTCAAGAGCCTTATGGCCAAACAACATATAGCAGAGAAATCGGCCGGAAGTCCCCAAAACGCAGGAGGGTTTCGTATTCTTAGGCATCGGAGGCAGCACCAAGGCAGTCTTCCACGGTTCAGGGAACACAGACTTCTGTAACGAGCAATTGAATATGTGGACAAGTGGCTCCCCACCCCACCCCGAGATGCGCTGGTCACCCGGTCCACCGGCACTGGAGGTAAAGGTGAAAATATGTGCCTCCCCCCCCCTCCCGAAAATGGGAAAACCAGTACGCCCATGGGCCTAAATACCTTTTAACTTCACAAACATTTTCACTGTGAAAATATACAGTCCTCCCATACAAATCACAAAAAATGCCGCATACCGACCAATAAACACTACAATTTCGAAAGGAGGTTTTTTCCAGATTTTCCTCGGTTGCATAGATAGATTGTGGGGTGGGTGGGTGGGGTGGGGGACTGCTTAAGTGTATCCTACAACACACGATTGTCATGTCAACTCTTTTTCTTAATCGTCGTATATAGACGTCTCCTTTAATGATCGTCTAAATTTCCTTTTTTAATCGTACACCCGTGACTCAAAACCTCTGCCTTGCTGAAACAGCGTGATTGCCCCCCCCCCTACCCCCGAGTAAGAAGGTCTCAATTCCAAAAAGAGTAAAAATAGCAATTATACCAACGACGGGAGCTGTTATTATGACAGAGAAGGGGTCGGTACAATGGAATTCGTTATACGATTAAAAATAAAACGCGTATTAGAAAGACGACGCAATGTTGGAATTCGAGTTTTGTACTATAGTTCAAACCAACGAGCGACAATTTCGTGGAAATCCACCTCGAGGTTAACCTTAATATGATTTTTAAAATTTCGGAAGTATTATAGAGGAAGAAGACAACGAAAGGGCGACTCGTGACATTTCAAAGAACAGTAGTACAGTACTCCACAATATTTTATAGCCTCGCACGATGTTATAACAATAATATGGTAACAAAGAAAAATGTAATTAAAAAATTAGATACAATTAAATCAGGTAATTTCTTGGAAACTGCTAGTCGTCGTTCTGACTAACGGCCCACAAATCGATGACTCATTCTTATGAAAATATTATACATTTTTATAATTATTCCCAGCACAAAAATTAACCGGTTGTTGTGTTTTCCTGAAGCCGATAAAGGGGTTATGAGGAATAATTAACACGTTCTAAGAAGGATTTAAGGAGACTCTCGTACTCTTTTTCAAGAAATTCTTTCTCACTCTGCTCTCCCTCTCCACCTCTCCCTATGGGTAATTTGAAGGAATACGATGACGGTTTCATGGTGGGGAAGACGACGACGTTCCCCAAAGCGTTTAAAACTGGTCTTCAAAAGAGTTTCTGGCTTTATTATTTTCTCAGGGGCGGTTACTGTGAGTGGATTGTTACGAAGAGAACTTTCTGGATTTTTGAAGGTGAGTTTTACGTATAATTTTGCACGCAGAGGACTTTTTTTTTAAACAAAACACCTTACACATTTTTTTGCCCCTAAAACATTTTGAATATACGCTGTTTTGTGCCTTCAATTCCAAAAATTGTCCCTTTCCCACTAATTCTCATAAAGTTCCTCACAAAGAAGTAGATTCTCCGGCGTGTATGCGTTTACATTCTTCATGCTTCTATGCCTTTCTACAGTCAAGGCCAAATTTAGAATAAATTGAGCTCATTTTTTTTCATTTTAGAACGACTTATTTACTAAACACTATCCTGTTTATTGTCGTACAGGATAAAGCGGTACAAGTTGTGGTTAGTTTAAATTTAAACAGGAAATGAGTCACCCCTTCTCCCTATCCGTCCATTAAAGTGGTGACTTTCTTGACTTGAGATTTTTCATCGTAGCTACTTAATGTCATTTGAATTGAAAATACTGAGGTTTAATTTTTTGTAGAATGTAAATTACGTTGTCTTGTTCGATTCCCATTACTGTCCAGATGCGTTTTATTCACCAAAATATACGTTTTATTTGATGTGACGGTTTAAAATCAAGGACGACCGTTATATATCAGTCAAACGATGAGATTAATTCCCAGTGAGAAACATTTTTTTTTTTTTAATTGTGAGATGGTAGGGTTTGGAAGGACGTAATGTCCGTTAACCGGAAATAAATAAAACGTTGCAAAAATCGATAAATAAATAAAAAAATCTTGGAAGAAAATGACCTCTTACTGCTGAAGGAAATAAAAAAGTATCTTCCAGGAACAAAAACGCGTTAAAAAAAAAATTGTATTTAGTTATTGACCTTCCAATAATAATAAATCAATTTTTCTTCCTGTAGATATCCAGTCGAACTCAGAATTATGGTCAGTAAACTATTTGTCGGCCTTGCCATGGCCGTGTCTCTGGTCACTACAGTCGCCGGTCACACGTACCATTTGGGCGACTGCCCCGTGGTTGAGCCTTTGCCAGACTTTTCCATGTCAAAGGTGATGGTTGACACCTTCTTCGAAGGAGTTTTTTTAAAGAAAATAAATTAATAAATAAATAAAATGAATTCATTTTTAAAGTTCCTCGGAGTATGGTACGCGATTCAAAAGACATCAACGGGAAGCCGTTGCCTCACCTACAATTTTACCGTCGGTGAAGAGCCTGGCGAGTATCTATTGGAACAGGTATGTTCTCAAGCGTGTCTTTTTTTTAAAAAAAATGATCGTATGAATCTGTAATTTGGCTCTCAAGGTGAGTGAGCATCCAGTGCTTGGACTCGCTAGTGTCGACAACAAATATCACTACACTGGGCAACTTAAAGCTTCGTCCGAGACTCCAGCCAAGATGTCCGTCAAATTTCCTTTGAGTAAGAACGCCTCCCCCCCCCTCCCCACGCGCTCTTCCAAAACAATTTTTAAAACTTTCTTCTTTTCTTCAAGGCGTGGCCGGAAAAGCGAGTTTCGTCGTATACATCACCGACTACGACAACTACGCGGGCGTTTACACCTGTCAAAAACTCCCCGCCTCAAATCGCCGCTCGGCGACGATTCTTTCCAGAAAGAAAACCCTCGAAAAGGATATCATCGCCAAGATTCGAACTCGCCTATCAAACTTTGGCGTTTCACCCTTTGACCTGTCCCTGATTGACCAGTCCAACTGCCCCGGTCCAAATGACGACACTAAAGTCGATTTGAACATCAACCCCGACACTTTCTCACCTGAAAACATTGCGGGAGTCGTCCGAAAGGTAATAATATACAATTAAAAATTGTTTGTATACTTTCTTTTTTTACTTAATTTTTAACAAAATGTTCTCCTCAGGCTGGTGACAAATTGGGAGACGGTGTTGAGTACGCAGCCGAAGGTGCCAAGAAAGTGTACGGATCGGTCAAAAAAGAACACGATATTGACGAACTACCATGAGCTACCTCTGTAGACCGGTCCACCCTCTAAGTTTTCATTGTGATAAAGTTGTTATGCTGATAATTAATAAGTTATTTTTGTAAATTAAACCATTTTGTACTGTAGTAACATTTACGTAACTACGTTCAAGGATGGCCCCTTGGATTTGAAATTGAATGGGCCGACCCTGAAAAATTTTTAGTTTTTGCGAGGAGCCAAGACCGCCGAAATCGGGTTCTGTAACATCTGAGCCAGGTCAAGTTAGCGATCTTTTTCAGAGAAGATAGCGATCTTTTTTCCGTCAACAGTAGAGGGTGAGGGGGAGGTGAAAGGGAGTACAGATAGAAGTGAGGGGGGGGGGGCATTGACACCATAAACACAAAATAAACGCACACGAACGACATAAATACGAGCAGAGGCAGTATCGCTATAATCCCTAGCATGACAATATCGTTATAAAGTGTCGTGCCACAACCATCTTCGGTATGGAACCTCTACAGACACCCCCGACGCAAAAAAAAACATGCCTGCCAATGACATTAGTACAGACTTGTCAAAGGAGACTCAGGTTATAAGGTGAAAGTGGAAGGGGAAATTGATTAAAATGAAATGAATAGGATGCCATGGCGCGCCTCGTTGGTGTAATGGATACAATGCTCGCTTCGCAACCCAGCGGGCCTGGGTTCGAATCCAGCTATTGCCCATTACACTATAAGGCTGCGGCGAGCTGTGACACGGCTCACAGCGCGTATCGACCGAAACGCCCGCGTAGTACGGGTGTGAAGTGCACAGCTAATGGATTCTCAGGGTACGGCCGCGGCTAAGAGCCTTTTCCCGAGTGACACTTTGAAATACGACCGCGTGGCCACGATAACGGCGACAAATTGTCTTCCTTTACGAGTACTAATGCTCCTCCTTCTCGGATGTTCGGGCTTGATTTTGTCCACCTCGAGTGAACTTGTAGCGACGACAGGTATTCGGCGCTCCATCGCTTCCATATTTCGCGTTGCAATTGCAGTAATAACTCCCAGCGTTTCAACCGTGGCAGGTTTTGTTGATCTGCCTGTTTTGCGATCCTGCCTCTGCCCGTATTCATGTCGTTCGTGTGCGTTTATTTTGTGTTTATGGTGTCAATGCCCCCCCCCTCACTTCTATCTGTACTCCCTTCCCTTCCCCCTCATAACCCACTCTACTGTTGACGGAAAAAATATCGCTGGTAAGGATCGCTATCTTCTCTGAAAAAGATCGCTAACTTGACCTGGCTTAACTTCTGTGAGTGCCGAATCCGCGAAATTCGGAATTCTCCCAAAATTGTTGTTTTAAAGGAGCCTATACCCCGCGAAATTGCTTGTTGGAGGGAGTCAAACCCGTGAAAATGAATTTTTGAATGTGTCAAACAACGCGAAATATTGTTTTGTTTTGTTTTCTTTTTTAAAGGAAATAATCCGTACGAAACAAGCATGGAGTGTGCACTTTGCGTTTTGGTGCTTGTGCGAAGCACATTGATCCAATTTTGAGGTTATTCATCAAGCTTTGGACGGTCTCAGGGTTGGCTGGACCGCGAAAGGAAAGGGGTCGCTTAAACGACAGGTCTCGAAACTTACACTTTCACAAAAATTAAGAAAATAATATTGTAATTTAGCGAAAAGTAAGATCCAAAACTTCATGTTCAGTTGAAATTCAAGCCCAGAAACTTGCATTTTCACTGAAATCAAGAAGAGAACATGAACCACAGGAATGTGACCCGAAAGTCACATTGCTGCGGTGATTCGGCCATGGAACTTTCAATTTCATGAAGAGAAACACTTATTATTGCTTTAATTACACAGCAGTAATGAGGGGCTACTCAACTAAATTGAGTTGCATAAATAAACACAGCGTACTGATCAGTCGGTAATGATAATGATAATAATGAAGAAAACCATACTACAATGAAACATTAATAATAACAAAGGAAGAAAAAAAAAGTACGATACTGACTAGAGTCAACGTCAAGGTACTAGACCGGTGCTAAGGCAGCCGCATCAACTTACACTAAACATAAATAGCGAAAACACGAACAAATAGCTTGTCACAGGTCGGGGATATATATATATACTTAGTACGTCGTATGGTTCTTAATTATTGCGAGTGAGTCAATTAAAATGAGCTCGCTAAGCGAAGTCAATTGACTGCTGGTGATTCCGACATCGGCCAAAATATTTAATGTCCTGTTCGGAATCGTACCCCTGGAACCAAACCAGAGGCCCTGGACAAGGAACTCCCTTTCGCCAAACCGCTCCCTGAATTTTTCTTGGTAGTAGGCGGTGCACTTCTCGTAAATGCGGCGTTTTCCATCATCGATCTTCTCCGCCTGATCAGGGTCGTTCGTCTCGTATCTAATCGTAGGATCCAGGATATACGCTCGATTTCCGCTTGTCTCGAACGCCAATATATCGGCATATCTAGTCGATCCCTCATCGTCCACGGCGAACACTTCCTCGTAGCAGGTAAATTTCCCTAAATTTGAGCTTCGTGAGAGTTTGCTTAACTCGGTGGTGGCGCCTATAGTTACCTGAAGCATGTTATGCGGACAATGACCAAGCACGTGGGCTGGTGTTTCGTTCTCTCTGCCACATCTGCGACAGAGGGGTCCAACATCGCTTCCGGTGTGCACGGTGACCGCCGGTACTCCTCGGAGAGGCTCGTAGTTTACGTTTAGTTTCAGTGCATTTGTCCATTCGGAGCCCGTCAAAATCTGTTTTTCACAAACATATTTGTTGCCTTTGGGGTTGTCCTTAAAATGGTTAACACCAACCCCTTGCCACCTGCAGGACGCCCAATCTCCGAATAATTTTTCCCTCAGGTTTTGACGAACACGTTTCACTGATACCACCTCGCCGGGACGCGGTATCTCTAGCTCCAGCCTCTCCGCGCACAGTGTAGCTTCACTCTCATACTCGAATATTCTCTGAAACAGAGGATCCTGTACCTTGATCAGCTTCTGGGCTATTGACAAGTGCTGAAGAGGAGCCTCCCACTTGCACCGAAGGAGACCAAGACCGCGGTACCGCCGAGGAGCGTACAGCATGCCGTTATTTGTGTCCGCTGTCAACCCCAGCATCGCCTTCACATACCGCCTAATTATTCACTTCAAGTTCATTAGAGATGGAGCATCCTAGGTACTTTATAACCTCTCCTTTGTCTATGGATTTGATAATATTTCCGTTCTCAAGTGTGAGGCTGGTGGATGCGAGCACCCCATTGGCTATCACTATTCCTGTACTCTTGGCTGGGTTAACGGATAAACCGATCTCCTTAAACAAGCGCTGGGTAAGATCGATTATTCACTCGGCAGCCTCCACCCTGCAAGCCGTCACAGCCTGATCATCAGCGAACCCAGTGAGAATTATACCTGTCTCCTCATTGCGGAGCCGATAGCCCAGCCTATTTGCCAAATCTACGTCGCAAACTTCACGGTATAAGAAATCTGTGGCGACATTGAAGAGAGTCGGTGACAACGGCCCTCCCTGAGGAACTCCGCTCTTTACCAGCATATCATCTGTTTTCTTCGAGCCAAGGACCACGCGCGTAGAGCTACCGGTCAGAAGCGCCGAAGATCCGTCGACACGCCTTTTGACTCAAGCGACCTGATCACGTGTGCGTGCCCGATGTTGTCAAATGCACCCGTCACGTCTAGGAAGGCGATTACTGCATTTTTTTTCTTGCTTTGGGCATCTTTTAGCACAGCATCTATCAACCTCGCGTTAACGTGGCATCCAGGGACTCCTCTCACAAAGCCACGCTGACACCCTCCCTCTCTCTCTGCGGAACTCCTTAAGATGTGGCCAGTACCTAGACCTTTTTGCAGGCCTTTACCTGGCCTATACCCCATCTTTGGCCCGGATACCGCAACAGAGTCGGTCCCATCGCTCAGCCCAACCCGTTAGCCGCGGCTGCTGGCCAGCCAGCCGCGCCCGAGAGAGACCACGCCGAGGTGGGTCTTTTGAGCTGAGGATGCTGGCTTCCGCCATGGACCGAAACCGGACAGGGAAGAGAACCCTGCCCGGGTTGCCTGAGTAGGGAACCCTACTCAAGCATGGCCAGTCCCAGCCCTCTTCGCTCCAGCCAGGAGCGGGAGAAGGCCAGGAGGCGGCCATACGCCCGCCGGTCTCGGACAAGAGCCGAGTCTTCCGGTGGGCCTCCACTCCCCCATGTCGCCCGCCGCAGATCCCCGTGGAGGCTGCAGCGACGAAGCACATGGTCGGCGGTCTCCTCCTCGACACCACAAGGGCATGTTGGAGAGTCCCGCCGCCGGAAGAACCACAACTTGGCGTTAAACGAGCCGTGCCCAGTCAGGATTTGCATGACAGCGTGCTCAAGGGTGAACCACTTGGCCGCTGCCAGTCTCGTCCGAACGTCGGGCACGAACCCGAATGTACGCCTACCCGTTGAACTGTAAGTCCAACGCGCCAGCCAAGCCTCAACGACTAGGTCGTCAAGGATGCGGAGGCCCCATGCGGCCCCCCACTCCTCGGCCAAGAGACCGAGGCGCTCTGCCCAATCTTCACGGCACCGTACCCAGTCCAAGTTTCCCTGAACCAGGCGGCGCCCGTGAACCCATGCGTCGAGCAGGAGGTCCGCAGGAGGTATCCCCGCCAGCACCTGAAGCGCGTCGGAACTGACAGTCCAGTACGCCATGGTCACCCTTACCAAGGCCCGCCGCTGCAAGCTGAGGAGCTTCACCCTCTGAGCTTTCGTGGGCCGGTGCCACCACCACGTTGCACCGTACAGCAGGGTAGGTACGAATACCGCCCTGAAGTAACGAGCTCGGCAGTGGAAGTTCGTGCCCCATACGTTTCCCCCCACCGACCTAAAGAGGGAAAAGGTCCTCTCTAGCTTCCCCGCAACCGCCTCTAGCTGCGGGGTCGCTGTCCTCTCCGGGTTAATCTCGACCCCTATGTAGCGGCCCTGCCGTTCCCCCACAAGGCGTGATCCCCGATAGCGCACCACCAGGGGGCTACCCTGCGAGAGACGACCCCGCATTAGGACCATTTGGGTCTTCGGCACAGCGAGAGCCAGTTCGACCGCCCCGCACCATTCGTCCACGACCCGCAACAGCCGATCGATCTCCCGACCGGCCTCGTCCCGGGAGCGCGCCGCGACAACAACCGCAAGGTCGTCCACGTACGCCACTCCCTCGAAACCCTCCCCCTGCAAAAGCCACAAAAGGGCGGCAAAGAGAAGGTTCCACAAAGCAGCCGCCTCACTACCGTAGCGGAACCGCACCTCCCTCGACTCGAAGTACGAGGCGATCACCCTAAAGATGTCGTTTGGGACACCAGCATCTCGCAGCGCCATCAAGACCCCCGGCCTCGACACTGAGTCGAAGGCCCCCTGCACATCCAGCAGGACCACCACCTTGTACTTCCCGTAGGGGGCATCGACGAGGGACTGCACCGCGTCCAGTGCCGCGTCCGTCGAGCCCCCTCTTACCCCCCCAAATTGGCGCGGATGGAGCGCCTCCTTGATGAAGGGCTCCAACCGGCCAAGGAGGAGCCGCTCCAGGACCTTGCTCTCGCAAGGCAGGAGGCTTATCGGCCTATAGCTACCGGGAGACGCCGGGTCGCGGTCGGGCGGCTTCAGAAGAAGTATCACCACAGCGACCCGCCATCTCACCGGGAAGTACCCCGCCACAAGACATCGATTGTAGAGCCCCAAAAAAGACTCCGCTGCCGAGTCCGGGAGATGCTTAAGCATCTCAGGGCACACCCCGGTGAACCCCGGAGCCCTGCCCGACGCCAACTCACCAAGGGCGTCCCGAAGCTCCTCCTCCGTGGGGGGTCCCACAAACGGCAGGCAGTTTGTGGCGGTCCGCGGCAGAGTCCTCCCCGGGTTCGTCCCGCCCCACCACGCGACGCTTCCATAAACGGTCCCTCCACCACGCGACGCTTCCAGAAACGGGAGGACGCTCGGAGACCTGATCTTCCCCACTGCGACCCTGTAGGGAATGCCCCAAGGGTTCGCCGAGAGACCATCCTCAACGAACATCCTCCACGCGGCCCGCCGGGTGTATCGACCCGATATCCGGGTTCCCTGGTAACGTTTCTTATACCCCCCGCTCGCACGAGTTTTCGTATCCCATATTTTCCTTGAAATGTTTCTCAATTGTCTCGATGGAAAGCGGACAGTTATTCCGGGCGTCAGCATCCATTATCCTATTAACTACCCTCCGTCTTCGGTTATAATAATTATACTGGGCTAGCTCGTACTGGTATGCTTCCCGTCTTCTTGCACGAGAGTTATTATGTGATCTAGTAGGGTTAGTTACCTTCGAAGCGCCCTTTCCTAGGACCTTCTCCCTGCCTTCCTTCCTCTGCCGGAAGTATCTCACCGCTGGATGTTTCGGACCCGGCAAATACTGATTAGCCTTTCTTAGAAAATTCGAGAAATCCGCTACTGCTTTATTGAATGCTTCTATATTGATATTTCCCTCCTTGGATATGGCCTCGAACTTAGCGGCCCACCTCCTCACATCTTCTTTCACACCCGGGTCCTCAACGACTGGGGCTTTCTTGCTTGAATTGCCCGACTTCAAAATGCTTGCAAGAGTCATCTCATTGGCCAGAGCAGGATGTTTCTTTGCTATATGTATCCGTAGTCCCCGGGCATTCTTGTTCGAAACACCACAAATGCTGCAGAGACTCAACCTCTCTTCAGTGTTATTAGTAGGAGCCCCCACCGTTGCTGAATCCGGAAGCTGCACTTCCTCCTGAGGCCCCGAGGTGGCCCTCGGATTGGTCGGGAAAACGTCGTTAATAGACACGATTTTGCCCCTAGTGACGCCCCCTTCGTCCGTCCATTCCACCGAAACGTGATAGTTCTCGCTACTATCTACTCCGACAACAGACACCTTGGAGGTTATAACCCCTTGCTGGCACGTACCGCCGGTCCGCAAAAACCAAACTGTTTGGCCTACTTCCATGGCACGTTGGTGGAGATTTAATGAATCCTTCAGTCACGACCCACTGCACACCCAAGTCGTGCGGGCTTGAGATGCTCCCGTGGCAAGGGGAAGACGAAGACATCCCATGGTCGGTATTGTAACAAAAAAAATATTACAAATCACGTATAACTGAGTTCGGGGTCAAAGTATACTTTTATTTCTCCTGAATGAAGGCTCTAGGAGAAAAATATTTTTCTCTTGCCTCAACTCGTCCCTTCCACCGTAATTATCAATAATTAGAAGAAAAGGAAATTAATCCAACGATTTCAACACACTTTGGGCCAACGATGGCACAGGTTTGCCGCTTACCTCAAGGAACAACTTCATTCGCGAATTTCAGGCAGTTTTACCACAGATTACTCCACGAGTTGTCCACAAGATACAAATTCATTTCCGCGAAAAAGGACCCAAAACTAGCAATTTCACTTAAATTAACACTCGAATAAGACCCGAAACTTGCAATTTCACGGATATTCAGCCAGGAACTTTGAAATTGTGCTCAAATTAGAACCCTAATACAGGACACGGCTAAATATTCATCTTTAAACCTTGCCTCTGGTGATGGCTATCCGTCAGTGTATGGGTGCTACAAGGAAGCACGAGTACGGTAAATACGCCATGTTTGGTCTATCCAATCAGTGTCACTGGAGGATACAAGGAGGGGGCAAATGGAGCACTTTTGCCACCCCACTCATTCTTTAAAATGTACGTTTTACCTTATTCTTTTGTTTCAGGAAAGAACACACCATTTACAGAATCGTCAGTTTTTGCTATTTTCAGGGCACGCATTTGTTGTCCTTGCAACTATTTTTAGGGCGCGAATAGTCAGTTTGGCAATCGAATAGCCAGTCAAGTAATTTTAGAGGTCGAGAGCAGTCATTTTCATCAGCACGGGATAATTAATTAGTGGGGGGGGGGAAGAGGTCGATCATGGTCAGTTCATCGTTTATAGGGCGCGGGAAATTACATTAAGGGCCAGTTTGGATTGTTTAAAGAACGTGAATTGAGAGTCTGAGATTTCTGTCGCTTTTGAGGACACGAACCGTGTTCTATCCCTTTTTAAGAAGCGAATTTCGGCCATTTTTAGGGCACGAAATTCATCAGTTCGGGCACTTTTTACGGCGCGAACCGTCAGTTTCATGAACTATTTCAGATTTGTCAATTTTAGGGCATGAGTTGAAGTGGTCGGTATGACTTTTTTCAGGGCATGATTGGTCATTTCAGTCAATTTTATGGTGCTAACGCTTTAGCTTAGCAATTTTTAATGCGTGAATCATCAGCTACACCATTTTTTGGACGCAAACCGTCAAGCCATGTCTAGGTTAATTTGGCAATTTTTATTTTAGCCCGTGAGGGGGGGGGCAGGAGGAGGTTGAATAGATAATTTGATGATTATTATGGCGCGAATCGTCAGTTCATCCAACTTTCTATGCGCGAATAGTCAGTTTTGCCATTTTGGGGCGTGAACAGTCAGTTTAGCAGGTTTCGTCCAAGGAAAAGCCAGTTCAACTAATTTTATGCCGCGAATAATAGTCAGTTAAGCCATTTTTAGCAGAGCGAAGCGCAAAAAACAAAAGAGAAAACAATTTTACTTCAATATAAGACACCGTTGACCCTCTTGTTTTAGTCATGCCAGCAGATTTTGCACTCTTGCGGACCATTTAACTGTTATACCTTTGCTCAGAACTCATTTCACTGAAATTAAGATCTGAAACTCGCTAGCTCGTGAAGATTTTGCCTAAAAACACGCAATTTTGACGGATATTTACTAAGAAAATGTTGCAATTTTGTTGAGGCACCTGGGTACGGGGTATGGGCCTCGTCAGCCTACGACGCGGTCGGTCGTGGGTCCGGAGACCAGAAAAAACAATTGCAAACTTGCAATTTTCCGAAAAGAAGGAAGTTGTAAAATGCAATTTTTCCGAAATAATTAAGATCCGAAACTTGCATTTTCGCAAGAAATAAGACCCGAAGACTTGAAACTGTCAATTTTGCGTAAATTGGGCAGGAGCCTTGTAATATTTCGGTCAAATAATTAGCACACGAACTTGCCGAATCATTCAATTTCATATTCAAATTCAAAGTTAAGGGCACAGTCGGGACCGGTTCGCCCAGAGTTCACGCCCAAAAGTCACTGAAACTTGCAGTTTCTCTTAAATTAGGAGGTGAAACTAGCAAAATCGTCAATATTTAGCAATAAGAATTGCAATTTCGCGGATTTTTACTTCCATAGTGTTGCATAATTATGCACCTAGCCTGGGGGTTCCGCGGACCCCCGGAAATGAAAGAATTGAAAGACCCCCTCGAAACCCGAAATTTCACGGAGGAAAAGACCTGAAACTGGGAAGGTCTGAGACTTCAATTTTGCGGTTGCCAATCCCCAGAAACTTCAAATTTCAGTTCTATGTAAGTATGTATCCCTCGAAACTTGCAATTCATGGCTTCCCCCCCCCTTTCCACATAATTGAGAGGGTGGGTCATGGGGAGGACTTTTCTACGAGGTGGCCAAATCCAGGTCTACTCAATACCCCGCCACAGTACCAGTTGTGGTGGTAGAGTTGGTAGACTCCTCGGCTGACGGGGCAAGTTAGTTCATTTTATAAGCTTTTCCACCGCTTTCCCTTCCGTTCAGGGGGAGGGGGAGGGATTCACCATAAACTGATCGTAATCAGCCTAAAAACAGGCACACACTCTTCAGAATTGAGATGAGACTGTTAAAATTTCGTTTCTACACATTTAGCAGTACAGAGATGTCTTGCGGGTTTTATTTACTCTACAAATAGGAAGAGCGTACACGTACGAGCGTTCGCTGTTAGAATTGTGATTAAGCGCAACAATATGCGGCTTTAAAACTCATGAAAATATTCCTAGTTCACAGCTGACATTGAGACAACGCAAAATCACGAATACTTGGGACAAACTCGGGACTTAAATTGGGGAAAAGCCCTTATTCGCGGAGCTAAAACTGAGAAAAGCGCTAATTCAAGGACAAAAAAGATAAAAAGTGCGAATTCGCATCTTAAAAATTAAGAAACACGATGATTCTCAGCTAAAATTATGATAAAGTGCTACAATTTAGCTGCTATAAAAATTGAAAAAAAAGGGCATTCACAGCTAAAAGGGAGAAACGCAAACTCATGGATTCTCGGGGCAACATTGGGACTGAAAATGAGAAAAAACGCTAATTCACTAGTGAAAGAGACAAAAACGCGAATTCGCGTCTAAAAGTTACGAAAAATTACGAATTTATTGATAAAGTCGAGAAAAAGCGCTAAAAATCTAAGCAAAAATTTAAAAAATGTGCCAATTCACTGCTAAAATTGAGAAAAAAAAAACGCTAATTCACAGCTGAAAATGAGAAAACGCCAATTCGCCGATTCTTGGGGCAACATCGGGGCTGACATGGAGAAAAAGTGCTAAATCACGCGGCTAAAACTGAGAAAAACGCTAATTCACGGATAAAAAAGAGAACAACGCGAATTCGCGAAAAATAGAGAAACACGGCCACTCACGGTTAAAATTGCGATAAAGTGTTACAATTTGGCTGCTTTAAAAATTGAGAAAAAGCGCGAATTTACACCCTGAAAATTGAGATAACGTCAACTCACGGATTCTCCGGGGCTGGGACTGACATTGAGAAAAGGCGCTGATTTAACTGCGTGAAACAGAGAAAAACGCGAATTCGCGTCTAAAAATGGAGGAAAACTCCAATTCACTGCTAAGTTATGAAAAATTGCTGTTTTACGGATAAAATCGAGAAAAAGCGCTGTAATTCGCAGCTAAAATTAAGAAATGTGCTAATTCACAGCTGCAATTGAGAGAACACCAACTCGCGGATTTCTGAGGCCAGTTGGCAAAATTGAGAAAAAGCCCTAATTCTAAAACTATGAAAAATAGAAAATAACACGAATTGGTGTTTAAAATGGAAAAAAGCGCCAATTCACGGTTTAAATTTAGAAAACTTGCTAATTTGCTGATAAAATTGGGAAAGAGCAGTCAAACAAACGCTACCTAATGTACGGATTCTTGAGGCAACTTCACGGCTAATGGCTTATAAAAATCGCCGATTCGCTGCTAAGAATAAGAAAAAGCTAATTCGCGGATAAAATTGAGAAAATAGCTACAATTCGCGGTACTGCATCGCACCAGCCAGGGGTGGGCAAGATACTTGAGTATTTGAAATACTTTGTATTTTAAATACAAAATATGTATTTGTAATTGTATTTAAATACTTTTGGAAAAGTATTTGTATTTCTGTATTTAAAATACATTTTTGAAACTATTTTGGGTTTTGTAATTGAAATTCCTTTTCAAAAGTATTTTGTATTTCACACTCAACGAAAATACAAATACAAATACAAATATAAATACTTTTAATTTCAAAGTTCTTTAGTTTCCACTTCTTCGCCACCATTCACCAGTACAACCTAACTTAGTGACACCATATTTGGCACAAAATCCCGGTGTAATAACAGCCTTCGATTGACGTTTTCATTTTTCGAAAAAGTGGAGAGGGAAGGGTAGTCATGGTGGGATGTGGAAGTTCCGAATTCCTTGTTAGCACAACTGCCGCAAAAATGATGCTAGCGGATGGAAACTTTGCACAAAAATGGATCATACAGAGCCCTAGCCTACAAGTACACAAAGCTGTACAAGTAAACAAAACTCGTGGCAATTATTGCGAAAAACAACGCTAATTCGAGTTTAAACTGGACCAAAATGGCAAATTGACAACTCAAATGGCGAAAAATCGCCTATTAATAAAAAAAAGAGAATAGATAATGTGCTAATTCGCTGCAAAATTATCAGAAAACGCTATTTCACAGCTGAAATGAAGAAAAATCCATGTCCCATGTCCCATTTAATAAATGTTGTTTAAAAGACACGAAACAATATTTATTGTAGATTGTACAAAATGTGTATAAAATGTTGTCTACTTTCATTTAATTAATGTTTTATAAATGGCTACTTCCAACGTTGAAACAATATTAGTTATATTCCTTTTTAAAATATTGTACAAATGATCGGCAATAATAATGATTAAATGTGATGATCAAAAATATTGGTACCTACACCAATTTTTGATACGTTGCCTCTAACTGGGTACTCAAATTTCAAACAGGCAGCTTTTTCGAAATTTCGCTGCACAAACTCTGCGAAGTGCTTCTGTAAGGAACGTCAGATTAACAATTAGGAACTTGCATGGGTCGGAATTTTCTAGGGAGAATTTTTTTTTTTTGGCTAGGTAGAACCTAAAAATGAACTTGTCGCAACAAAGTGCTCTTAAAATCGTGCCAATAATTATTAAATTGGTAATAAAAATTCATTAATTTTCGCACTCGTCACAACGCCTTGTGATTGGCTGAGTGTCTGTGACGTCACTTAGTTCAACTTTTTTCGAGTGACTGTTATTGGTATGGAGATTCATAGTTTCAAACTCATTTTCTTTCGTTATTTAAAAGTAATTTTACACATTAAAATGGAATTAAATATATAGTCCGTCTGAACTTACAGAAACTGGGCTCCGCAGAATAGGTATACTTATTTTCTCTGATCAAATTATCATTTCCTTCTTTTTGCCTTAGTTATCACTTTACGATCGCAGTTCCAAGTCCTATCTTACTATTGCTATTACTTTTATTCATTTGCTTTGAGGCGTAATAGAATATGTATAAATACTTCTTCGTGCCTCAATGCAAGAGCACAACTTTAAAAACTCCGGAAAAACTATGTAACGGTGCCTATGAATAACACAGCTCCGCCGAAGTGGTTCAAAGCATGCAGGCGAGAACAACATGGTCCGGTTCTATCAATCTATAAGGTTCTTCTTATGTGAAGACTACTTTGACGTGAGTAAATTCAATTATTACATAATCATAGAGGTCGGAAGCCTTCAGTGGCTTCATTAGTTTGTTTCTTCTTGTTTTCTGGCTCTTCCTTTCTGAATGCGAAGGATGAAGTCAGGATAACATTGCTCCGTTTCTTGATTCTTATCAAGAAAATTTCAATAAAACAAAAATATTATCCTACAAACGTGGGAACAACGCTTAAGCAACATTATTAATCTAATATTGGCGTAAAATATTGAATCAACGCTTAAACAACATTAGTTATATAATATTTATTCTTCATTGGTCAATCAATATGGCATAAATATTTTTTTGTATTGACAATATTTTTTCAACGGTCCAATATTGGACAAACATTTAAAAAACATTTCCTGGTTTATTGGGGAGATGAAGCCCTATTATACATATAATTAAAATTGAAAAAAATTACTAATGCGGTGCCAATTTGCGGCTAATTTAGAGAAAATCAGTAATTATTCTGGCTAGAATAAAGAGAGAAGTTAATTTTCAGCCTAAATTGAAACAAAAAGTGCTAATTTACTGTCACAAATGGAAGAATTGCCGATTTGCAGTAAAAATATCGGAAAACGCCAATTCGTGGCTGAAATGAACAAAATTCGCGTTGGGGAAAAGCGCATATTTATGTCTTTATGGTGGGGGGGGGGCGGATTACCCCGCTAATCAGTTGCTAATTTGCGGCGAAAAGCGCTAATTTGCTGTTAAAGTTGACAAAAAGCACTCATTCGCGGCTAAAATAGGGAAATTCGCAGTTTAAATTTGGCATAAGCGCTGTTTAGCGGATAGACTGTGGAAATAGCGGTAATTTGCCTACAATATATGGAAAAGGCCATGGCTAAAATTAGGAAAAGGCCTTAGAGGTTACCAATAGAGGTTTTATGTATAGTTAGAGACTTTTAGGGGCCTCTTGAAGATTTCCGCCCCGGGGCCCCGATATAGGTCCACCAGTGACCTCACCTCCTTTTCAGCTCACGATCCACCAGTGCTCGCCGGTTCGGTACTAAATACTTCGTGACAACTTGTCTACTTTTCTTTGCGCATCGCGGCGAAGCGCCATTTCGTGCTGCTACATTTTGTCAACTTGCCTATTGAAAGACCTGATATTTTGAATTATTTATTTTTCGTGTTTTTCGCACTATCTGCCGTCGAAGTCGAATTTTTGAAAAGTACTTTAAATTTTATTTGAATTTTATTCAAAATACAATTCAAAAAGTATTTGTATTTCAGTATTTAAAATACATTTTTGAAAGTATTTTGGGCTTTGTATTTAAAATACATTTTCAAAGTATTTTGCCCACCCCTGAGCACCACTAACGGTTTATAATGCAGTGCAATGGGTTAAAAAAATTGTCAAAAGCTGCGAGTCCTGTGCATAAGTCCGTCACAACCCGAAGAAAGCCCCCGTACATCCTTGGGATCAGCCCGACAAGTACTTGTACAGGGTACATGACGACTATGCGGGTCCAGTTGAAGAAAATTTTTTTGAATTTCTCCTGGATGGATTCATTCTTTGCTTGGATTCCCGGGATAGCTCAGTTGGTTAGAGCACCTGGCGCGAAACTGGGAGGACGTGGGTTCGAATTCCACCTGGGGAGCAATTTTTTCTCGGAACTCAAAACAAGTAAAGAAGAGTAATAGCGTTTTCCATTTGCCTAAAATTCCGCTCTGAAGTCGAGCACTTCCACCCGTCTTTTCTGAAGTATATCATATGGTAACGGAATAGACGGGTGGAAATGCTCGGCTCCAGAGCGGAATTTTATGTAAATGGAAAACGCCATAAGTATTCAATTTAAAGATTAACTTCTTTATTTTCAGCCTCCCCACTCCCTCGAATTCACGTTTGTGACTACTTGACTAGGGTGGTGGTCTTCTAAACGCAATGAATTCACTAATTGCCGACATGTTACATATTTTCTCACTTCTAGCCATGAATTCGGGCTTTTTCTCATCTATAACCGTCAAGTTGCCTATAGAAACCGTGACGTAGCATTTTATCGATTTTGCGCGAATTAGCGTTTTTGTCAAGCTGAGCAGCGAATTACCGATTTGTCTTCATTTTTAGCCATCGGCTCGCCCCAAGAACAGAACATTAGAGTTTTTTCTAAATTTTAGCCGTAATAGAGTCGGCAATGAGGTTTTATCAGCGCCTTTTTCCAATTTTAGCTGCGATTTATTAAATTTTGGACATGAATTTGTGCTATTTCTCATCTTTAGGTACGATATGTTGCCTCCAGTAACCGCGAATTGGTGTTTTCTCGCATCCCCCCTCCCCTTGAATTAGCGTTTTTCTCCATTTTTGCTAAAAATGAGCGATTTTTCTCACTTTTCATCATCATGTCATCGCAAATGCGACGGATATCGCATCGGATATGCATCGCAGATTCGCGATTTGGTTTATATGACGGAGCCAAATCGGCGGAATTGTGTTTTTCAAGGAGCTAAAGGCAAAAATTAGCGAAACCGGCGAATGTGGGTTCTGTACGTGTCAAATCCAATAAATTTTAAATTCAAAAGAGGGCAACTTATTGAATGGCTTTTTGAAGGACCAAACTTTACAATTTTACAACGGAAGCGAAGCCCTTCAAGGGTAACACAAAAAACTTTTATTTAGAAAGTTTCAAATCCTTTCGAGCACCACTTGCCCTACGGAATGAATCGCTTATTTTTAATTTCGTCTACCCAAACGCCAATTGAGACGATAGTGAGATAAGTCTATTACATGAACTTACTTCCTTCAAATGAAGATTTCGCAAACGGAAAATCATGAAGAGCGTTGCCCATTTCCTTTTCGAATGGAAGAAGGCTAAAGAGGTCAGAGCTGGAACAGAAAGCTATAAAAAATGCAAACAGTCCTCTTATTTCGACGGTATTCTTCATGGGAACAGGAAAAAGATGCGTGCATCGGAAATATAGATCCGATGAAGAAAGTTGTTTATGCCTGTATCTTCATTAACACACGCACAACTATACAATTCCGTCATTTCCTTTTGATTTTTATTAATGTCGATAGTTTCAAGAGTCAAAATAGAAGGTTGTAATTATAAGCATTTTCTAGTTTCTTTACTTGCCTCACACCGGTCATTTCTTCGTACTGACACGAAGGTATCGGAAGATACTGTGGATCGTTATAAAGTTATAAACAAGGAAATGAGGCCGAAGGCGCATTGCGCTTCCTTGAAGCGCTCCAATCTTTTATTATTTGTTAATTAATTTTAAAGCTTTTTGAATTATGTTGACATAAATTTCGGCTATAACCCAATTTTTCAAGTCATGGAAATATGAGCGTGAGAGAGCGAGCAAACATTATCTTGGATTCGTCCATAATCGAGCGCATTGGAGTAAAATCCACTTGACTCAATTTTATTACATTTCCTGATAAATGTCACAACCCCTCTACCATAACATCAATTTATCGATGTTTTTTAGTCATTAATTTATTTGGCTATTACTATAGACTTATTTAAATTTAAAGTTTTTTCTGCATCTCGAACACTGTAGGGTCGTATTCATAAACCAACCTTAACGAGGCCTTAGCTTCCCGTGACGGACTTGATCCGTGTGAATGGCTACAAACCTTTCACGGGGTTCGTTTC
>CM075942.1:65112625-65342952 GCA_038030265.1 Corythucha ciliata | reverse complement strand
CCTCCTCTATTTACTTAAAATTGAGAACTACACTACATTTCACCTTCTATTGATGAAAACTAAGGAAGTGATGGTAGTGTAGGGTATGGTGTGGAAGGGAAGGGGGAAGCGCCTTATTTTTCGCCCCCCCCCTGAACCAAAATACTTCCGCCGCAGACACGGTCAAACTTGTCGTCAAGCTTCACTTCAAACGTGCCCAAGCGTCACGTGGATACCTTCTCCTTCCTAAGATAGCTTGTCCTCCCATTCCAAAACATTAATTTTACAGAAAAATATGAGCAGTCGCCTACGTACCAACAATATTCGTGAAAGGTGCATACAGATCGGCATAAATGGAGGGGAGGGTCAAATTGAATGACGCTTGCCTACGATATCTTATCCATGGCAAGATTTCCTGTTCTCACTTAATGCCGATCTCCCTGCACCCTTCACGAACACCCTTCATTGACCTTTTCCGTAATTTTAGGCGCGAATTGCTGCTTTTTCTCAACTTTATCAACGAATTTAGCTATTCTCAATTTTAGTCGTGAATATCGTTTTACCCTATGACGTGAATTAGATATTTGTCTCAATTTTAGCCCCGAATCAACGCATTTTGGTTCTGGAAGTTCCATCTAAAAACCTCAAATCATCACTTTTTCACAATTTCGGCCACGAATAATAAGCACTTTTCAATATTTTAGCCACGTACTTGCCCCAAGAACAGCAAATTAGTGCGTTTTCCCAGTTTTAGTCGTCGAAGGAAGGAAGGTAATTTTCTCTATTTCAGCTGCGAAATTGCCTCCAGAAGGCGTCAAGACATTGCCAATGCTCCTTTTTAACTAATTTTCAACTAAAAAAGTTTTTTCTGTCTGTGAAATGGATATAATTTTAATGAGCCAACCCCACGATACTTCAAGGGTTTTCAGCAAACCCAAAAGCCACGATATTGGGTTTTTAGCCAATTGTTTTTAACCAACGTTGGACGACGTAAAAACTTGATTTTTTCAATGAATGACCAACGTTAGTTTTCAACGTGGTCCAGCGTTGGTTTTCGACGTTGATCAATGTTAGTTTTCAACGTTGGTCGACGTAAAAACGCAATTTTTTTCAATGATGACCAACGTTGGTTATCAACATAAATCAACGGTGGTTTTCAACGTTAACCAACGTTAAGGCTTTTATTATAATTACAAAACTTGTGTATGAGTTGATTTCTGACACGTGTAAACACTCCTGATAGAGCTCTCAGTCATTAAAAAGTTGCGCAATAAGTGCCTTTGAGCTCTCTCAGAGATGTTAACGTAACTGAGAGCAACACTCGCAATAATTTTCGCAATTTTATTGCACGCGTATTTAGAGCCTAACTCTTCAACGTTGATCGACGTAGGTATTCCAGTGTGTGAACATCCAAAATAAAAGACGCCTGAGAAGGAGGTTGAATAGAAAAAAAGTTATTTTTGCACAAAAATATAGTATATTGAGAATGATATCAATAACACGTACAAAACGGAATTTTAATAATTATCCAACGTTTCTAATATTATTAGTTTTTAAGCCATACAAATATTAATTTGGTTTATATTTTATTTTCATGGTTTTGGCTTTTTCTTCTTATACTTATTTGTTTCCTGAGCTTTCGCCTCCTTGTGCTGAAGGCATCGTCAGAGAACTTTCTTTATTTCGATGGCTTCTCGAAGTTTTTGTTTACTCCACGCACTTTCACGAGGATTTTCGTATCTTCAAATTTGATGACGTGTGATTGACCGCTGTACATGTGTTCAGCTATTTCTGATTTTTCAATACGGCTGACATTGTTTTCTGGCATTCTTGTTTTGACGTTACGAAGAGTTTCACCAATGTTTTCGAGTTTTCTTTCATCTTTGACATATCTGAGAAAGCAATTTATTTTTATTGATGGTTTGAATGTTGATCTTCCACCACAAAACAAGATCAACATTCAAGCCATCAAGAAAAATAAATTATATCCTCTTGCTCAGGATATTAACACAGTTGTATGGCTTAAAAACTAATAATATTAATAACTTGATTAATGTTCATTTTTAGGGTTTTGGCTTTCTGCTTCTTCTACTTCTTCGTTTCCTCATCTTTCGCCTTCTTGTGCTGAAGGCATCATCAGAGAACGTTTTGGGGTTTTTCTTAATTTGAAACCACAGACATGACTGTGACAAATGGAGGGGGTGTCAAATTCTTTGGCGAAAGCTCAGGAAGCGAAGAAGTAGAAGAAACAAAAAGCCAAACCACTAATAATAAAAAATATTAATTATCCAACTTTGGTTTCCTCCCATCCCAATCTCCACATTCAGCGAGGGCTCTTCCAATTAATTTTCCAGCCTCGTCTTCCTTTAATTCTTTATATTTTTTCTTCATCGATGCTGTCAATGACACATATAATATAATATAATATAATATTATATAGTCTAGATAAAACCTATAATAGAATAAACAAGAATTACCAATTATTATTAGGAAAAGGCGAGCATTTTTGAACGGTTTCTTGCCCTTCTGCCATGGAGGCTGAACTGCCCAGCCAAATCCTTATAAAGGGCCCTCTTTAATACAGATATGGCGAACGCCTTTTCATTTCGCCCGTAGGCAGACTGCGCAAGGTGGTTTATCTGTGTTGAGAAGGAGGACATTAGAAAAATTATGGAAAGTAAAATTTGTTTTACATCGTGCCAAAATAATAATAATTATGAGTATTAACGCATGCATCCATTGACTCGAAAAAGTATAACATAGATTCACGTACCAATGAGAATTGCGTCGCTTCGTCAGTTCTGAGTTTTTCCTCCAGCTCCTCCATTTCACTCAATGTTTTCAAAGGAAGGTCTGGAAGGTTAGTGGTGCATGCAATGACCTCTGCCTGGTTGTACGAATGATCTTGGCCACGGACTATATTCGAGAGCCGATCGACGCGACTTGAGAGCCCATCGACTCTATCGTGCATGCAGACCTCTTATTTCTCCCACCATGATCTCCATTTTTTTAAGCAGCAGTGCTGCATCTGAAAAAAATTACATATTGATAAATGAAATAGTCTTTATACATGGCTGTGAAACTTATTACATCCTGGCATTCCTGAAGAATTTGATGGCTGCGGACCAGGACTCCGCCAGGCCGACGTTGAAGACCCTTGAGATGGACTCATGACCGACGATTCTGTGAGTAAAAAAAAACACGTAAATTATTCATTGTTTGTGTTCATTGTTTTCAATACTACAGAAAAATTGGCAATAAGAAGAATACCTATTATTTTTTCGGGCAGTTTTGGTATCGGGTAGGATTTTAAATTCTTGGCTTTGTCTGTGAACCGGTAAAGCAGAACGTCGTCTTCTGAATTCCCCGGCTCAAACCGCCTCGGCTTCTTGTTCTTCCTTTTTTCCTGATAGCAGTTGTCGGAAGAATCTGACGAAATGTTGGACGTATCTTGGGCCCGTTTAGCTTTGATCTCCCCTCTCGCGAAATTACCTTGAATTAAGTATTTTTTCGCTGAGAACATTTTCATTATGAATACAAAATAGTCACTTACGAGCTTAGCCAAGAACAACAACTGGAACATTTCTCCACGATTCCTCGGGACTACTGCATCCCCGAATCAGCCCTATTACTTTGGAAGTAGGGCCGGAAGGCCACTTTACTGAATTCTTGTCACAATCCAGCCAAGAGCTAGGAACAAATTCAATTGCATCTTCTTCGATAAATTTCACTATAACGAATTTCTTTTTCGATTCTTCACCCATCATTTAGCCTCTAAAATAAAATAAAATAGTTTAACCTACAATCTGGAAAATAAGCTAATACGCACACCAAATTCTGAAATTCATCAGACATTAATTACCAATCAAATTATATGGGTCATAACTGCAGCAACTTGGGCGCTCTCACTGGCATAGCATTTAGCTTTCACCTCATTGACTTTAACAATAATGTTATTCATTGCCTTTTTGGGTGCCTTGAACGAATAGTAATGAATAATTCTCGAAGAACAAGGATTCGAAAAAAAATCGGACGTGTCTAACTCGCGACAAACCATGAAACACTCTTTATTCGCCTTCTGAATTGACTCGATTTTTACAATTCTATTGTCAATTAATTGGACGAAGCCATCCCTATCCATTTCCGATACTTTAAAGCCTTTTATTATGATTTCGTTTTCCTTAACGGGATTATTCGAAATTTCGATTGGACGCTGTAATTTGCATTGTGTCTCTGACAATCTTCTGTACAATTGTGACAACTGCTTATTCCCACCTCTAATTAATCGTTTTAGTTGGCCCAGGTAATTTTCAAAGGGAAATGCGCTAAAGCGATCAAGATTGCCATATTGTCTGACATCATCTGCTATGTGTACTAAATTATGAACATTATATATAACGGACGTGTCACCGTAGAATAACGTCATGTCTTCAACAAAAGACTTCAAGAGTCCTTCAGCGTACGTCACATAGCCTTCTACGGCTATTAATTTAGGACTAGACAGAATTGAAATGGCAACATGGAGACACAGAAAGTGTTCATACAAATGGGTCGGAAGAATTTTCTTCAGCACGAAAGGTCCTGTATACAGCAAAAATTGCCTGAGCTCACTTGCTTTCCAGCGGTCAATATCAAAAAGTGACCTCGGCTTTCTAGCAAACTCCGACGGAACGAATTTCCGAGTATCAAGTAGCCTCTGGGAAGTTTGTTCCACCTGAGTATGGTTTAATCTCGAATTTCCGATGGTTCTTTGCCTTTGCTGCCCTTCCTAATCCAATAAATAATTAATTTCTTGACTACACCTAGGCACACAAGGTGCATATAATCGAGGGGGAATTTTGTGGCAAGACCCACCTTCAATTCTATGAGCGGACTTAGCCCTGTGAAATGATCGCTATTCCTTCCATTAATGAAATCAAGGTCTGTGCGTTTAGGACTTTCAATATCAAAAATGATGCGTCCTTTTACGTATTTCCCCTTTTGCGTACATTTTTCGCAAGCATAATAAGCGTTGTGACCTTTTGTGCATTTCACAAATGCTTTAGCAGGAGCGTCACAAATAAAATTATTTATCTTAAAATAATATTTATTTCCTTGATACTCAAACCCAGAGGTACTTAGTCGTGAAACTTCAGACACAAAATCTTTAAAAAAACCATCAACCGATTTAGGCTTGGTGGGCCCACAAAAACAAGCTATTACAAACGGTTTCACCCTCACTTCAGAATCTATAAGCTCCAAAATCGGCCATAGCTGAGTGTTCGAACTTTTTGAGATGGGTAGCCCATCCACATTAATTGAAAGTTCAACAGATTTATTTGGGCATATTTGTAGCAAATCAAACGCGACTAGGCCTCTTTCAATTCCGAAGTAACTAAACTGTGCTCCAGCCTCAAATGAATCTATTTTGGCAGTACGGACGGTTTTAAGAAGTGTTCTTCCATCGGCAGGTAATTCTGGATGGTACACCTTAAGGATTTTGAGGAGACGAGAAAGAGAACTTAACGTTGTTTTCTCCTTTAGCCCCCATGCCCTAAGTTCCTCTCCTAAACCATGCATCGGACGTTCGCTTAAGCCAGAGCATGATAAATCTTCTCCCAAATGAAAGGCTGAATGTTCATGGAATTGAGAATTATTCGAAGGAAGGTCACTTGTTAAATGAAAATCAGCGTCACAATCAGAAGGCGATGTCCCATTACCTGACGATGAACTCAGAGAGCTACCAATACTATCAGAATCAGATTGACTATAGCTCAAGGCATCACGAAAGGTGACATTACTGTGGCAATAGTCATTTGTGCTATTTGCTTCCAGCGCATTATTATTAGCACCGTGGCTGACCGGCGAATTTTCAGTACCAATTGTTGATAACAGCAGTGAATTTTGACTTCCTTCGATTAAATAACGGACTTCTTCCTCTAACTGGACTGTTTGATACTCTTTGTCCAACTTTCGTTTCAATGACTTTGATAAAGAATACTTAGTTTGGCGGTGCATCTAAAAAGAAATGCTAGTATCAGAATGACTCGAGGACAAATCTAATAATAATAATAATAATAATAATAATAATAGTAATAATTTAGGTGGCCTATTCTTGAACGCTTTGTCAACACTAATTTCAGTTGAAATACTTATCTTACTCTTTTTTGTTCTAAATCCAGACAAAACTGGCCGCCACTATATCCATCTTTTTTTTCTCCTACCCTCTCAAAGTATTCTACGTTTCCCATGTGGAGAACCACTGTCCTAATTACCTAAAATTGCGAAAATACTACTTTGCCGTTCCTGTGGCCTCATTTATCGGCCCTATAAATAAACCCTTCCAAATGAGGTCCAGAAGAGTTCGCCTTTTAAGAAAATACGAAATTCGTTAATACATATTATACTGGTATACATAAGCTACATCGGTGCCTATATTTGGCAACAGAAGATCCCAATACCACCTTGTTCCTCCGCATGACTTTCAAAACAGTCAACTTTCATCAAATTATTCTCTCTTATAATATTTGATAATTAAAATTACTTACGTAATTGCGTATGCAAAAAAAGTTGCTCTGGAGCGCGATCCGATGCCGTCTGTTTGATAATTCCTCAGCTCACAAATTCAAAAAAACACACGCCGGTGAAATAGTCAAATTTCAAAGTCAAAGCAATGATAAATTGAAACTAAGTGGCCTAACGTTGTTTATCCATTATTATTATTTTCCACGTGGGAAATTACCGAGAAAAGCAAAATGATCCCGCACATTGTGCTGACGGCTGGAGGGACAGAATGGAAGGTGGAATTTGGAATTCAATAACGGCATTTGCAGAATAAAACAGTTAAATAAATCACTGAACAAAAATAAAAAATATCATGATCAATCGTATACTTCTGTGAAAAATAGTGATTCAAACAAATTTTAGTTCATCTTAGCGCTCTAAAATTCGACTCAATAATTTAATGTAACGAAAGCCCTGGTTTCCATTGAGATTTATCAAAAACTTTGATGGGGGGGGGGGTGAAATGGGGGATGAAATTTCAAAAAAATCGCTTAAATTCACACGTTTAGGTATTATAAAATACGGCACAAAAATTTAATCTTACAAAGCCCTTGGAAAACTACCGAAACTTTTCGACATTTTTGAAGAGAGGGTGGTGAAAATAGAGGAAGCAGTTCGGCTTAATGAAACAAATTATGGTATCAAAATTATTACTTCTGGGACGGCTTAGGGTATCCGTATGCGGAATGAAATGCACTCTTTCCGACCGCCAGCTGCCGGAGCGATTTTTTTTTTTTTTGATTTTCCAGTCATTGTTAAATCATCATTGACCTTCACTGACCAATGTTGATTTTTCAGTCACTGGTAAACCAACATTGACTTGCGTTGACCAGCGTTGATTTTTCAATGATTGAAAAATCAACGTAGGTCAATGAAAATCAAGATTGAGTTTCCAATATACAACGTATCTCAATGCAACCAACGTTGGCCAACGTTGGTCAATATTGGTCAATATCGTTGTGCTGCTTGGGTGGGTTTTCAGGAAGCCCCAAACCCACGAAATTAAGGTTTCAGTTCTTCAGCGGGGCAAACCCCACGAAATTAGCGTTTAAGTGAGCCAAGGCGCGCAAAATAAGTTGTACAGCGAGAAAATTCCACGCGTTTTAATGAGGTAGAATCGCGAAAATGCTTTGATTAGTGTGCTAAAACCTCGTAATTGTGATTTTGAATGAGACAACTCCGCGAAATTGGGGGTTCATAAAAAATGGGCGAAATTTAGGGGTTTCAGAGAATGAAATCACATTATATTTTATTATTTAGTGAGCCAGACGTGCGAAACTGTTTCATTTGGTGGGAAGAACCTCGCGAAATTCAGCTTACAGCAACAAACACGTGCGAAATTGGGTTTTGAGCATTAACACAATCGCGAAATTTGGGTTTCTGTGAGCCCGAACCATGATAATGGGTTTTTATCGAGAAAAATCCGCGATATGGTTTTTAGTGAGAAAAACCCGAAATGGTTTTAATAGTGCAAATTAGATTTTTTTTTAGTGATTTTAGTGCGCAAAATCCGTGAAATTGGTCTTTTTTTATCACCCCGCCCCGTGAAATTGATATATCAGCTATAAAAATAGGAGAAAATGTTATTTTTAGGGTGAATTTCACCACGGGGAGTAAGGTTGGAGTTACCAAACTCTAACATTGTTTACATAAATTGTGACGCATTTATCTTGTTCATTCTGAGTTAATGTAACTCAAACCTTCTCGATTGTGAAATTCACGATGGAGAAAAATTATTTTATAGTGTAAACCCACAAAAATGTCGTTTTGGCGAGAAAAATCGACGAAATTTTATTCTATCCGATTTGTATTACAAATCCGGGGTCCGTGGGCTTCAAAGGCGTGATTGGCTCCTCCATCATTATTTCTACCTCCATGCGGTTTATCTGTTATGAACCTAAAGTTAGGTAAGTGCCTCCCCCCCCCCTAAAGCCCCAAAGAGGGGTCCCAATGTTATCCCGGGCCCGGGGCGCCAACTTTTTAGTAAAGACGGCCCTGCCCAGTAATCTTTGCTCAGGCCAGTGTCAAGTAGCATGGTTCGAGCTTTACCGACGAGAGTTCTATTCATTTTTTCTGCTGCGTCGTTCTGTGATGGCAAGTAAGGACAGGATGTTTGCACTTTTTCTCTGTTTTAGCCGCGCTCATAAATTTTAGCCGCGAATTAGTGGATTTTCTCAAATTGATCAGCCAATTGGTGGATTTTCTCAAATTGATCCGCGAATCAGCGTTTTTTCGATTTTACTTTGTGAATGAGCGCTTTTTCTCGATTGTAAACGTGGATTATTCCTTAATTTTAGCCGCGCATTATTTCCTAATTGGTCCCGCGAATTACCGCTTTTACTCATAGCCCAAAATTAGCGGATTTTCTCAATATTAGCGAATTAGCATTTTCTCTATTTTATAGCGGCGATTGTGCACTTTTCGTCACCTTTATCCTCTAATTAACGCATTTTCCCAAGTTCAGCAGCGATCTTCGTCTCAATTTTAGACGAAAATTAGCGGGTTTTCTCAGTTTTAGCCCTAAATAAGCGATTTTCGTCAAATGTATCCGTGAATTTTGCGTTTTTCTCAATTTTTAACTGCATATATTAGCGCTTTTTCACTATTTTTGCCCCGAATTATTTGCCGCGAATTATTTATCAATTTTTGCCTCGAGTTACCGAATTATTATAATTAATTAACGGATTTTCTCACATTGATCCGCGAGTTTTTTTTTTTTTTTTTTTCCCTCGAATTTATGCTTTTTCTCAATTTTAGCTGTAAGTGAGCGTTTTATTCCATTTTAGGCAAGAATTAGCTGGTTTCTCAATTTTAGCCGCAAACACTAGCGGTTTTTTAAAGTCTATTTACGTGAATTAGCGCTTTTTCTCAATCGTATTCCCAATAAGTTGCCTTGAGAAACCACGAATGGGCGTTTTTTCAATGAGGAAGTAACACATTTTCATGCCGTTGTGATAGCTTGGGTACCAAAACTCATGAAAACCCTACATTTTTTATTAATTTTTAGAACTATTGGGTTGTGGGACCCATTTGAAATAGGCCAGGTAGACTGATGACGTAATAACAGCATTCGCGTGACCTTCACAATAGCTTCCCACAAATCAAACAATAGGACTTAAGAGAGTGGGATGGACAAGAAGGGGCAAGACATGATAACAGCCATGATGCGGAGGGTTGGTAGGGGTCACAACCCCTTAACCACGTCACGAGTCACAGACCGGCTGTTTAAGGTAACAAAAAAAATTGGCAAGTTTTATTATTTCGCTATAAAACGAAATTAATCATTTACGCACTAATATTCAATTCCTGGTCATATTTAGTAATTTTCTTTCGAAAAAAAAAAATGTTTCCAGCGATTTTTATTTGTCTGCTGAGCGATTGGTCGCTGCATTTTCTCAATTTTAGACACGAATTAGTGTTTTTTCTATGAATAAGCGCTCTATTGCTATTTCACTATTTCGGCCGCGGAGTCTTAGCAGTCCACAAATTTTATTAGACGCCAATTTCTTAGGGGTGGGGGGTGAATCCCTATAAAACCCACCCCGTAAATCCGCCACTGCGTGGAACAGTGGCCGGTTGTGGGATGCAACCTATGCACACTCTGGCCCGTTATTAGACTGCTCCGTCTCCCAAGAGAGCCATGTCATCGCCTTGACTCAGCTTTCGGTTGACTTCATTGTAATTTTTACGAATCCTCCCGTCAACTGACAGTCGTTATTGCTATAGATAGCTCGCTTGGGGTACCATGGCCTGTAATGGACCATTTTGTCCGGTTTTGGTGCTTCTTGGTGGACCTGAAGCCGCGGTTTCTTTCACGTACCTGGCAACTTATTTGGCGCGGTTAAGGAGATGTGGAGGGTTTTGTACCGGTGGTGCGCAAAAGGGCGCTATAGGATTTGTCTACACTGTGCTCGGTTCTTTAACATATTCGTGTTAAAAATAAAGCCTCAGCAGACTGATGCCCATTTCAAGTGATGCCCGGGGCGGACCGCTCCTTACTCGCTACGCCACTGCAGTCAATGTTTTCTTAGAAAGTTCCAAAGTGGGCTGAAAACTGGATTATACTCCGGTGAAAAAGTTGAAATTGAGCCTCGGGAGCCTCAAAGTATAGAAAAAATTTGTGACTTTGACGAGATGGGCCAATAACATTTGGTGAAGACAACGAAGTGTTGAACTAAGTAATCTGATAAGTCAATTTAGAGGCACAGCAAGGCATTATCAGTGGCCCATTCATGCCTAGTCCGCCAGGCGCAGGGGGCCAGACACGTTTCAATTCCCCCCCCCCACTATAACAAAGATACAGCAACGTTGTTCTTACAGAGATAAATAAAGCCCGTGAAATTATTGTTTTCATAAAGCCAAAATCGCCAAATAGAGATAAACCAAACAGGTTTACCATGAAAGGATCATCACTGATCACTTAAACGTATAAATTTAGAGGCCACTTTCAGGCAAACTTTCCCGGCCCGGTGAAGTTGCGTCAATTGTAAATACGAACCTTTTCTGGAAAGTTGTATTATGGGAAACGGAGGGGGGGGATTAAGAAATTCAGTCGTTTTACACAGACTGATATGAGTTTACAAGCCCCCCTCCCCCCTGACCATCAGACTTTTGAAGGAAAGCCGAATAATGAATAAATAAAAGAAAACTATGTCAGCAACAATTGAATTTGAGGAAAGGAAAAATCTAGGGCAAGTCCGTTTTACTAAAAGAGGGGGCTCATACAAAGAAAAATAGAATCCTCCGTCACAAATCACTGTGCGGGGGGGGAGTAGTTTTTCCAATACAAAATTAATAGGACCGCAAAGTCTTCGTTTTCGTTTCATCTGCGAGTTGGAAGAAGTTTTTGTGCGGTTCGACGATCCGCAGAGCCATTTTTTTTTTTGTTTTTTGTAAAACTAGGCCAATTCTCGTTCGTCAGCCTAACAAGTAACAAAAGCGCACGTTTCTTCGCTTCTGTGGTGTATTTTGAGATAGGGTAGAAAGTTGGGAAATATAGGCCATACATTGTTGAATTGTTTTTCCCAACGTTAAATTGGGGTTTCAGCAACGGACAGCTTAAGCAATAAAACCAGTGGAGTGCCCACGGGGAGGGTTTTGGGGGTCAGAACCCCTCCCGGAGTACTTCAGCCCACGATAGTTAAGAAATAGAAATAAATAAAAAATAAATAAATAAAATGAAATGAATAAGTAAAAAAGTAAAAAATCAAACAAAAGAAACAACAAAAACGTGATATGATATGATCCTAAAGGTTCGTTTTTTAGCAATTTAGTCCCGCTAAGTAACTATCCACGGCATAATGGTATTTATTCCACTGTCCAGGCATGGATTCAGGATTTGTTCAAGAGAGAGGGGCTTAAGAAATTCTACTAAAGATGACTTGGCAGCCATTTGCTGCCTAAAATTAGCTATTCCCACCATACAGAATCCTAGACTGACTATACTCGCGCCCCAAAATGGCAAAACTAACTATTTGAGCCATAAAAATTGTCAAACTGACTTCACGCGCCCTGAAAATGGCTAAAACTGATTCCGCCTCGAAAAAAGCCAAACTGATTACACATAAGTGCGCTAAAAATAGCCAAGCTGGTGATTCCCGGTCTAAAATTGTCCAAGCTGACTTTTTTTAAGAGTCATAAAACTGGATCAACTGGCAATTTGTGCACTGATAATGCCTGAACAGATGATTCCTGCTCCAAAAATGGCAAATTCAACCACCCGCGCGCCAAAATTGGCCAAACTGACACTACGCGCCCTAAAAATGGCCAGACTGGGCATTCAAGCCACAAAATCGGCAACACCGATTCTATGTGCCCCAGAACAAGGGCACACAGAGTCAGTTTTACAATAAACTGACGATTCGCGCCTTAAAAAGGCCTAAACAGATTATTCCTGACCTGAGAATGGCAGAAACGACCATTCGCGAGTCAAAAATAGGCAAAATGAGCCTTCACAATGTCTAAATTTAACATTCGTGCGCTAAAAAAAAAAAAAAAAAAAAAATTCGCTCCCGGCAGCTGGCGGTCGGAAAGAGTGCATTTCATTACGTATACGGATACCCTAAGCCGTCCAAGAAGTAATAATTTTGATACCATAATTTGTTTCATTAAGCCGAACTTCTTCCTCTATTTTCACCACCCTCTCTTCAAAAATGTCGAAGAGTTTCGGTAGTTTTCCAAGGGCTTTGTTATATTAAATTTTTGTGCCGTATTTTATAATACCTAAACGTGTGAATTTAAGCGATTTTTTTGAAATTTCATCCCCCCCCCCATCAAAGTTTTCGATAATTCTCAATGGAACCCAGGGCTTTCGTCACACTAAATTATTGAGTCGAATTTTAGAGCGCTAAGATGAACTAGTGAAGTTCAACGCTATTTTTACACTTCCACACCGGAAGGACCACCCCCACCACCTTGAATTTTTCGAAAAATTAAAATGGGAATCAAAGGCTACTATAACATGGAGTATACGTACCGAATATAATGCTTCTAGAATCAACTGGTGATTTATAGTGATTTTTCGACCATTTAACCCCTATCCCCCCCTCCACCTTGACCGATTTGGCCCAAATGCAATACCGACCGGGGTCTTATGACTACTGATTTTCGTGCCAAAGCGCGTTCCGCTAAATTGATTTCTTCGAGAGTTATCGTGCTAACAAGAAAACGGCCATAATATTATAAATCAATCAATAAATTAATAGAATAGGAAAATAATATACATATACAGCGTGTTCAAAAAATGGATGTCAATATTTTGCCCTGTGAATGTACGTCCAAAATGCGTCAAAATTATCCGTATTAACCACAATCCGATTCCTAATAGTTTCCGAGATATTAAGAAATAAGCACTTTTGTAATGGGCCTCGTTTTTACGGATAAAATCATTCGTAGCTTGGCAACCAGAGCTCTCACGTCAAATTAAGTGGCACAATTGGAAAGGACAGACTTTTTTCCATTAGACTTCGTGTGGTTCAATTCGATTTTGTACGTACGCGCTGAGGAAATCAGCTGCGAACTCAAAATTATGTTCAAGTTCATCATCGTTGCCCATAATTTGAAGTCAGATTTCTGCTCAACAGGTGCTTTCCGAGATGACATTTTTTGAGAAAAGTTGGCGCACGGTACCATCGTTAAAGTGACATGTTCATCCCCACCCTTTACCCACAATTTTTCCAGAGTTTTTCTATTCATACGATAAAAAACGCTACATGCATCCTCATGTAGTCATTACATTAATGACCATGCAGAGTAGCTCCAAATAATTGTAACTCTCATGTTTTATTATTCTTTTTCTTTGTGATAGACGGATCATTTCTCTAGATAATCATTTCTAGAAAAATTTGAAAGTTCTGAGAAAATGATTTCTTCGAATTTCCACTTTTCAGTGATCCGGTAGGGTTTTCCGAAAGTAAACCCCTAGAAAAACACAATAAATTCATTACAAATTCTAAAATTAAGTTTTCCATAGAAGTTTTCGTACATAAAAGGGATTAAGTAATTTTTAATTTAAAGAAAAAATTCGAATTGCGTGCCTTGTTAGCGGATACAAAGTTGTGCGCGTCTTTCCAACGACCGGTGGACCTTATCGAGCAATTCATCACGGATACTGTTGCACGCGTTGATTATTTTTTGTCTTAATGTCTCGATGTCTGGAATAGTATCTGCGTAGACTATAGTTTTGATGTGTCCGCATGCGTAGAAGTCTAAAGGGTTCTGAAGACGCGCCAGGGAGGTTTCGTTGGAGGGGAGGTTTTTGGGGTGTGTGATTATGATGGTGGAGTTGAATAATTGACTAAGTGTGATTATAAATAAAGTATTGAGTTTGTCTTACGTAGTCAACGTTAATTGGAACCTTGTCATGCTCCAATAATTCAGTGGCGACGAGGATTAAACATTTCTTTTTCAAAGTGCTCCGGGCCTAGTATTCTTATAAAATAATATGTGTTCTTCCGAGAAGCTTGTGAAGTTTCCCTGCGAAACGATTCCTGCATACTTTAAGCGTGCCACTATCGCTTTCGAAATTCGAAAACTGACCAATAATCGTCGAAAATGCTACGAGTTTCTCGTTGGTCTTGCGAACGATGAGTACGCTCGCTTCCACTAAGCGATGCTTCCGAAAGAAATTGACGACGTGACTTGGGAGGACATCGAAGCAGTCGTCAAGAAGTTGGATTCGAGTGATGTTATCCGCAGCCGCCTGAAGTTGACAACTCTACAATATTCTCCGGGACAAGATATCCAGGAATACGCTGATCAGGTAACTAGTATGGTTACAAAAGGTCAGTGGGGCAAATTGTCTGGGGATGAGGCCACTCGACAACTCAAGTTCTTAACTTCGTTTTCTCAACCTCATATTATTGAAGCGCTGCTCAAGCTCCCGATTCGGCTTTCACGACATGGTGAAAGCTGCTGTCGAAGCGCAGGCAATTAAAGAAAATTCTTCCTTGGTTCCCATGTCGCCGATCGCTTCTGTTCATGCTCAAGGCGAACACTAATTCACTTATGATCGCTCCAAGCAAGTTTTTTCACGCAGCACAAGGCCCCGTGGCTACAAGCGCTGCAAGAATTGTTTTTCTGACCACACCCCTCCCCAGTGCAAAGCGAAGACCTTAAATTGTAAGAGGTGTGGGAAAACTGGACACTTGGCTGAGGTCTGTCGAGCCAACTCTGTGACATCTCCGATAATTGCGCGGATTGAACATGAACCGGGTCTTCCTGGGAACGACTCCCAAATGATCACGACAGCAGCTGCAAACGTCACGGTAAGCCGCATGCCTAACAGTTCGACCTTTTCATATGTGATCCCTGTAGTTCGACCCTATGAACCGTGCCCATTAAACAACCCACTTGTTGTTCCAATCCGCTGCCCGTACTTTACTGTGCCCTTGCAATTCATCGTTGATACGGGCGCTAGTATTTCGCTACTAGATTCGTCGTTGCTTCCAGAAAATTTTCAGTTTTCGAAGCTAATCCCCTTTTCTGGAAACATATCCGCCGCTAATGGCTTACCCATCCACGTGCTCGGGAAGTTGTTAACAACCGTCCAATGGCAACACTCCACTGTTGTTGACGCGACCATAATTATCGTCAAGAGACTCTACCTGAGGGCAATTTTGGGACGTGATTTGTTAGATAAATTTGTTCCCGATTGGAGGATCATGCTAGGCACTTCCTGTCAACCGTCTCCACGCTCTGGCCTTGAAGTGGCAGCCTTTCCGACAATCGAAAATAAAACGGACTTGACAACTGTACCGGAAATCCTCCTTGAGTCATTCACGTCACACTTCCCTCGTGCCTTTGGCATAGTTGACAATGATAAGCCAATTAAATTCTTTTCGGCTCACATCAATTTGAAAACAGATCCTATTCCGGTTTTTCAAAAAGCTCGGATGGTTCCTCTTGCGCTTCGTGCCGATGTTGAAGTAGCCCTTCAGAAACTTCAAAAACATGGTGTGCTTTACCCTGTATCCCATTCAGAGTGGGCGAGCCCCTTGGTTATCGTAAAAAAAAGGACGGGGGCATTCGAGTTTGCGCCGATTTCAAACGCTCGGTAAATCCTAATATTCGAACCGACATTTATCCACCACCCCTGCCGGACGACTTATTTAATGATTTCACTGATTGTAAAATTTTCTGCAAGATCGACCTTACGTCAGCATATTTGCAGCTGGAGGTACACCCCTCTAGTCAACATCTTCTCACGGTGAACATCCATGTCGGGCTTTTTCGATTTTCCCGTCTAGCCTTCGGATTAAGCTCAGCTCCAGCTATTTTTCAAGCGATCATGGACCGTGTTTTGTCGGGTATCCCTTTTTGCCGCGCGTACCTTGATGATATCCTTGTGGGGGAAAAGTCGTACTCGGAATGTTCAGCCAATGTTCTCGAAGTGCTCCGCCGTTTGGATCATTACAACATAAAAATTAACGTCTCGAAGTCATCATGGTTCACTAGCACGGTTCGATTTCTTGGCATAGTATTGTCGGAAACTGGCAAATCTCCGGACCCAGAGAAAGTTTTATCCATCATGCAAATGCCCTCTCCGCGAAATCAGTCCGAGCTCAAATCTTTTTTGGATATGATGAACTTCTACCGTTCTTTTATCGGAAATCTATCTTCGGCTTTGGAGCCGCTCCATGAACTATTACGAAAAAACGTTCAATGGAACTGGTCTCAATCTTGCCAACTTATTTTTGAAAAATGCAAAAACTTGTTAGCTCAGGCCACATCTCTTGTCATCTACGACCCTTCAGCCGAACTCATTTTAACAACTGATTCCTCTGCATATGGTGTCGGCGCCGTTTTAAGCCAACGTAAAAATGGTGTCGTTCGACCTCTGGCTTTTGAGTCTGCGACCCTGAACCCCGCTCAACGCCGGTACTCTCAACTTCATAAAGAGGCCCTTGCATCATGTTTGGTCTTCAGAAGTTCCACCGCTATCTGTTTGGCCGACCCTTCATTATTGAATGCGATCATCAACCTTTGAAAACTATTTTATCTCCCGATAAAGGCATTCCTGTTATAGCGGCCTCTCGGTTAATTAGGTGGGCGGAAATTCTTTCTGCGTACAACTATACGTTGCAATATAAACCCGGAAATGCCATACCACACGCAGATGCGTTATCTCGCTTACCTGCCGCCGTGGATAGCAAAGTTATCCATGTCGCCTTCGTTCACGATGCGTCACCCCTCTTGAGCCATGACATCATCAAAAGTGCAACTCAAAGTGATGAACTTTTACAAAAGGTTATATCATTGCTTCCCACCTCGTGGGGTTCACAACCGGCAGACAAGGAACTATCAAGATACTTCACAGTACGAGATCAATTAGAATGCGAAGATGGCGTCCTTGAAATGAATGGACGGGTGGTGGTCCCACAAAAGCTCCGGGCACACGTACTCCAAACCCTGCATGAAGGTCATGTGGGCATCTCCCGAATGAGGGAAGCGTCCAAATCGTTAGTTTGGTGGCCGAATCTTGACGCTGATCTGGTGCAACTGTCTTCGACGTGCGATCTGTGTAACGTCCACGCCTCGCGGAAACCTGACGCTCCTAACAGAATACCTCGCCCTGAACCGTCCTTTCCTTGGGAAAGAATGCACATGGATTTCTTTGAACTCGAGGGCCAAACGTTTTTACTGGCCGTTGACGCATTTTCTCATTGGATCCAAATCGAAGAGATGGCTTCAACGGTAGCATCTAAAGTTAATACGTTCCTAAAGCGTTTCATGTCAACATTTGGATTAATCCATACCATTGTGACTGACAACGGGCCTCCTTTCAATTCAGAGGAGTTCAAGTCGTATTTGGCGTCATGGAATATCCGGCACGAATTAACAGCACCATACAACCCTCAAAGTAATGGGAGGGCAGAAGTAGCAGTTCATAGAGCCAAACAAGGACTCCGGAAAGCCGCCCGTGATATGCCTGGATCTTCTTGGCTCGATAGATCGTTACACTTCATGTCTGTCCAGCATGCCGTGCCTACCTCGGTGTCATCTTCTCCAATGTCACTCATTTTCAATTTTCCTCCGAGGACACATCTTTCTATCGCTCCGGTTCCGCCGCTAGACCACAAAACAGAAAAAGACGCTCCTCGCTGTCGGCACAAAAGTCTGGTTTATGCCGCGACCGCACGAAAAACATCCGCAGTGGTTCAAGGGTTTCGTATCAGAGGTCCTTTCGCCCGCAATCCGGTTGGTGACGTCTGACCTAGGCCGGGAACATAGAGTTCATCAAACTCAAATCCGCTTGCGCAACGATGGAAGCTCTGCTCCAACAACCTCAACTCCTCAGCTTGTAACTTTTCCGGATTCATCACCTGATTCTCCTGCTGTCCGAGCCTCGACTCTTCCTCTTCCATCCCGATCGTCCACTCGTAAAATCACACTTCCCTCTCGATTTTGTGACTATGACCTTCGTCCTTGATTATTATTATTATTATTATTATATGTTTTGTTTTGTTTTTCATATAAGCTATTTGACGAATTCCATCCAGAGTGATGTGCCTCGGTCTTTCCCGCTCTACATCCTCCATCAGTTGTTGTAGTTCGTTCTATTATCTCTAGTATTTTCATCTTCTATTTTTGTTTGGTTCAACTGAATTTATTATTCGTCATTGTGATTGTCAATTTTTTTTAAGGGGAGGGCGTGAAGACGCGCCAGGGAGGTTTCGTTGGAGGGGAGATTTTTGGGGTGTGTGATTATGATGGTGGAGTTGAATAATTGACTAAGTGTGATTATAAATAAAGTATTGAGTTTGTCTTACGTAGTCAACGTTAATTGGAACCTTGTCATGCTCCAATAATTCAGGTTCAAGTCAGGTGAACGCGGTGGCCATAATGTTGGACCAGCTCTTCCGAACCATCGGTTCGGGAAAATTGTGTCCAGAATACGGCGAGCTAATCTACTAAAATGAGGAGTAGCTCCGTCATACACGCAGATCCTATTCCAGACATCGAGACATTAAGACAAAAAATAATCAACGCGTGCAACAGTATCCGTGATGAATTGCTCGATAAGGTCCACCGGTCGTTGGAAAGACGCGCACAACTTTGTATCCGCTAACAAGGGATGCAATTCGAATTTTTTCTTTAAATTAAAAATTACTTAATCCCTTTTATGTATGAAAACTTCTATGGAACACTTAATTTTAGAATTTGTAATGAATTTATTGTGTTTTTCTAGGGGTTTACTTTCGGAAAACCCTACCGGATCACTGAAAAGTGGAAATTCAAAGAAATCATTTTCTCAGAACTTTCAAATTTTTCTAGAAATGATTATCTAGAGAAATGATCCGTCTATCACAAAGAAAAAGAATAATAAAACATGAGAGTTACAATTATTTGGAGCTACTCTGGTCATTAATGTAATGACTACATGAGGATGCATGTAGCGTTTTTTATCGTATGAATAGAAAAACTCTGGAAAAATTGTGGGTAAAGGGTGGGGATGAACATGTCACTTTAACGATGGTACCGTGCGCCAACTTTTCTGAAAAAATGTCATCTCGGAAAGCACCTGTTGAGCAGAAATCTGACTTCAAATTATGGGCAACGATGATGAACTTGAACATAATTTTGAGTTCGCAGCTGATTTCCTCAGCGCGTACGTACAAAATCGAATTGAACCACACGAAGTCTAATGGAAAAAAGTCTGTCCTTTCCAATGGTGCCACTTAATTTGACGTGAGAGCTCTGGTTGCCAAGCTACGAATGATTTTATCCGTAAAAACGAGGCCCATAACAAAAGTGCTTATTTCCTTAATATCTCGGAAACTATTAGGAATCGGACTGTGGTTAATACGGATAATTTTGACGCATTTTGGACGTACATTCACAGGGCAAAATATTGACATCCATTTTTTGAACACATTTTTAATCATTTCCAACAGCTGCTCTTTTGTTTATCGTTTTCTTGTGATATGTTTTTTCCAGATCGAATATTTCTCACACACTATCTGTACCAATTTCAGGAAGTGCAAAAACTGGAAATTAGTCGCATTATTTTTAATCACTGAGTGTTCGAGAATCAGTATTCCGTTCCTCTTACTCTTTTTTCGGACGATGCCACGTTTACCCGAGACGGTATGAACAACAGTCGAACTGGCGCCAGTTGGAGGAAGAAAACCCCAACGCCGCGATCGAAAAACAATTCAGCGCCGATTTTTATGAATGTGTGATGTGGTATGATAGGGAGGGATCTTGTTGAGCCTCACTAAACCGATTAATTAGCAAAAGCCAAAAAATTTACTCTGTTATCAAACGCGTTTAAGGAAGGTTTACCTGTGCCTAATTGATGACTTACTCCGTGTTTTTTCACACGTTAGGAACAATATCTCATTGAAAAATGGAGCGATTTCAATTTTTCAAAAATCATTTGAAAGCTCTCAACACGGACATGTTTTACTGAAATTGGCGAAAAATTTTCACTATGATCACTTGGTCAGAAACTGGCGCTGACGTACACAGGAAATTTGGAAAACGCCGCTTTCTTCATTTTTAACGAATTACTGAAATTTTTGGAGGCAACTCAAATGATGTTGATCGACATTTTATGAAGTAAAATTGTATGACCTTTTCAAAAACGTCGGCAGTTTAAGGGTACACAAAAAGGTTTAGTCGGTGTAAGGTCTTTTTAGAGGAAAAACAGCGAATGGCTAAAAATATACAAACGTACCTGTAACTTCAAGAGAAATCATTTGCGACCCTATGTCAATAGGGTGATTTTGGTCGCAATTACTTAGTACTACAACATAATTAAAATATACGGCATTCGTCCTGAAACACCGTATATATATAATTATATATCCTGGAGACCACTGAATTCGTGTTCTAGAGGTTCTGAAACGTGAAAAAAACATGACATGACCCATGTTTGCCACCATCACGAAGAGACCAATAGTGCATTTTCAGAATGAAATGCACTAAAATTAAGAAGGGAGAGTGTTGAGAAAAGTGTTCTCATTTTTTTTATGACACATGTTTTTGATTATTGTTCTACCCCCTTTGGAGTTTTTTGAAGAATAAAAAAAAGATAAAATAATTTTTTTGACTAATAACATAATTGATTCGCAAAATGCTATTTCCTGGGAGGGGGGGATTAAATTTACTGCTCAAATTCTTGCTCCCCCAATGCCGGCTGTCTTCCGCCGCCACTGCTCTGGTCCTTCGTTCGTATACTTGTAGCTCTGGGGGGGGGGGGATCTATCCTTCATATCCCCCCCCCCCGTACCTACGCCCCTGCATGGACAGACCAACATTTTTCGAAAACATGTAAATCGGAAGTTTTATAGGCTCGAAATGAACTGGAAGTTGGGTTTTTGGACACGCTATTTTAGCACGAAAGCATTATTTCCTCTTGTGATAATACGATAATAGTCGAGTTTGTAAAATTCAATTAACGAATGCTTTCAGAATTTCTACACCGCTGTGGAAATAGTGCACAATAACAACAACAGCAAACAGAAACAGCCCCATAATTCAATTTGTGGTAATATTTTTTATGTTTTCTCTCTTGATAAAGTTCATATTGATTTTCATCGTCTGGACTCCCCTCCCCCCTCCATCATCACCTACCATGGCACACGACTATCTCACACTCACAGCTCTCTCTTTCCAGGGTTATAAGAGAACCCTGCAAAGATTGTTGTGAGGGTGGGGAGTAAAATGGGCGGAGGGCTCAACTTCGGATCAGGATAGCGGTAAGGAGGGGTGTTTTTGTTCAGGGTGGGTGAGAAGCCTGAAGCCGGCTGTAAACTTCTGCTAAGTCCTTCCCCCCCCCCGCCTGTACCGCCGCCTCCCTTCATGAACAAAATCGTTTTCCGGGGGGTTTTTTCCGTAGTACAAAACAACGCTGCAGTGATCATCATTTTTTCTTCCCCGCGAAAAATGTAAATCGGTTTGTCCATGCGACCGAGTTGTTGTAGGACGCGGAATAAAGGGACTCGCTCGACACACCCCTAAGTGAACTGCTTACAGTTGTAAATTCTTGATTCCTCCACACGCACAAAAAAAAACGCCTAATTTTGCCTTTTGGTTGAAAAACAAAGTCTTGAACCACAGAATTTATAACTTTCCAGTGCACTTGCACTACTCTAATTGTGGTTTGTACCTTTCCTGGGGCGACTTTTTTTCTCTCTTCTTCAGTTTCGGGTTTACAGAGTGTGAGAGGAAGTGCTGTTGGCCTCTCTGGCCGCTTGGAGAGTCATCGCAACGAGCCCACGGCACTCGGAGCTCCGCTACTGTCGCAACATGGTCGTCAGACGTTCAGTGAACTCGCGTTCGGTCTGTGTATGAGTTGAGAGGAGTGAAATTAAAAGAAAGGATACGTTTCAAGTAAAGACGAGACGAGTAGAATAGAAGAACGGACTCGCGAGAGTGTTTTATACGGAAATAATAGTGTGTGATATTGAACTCTCGTCGTGCGGATCAACGTTAATCCTTTGGATACCTCCCTCAATTGTGTGTCTCTCATCACCTTCCAAAGGTAGTTGGTATATAGTAATAATAATTTATTGTTATTTCCGTTGATTTGTTGATTCAGGTACGCTTTCCGAATGATTCGTTCAAGGAAGAAGTACCGTTAATTAATTGTTTATTTATGGTGCTTTGTTTCTACCCTTTTGTTCGCTAATCCCCGTTAAAAATTATCACCTCTTGTTTTTCCTAAATTACCTACTTATAAAAATAATTCTCGCTTTTCAAATTAATCGGTTTATCTATTCTCGCGTTCCTCTTTATTTATTTGTCATTTCTTTTGGCCTTCTCTGTTCGAACATTTACGTTCGCGAATTCAATTACAAGGATTAAACAAGTTTTGCAAGGCGTCATTCCAGATTGGAATAATTTTCCTTTCATTGGTTGATACCTGGATGTAAGCTGGGAGCTTGAATGCTGGGATTCTATTCTTTCTCCTTTTTACTTGTAAAGAGCCGGTTTTTTACGTTATCATTGATCCGCCACCCTAACCCGACCCCCCTTTTTTTGATTCCCCCTTGTCGGTGAGTGGCTGTACGGGTGCCAAACTTTAATTTATTTTCATTTTTATTCCTGTTAACACATTATACACACAAAACTTCCTTGTTCGTTGATGGAGGGGCATGATCGTGCAGTTTCACCCTGGCTTGGGCGTTGCCTAGTAGGGTTGCCAAATAAGCCGAGGCTCTTCGCCCGTAGATGTACACAATACAGGGTGTTTCAGAACTTTACGGCATCCTTTTGCAGGCTTATTCCTGACCCGAAAATATTACGATTTGACGAAATGAACGTTGGTAAAAAACAATTTCCCACAAAGATACGGGCGATTTTGTATTTTTGAAAATTTGGACGATTTTTCTGGGAAAAGTTCAATTTCTGGACTTTTACTTTATTCCAGTAAATAGAGGAAATCACCTTGCAACAGGTAGTGTAAGCGATTTTATTTTTTTTAATTAATCCGTTGGGGTCCTGTTAACACGGAATCACAGTTTGCACCCAAAATTTCGAAAGGCACAACTTTTGGCAGCCTAAAAACCACTAAATTTTTTGACTTTTTCCAGTGATTCACTTATAAGTCGAATAACGTTCAGTTATAAGTCAATCCTAACGGAAAACGCACAATGTACTTAGTGTCTCGCAAAAGTATTCGTAAATTGTTGTTATTTTTTTAAGTTCCCCTCCAAAATAAGATTTCATGAATATCAGTTTTCCTTTTTTTATGTGATAATTAAAGGAGCATAGAACAAGTACCAATCGATACAACCAAAGAAAACCTTAAGGCTATGGAATCAATCCAAGAAAATTTTAGAATATACGAAGATGAAAGCAGCAAAAGTATTCGTAATTTTAATTCGTAAAAATAAAGTAGGGTAACTAGTACTTCGTCGCATGTCCTTTTCTCGCCAAGACTTCCTTCAGGCGATCAGGCATCGATTTGACACATTTTTACGTACGATCGGACGTAATTTTATCCCATTCCTTGGAAAGTACCTGCCTCAAATGGGGGTACTTCTAATGAGGAAGTTTCACGTTTTCCAAAAATATTTTTTTTCGATTAGGCACATCAATCCTTCCACGTAAATAAATAAATAAAAATTTTAAACCCTTCAGAAACATTTTTTATTTCTCAACAAAAGTTGGCATATTTGAAATCCCGCCAAAACGAACATTTTCCGCAACGTAATCGTCGTTGTATTCTCTGTCCTTTTCATGCCTCTAAATAGCTCATCTGTTTATCCTCCACTATTGTATTATTGGAGAGCTCTAGTAGAAAATAAGGCAAAGAAACACAACAAACCGCTCTTCGACAGCTACATTACAGGTGACTTTTTTTCGGAAAGCGCCTATGACGCAAACGTGCTAGCTGGCGTGTTTGAAATGACCTAAAACTTCAAAAATCGCGTATTTATTAACTGTTGGATTATTTTACGAACGGATCACGATTTATGCTCTATTTTAGCATAAATAAACCTTAAAAAATAAATTTATAAATAAGTTCTGACCCATGAAACTTCCTCATTTGCGGACCAACAAAACGAATTCTGCGGACCAGCCCATAACTCTCCGTAAAGCGTTCCAACTGGGCTGATTTCCTCTAAATATACTCTACTCCCGTGGCAGTACAAGCCATCAAAATTTGATGACGATCCGGTAATTTGCTGACCCCCCTCTCCCCTTACCACAACGAGTTGAATTCTGCGGACCAGCCCATAACTCTCCGTGAAGCGTTCAGACTGGGCTGATTTTCTGTAAATATACTCTACTCCGGTGGCAGTACAAGCCATCAAAATTTGATGACGATCCGGTAATTTGCTGACCCCCCTCTCCCCTTACCACAACGAGTTGAATTCTGCGGACCAGCCCATAACTCTCCGTGAAGCGTTCCGACTGGGCTGATTTTCTGTAAATATACTCTACTCCGGTGGCAGTACAAGCCATCAAAATTTGATGACGATCCGATAATTTGCTGACCCCCCTCTCCCCACACAACAACGAGTTGAATTCTGCGGACCAGCCCATAACTCTCCGTAAAGCGTTCCGACTGGGCTGATTTTCTGTAAATATACTTACTCCGGTGGCAGTACAAGCCATCAAAATTTGATGACGATCCGGTAATTTGCTGACCCCCCTCTCACCACATCACAACGAGTTGAATTCTACGGACCAGCCCATAACTCTCCGTAAAGCGTTCCGACTGGGCTGATTTTCTGTAAATATACTCTACTCCGGTGGCAGTACAAGCCATCAAAATTTGATGACGGTCCGGTAATTTGCTGACCCCCCTCTCCCCACACCACAACGAGTTGAATTCTGCGGACCAGCCCATAACTCTCCGTGAAGCGTTCCAAGGTGTTGTGGCACATAGCAGGATCTCGAGGGTGAGACGGCGCTTCTTCATGAAGGGCATCAGCCGGCCTCCTTGCTCGTCGTAACGAAAAACGACCCTCCCCCCCACCATAGGCTATTGTCGTTGGAAGAGAGTATTTCGGAAGCCGCCCTTTTGTGTAGGCCGTCGAGGAGCTGGACCTTGCTCTTTGTGCGTGCCTGAATGTGGGTCCCACCAGTGAACGTCGTGGGTGATGGGTGAGGGCTCCGGCCGAAGGAGAGGTGCCAAGCCGGGCACACAAGGTGGAGCAGGCTATATTATGTGCGCTGGCGTTTAGATGGGGGTGATGTAACGGCCTAAAAAGAGCGCTATGATGTGTCAAATAGAATATTGAAGAAATGAGCTCGGTCCGGGGTAATTCGCCGTTCGGTGAGTGAGCGAGGGACAATGGCCAGGTAGCGTCAACTTTATTCTTGAGGGAACTGCTCGCTATCCACAACACTAAGGGATTTTAGAAACATGGCCCTGGGTTTCTGACGATCTGCGAGGTCTGCCCGCGCGAATACGCTTGATCACGTGACCTCACGCCCGTCTGGTCGAAAGGAACGTAAGTTCAATCTTGGGTAGTTTTTAAATACACCATCACTTGTCACTCTACGCTTTTTCGCGCCACTACGGTCACTCGTTTGAATCTATACACTCTGAATTCTCAAGTTGAGGTCATGTAACGCTGGTTCGCGGTTAAATGAGAAAGACTCTGCTAAATCGCTGCGAAAATTGAGAAATAGCGGTGATTTTATGTTAAAATGGAGACAAAGAGCCGATTCATGGCTAAATCGGTACTCAGAGTGAATTCATTGCGAAAATTTAGACAAACCGCTTATTCCATGCTAACAATTGAGAAATTTGTTGTTTTCGGAGGCAACTTCCGAGGCCAAAATTGAGAAAAATCGCTAATTGATGGCTAAACGTGAAAAATAACTAATTCACTGTTGAAATTGATAAAAAGTGCTAATTCGAATTCCGGACATCGGGGCCACAGATCGGGGCTAACTTTTTTTTACGTACGTATAGGTTACACAAGGGTTACCTTATCACGATTTGCGTAGGATTGCATGGGATGGGGGAGTAGATAACAGTCCATCTAAATATAACCTCTTTAGCCCTGATGTCGGCCTCCCGCTAATGAGGAAGTAACACATTTTCCAAAATCATGCTGTCGTGATAGCTTGGGTACCAAAAGTCATGAAAACACGATCCGTTCAAATAAAATAAGGCCCTGTTTTTTTTTTTTTATTCATTTTTAAAACTATTGGGTTGCGGGACCCATTTGAAATAGGCTAGATAGACTGATGACGTGATAACAGCATTCGCGTGACCTTCACAATAGCTTCCCACAAATCAACCAATAGGACTTAAGAGAGTGGGATGGACAAGAAGGGGCAAGACATGATAACAGCCATGATGCGGAGTGTTGGGAGGGGTCACAACCCCTTAACCAAAATGTTAAGGGTTAAAAAATGTTTCCAGTGATTTTTATTTTTTATGATACTTCCCCATTCGGGCCGAAATAAAAACATCGATAATTCGCTGCTAAAACGGAGAAAAATAAAAACGCTAATTCATTTTGCTGTTAATTAAACAGAAAAAGCTCTGATTCGTAGATAACATTTCTGGAGCCAAGTTCATGACCAAGATTGAAAAAACCCCATTTTTTAGCGCTACTTCACAATTTTATTCTCTTTGTTCAGAGACCGAGGGGCCTTACAGAGTTTTTCGTCCCAGGCCTTCTATAACCAAATATCATGGATTTGGCTCCTTCGAAACCCAATTTCACTGATCAGAATTACCTATTCTCATATTAACAAAAAATTACTTTCAAAAACCAAACTTATTGGGTTTGCCTCTTTCAAAAACCAAATTTTGTGGATTTTGCTCTTTCAAAAACCAAATTTTGTGGGTTTTGCTCTTTCAAAAACCAAATTTTGTGGGTTTTGCTATTTCAAAAACCAAATTTTGTGGGTTTTTCTCTTTCAAACCCCCATATGACTGACTTTCGCTTTTTTATAACCAAAATATCTTGGATTTGAATTCTAAGACAGATTTGAAAATTTGTGACTATGCCCCTTTTTTGGCAACAAGAGGCACCGATAAAATTCAGACATTGTGGGTCAGTATATAATCCAAAAGACTTCTCACTCAAAGAAAGAGACACTTTCTCTTCCCAGCTTTCCAGTTTTTACTCGTCGGGGGCCAGTAGGCGAGCGTTTGGTTTTTTGAGTAAACTCTACTGGCGAATAGTGAAATGCTTGAAAGTTGAAAGCCAAAAAGTAGGAAGTGGCTAAGATTTATCTAAATTCCAGATTTCTCTGGAATGATGCTTTTGCGACCCCGCCCTGTCGAGTACTACAACATAATTACATATTGGCATTTGAATCATTCTTCCTGAATCACCCTGTATATCAGTAGGCAGAACAGTAGTAGTAGTAGTTTGTCATTCTTGATTTACCCAGGTGCCCGTATCACTAAGCCGTCCGATTTAAATTAAATCATGTTCATGGGTAGAATGGGTGGAAAGAGACTGTGATGGGGACAGTGAAAAGTTACGGAACAGGCCCCCTGGGCCTTGGCCTTGGGGGGGGGGGGTAAGATGAAGAGCCCTAGTAAAGTCTTGTGAGACGAGATAATGCTAGCGTTTCTCGCGTGACATCAATTTTAATTGCGAGGGACAAGTAGGAGCGGATGTTTCAATTTTAACGCGGCGCAACTCTGTCATAAAAAAAAATTGTTGTCGCAGCACGTGGAAACCGCCAGAGTTATTTCATTAATTCTGGATCTCGTGTGCGTTGCAATTTATTGAAGCAATACTGTGTGCAATTTAAAAAAAAAAAAAAACATCCGCCCACTCCTATACCAATGAACAATGTTTTTCTCATCTTGCAAATTAACTTAGTTGACAAATTGCATCGAGTGTTTTGGACTTACACTCCTTCGTTCTTGCTCCCGCTCCCCTCACAAAGTGTTGGACTATGAAATTATTTGAAACATCAAGCTATAATTCTTCTATTTAATCTGTGTAGAGCTGGCTCCTCACTTACAGTGTTTGCCAATTAACAAGAAAAATATTAATAAATTCCTAACATTGCCTTGAAACCGACCCAATGGGAAGTTGACTAATATTTTTCTCGTTATTTGGCGAATGTGTGGAGCCGGCGCATAACGACGTTCAACGAATGATTAATAGATTATTCAAAAACTTGGCACCGAATTTTCGTTAATAATCTTTACGACACTTTGGGTACTTGGCAGATTACATAAGCGTTTGATCCGGTGGAGCAGGATGAAGTCATTCGCACCTCCTCCGTGCATTACTAAGCAATGGTATGGTTCATAAATATCCAGTCTTTTTTATCCCCGAAAAATATTTATATTTCGGAGGAATTGATTCGGCGTGTGCTCCTCATTCGCTTGAGTAAATAATTAGGAAGAAGTTTTGAAATTTTTCGATGTATTTTAAAAAGGCAGAGAGGTGGCTCGCCAAAAACCAGTGAATTTATATGGAAAAACAGTAATTTGCTCTTATGAGGTTTTACTCTACGTCTCAAATGTATAAATTCATCGCATTTCCCCACATAGTTTTCTAAATCGTCTGCTCCAGGAATTACTATTGAATGCATTGTTTAGAAGGCCGTTGAACGCTTTGTTTGATGGCGAATGAAAGCATTCCGTCTTTAGACGAGAGATCGTTGAGGACAAATACGTATCGTATAATTGTTTGTATCTTCTCTTCTCGTGTGCTTTTGTCGAATTTATGATCATCGTTCTTCTTGATAACGCTTAGCTTTGAACTATATTATTCCATTGATCCAATCGTATTATATGAAAGGCTCTCTAATCAGTCGATGTGAAGGTATATTCCAGCGTTTTTATTTATATCCTCGTAAGGATGAAAAACGGTCGATGAACAGAAACTCATCCGGGATTGTCGTAGTATGTGAACGAAATTATTTTCAAGTAGGACGGCATAAGGCGTGTCATAAATCGTGGGACGGTGAAAGCCTCTTGAACGTCAGGTACTGGTACCGGTTATAGGTTATGCTTATGCGTGGTACTCGTTATAGGTATTCGTCCTCTCTACATAGTAGCACGGGGAGCTAGGAATATTTTTATGGAGTTTACTGGTTCTCTCACTATTTTCATCATTGAAGCGTACTTACTAATTGATTTTAAATGAGCATTCAAATAGTACGAACCGATTCCGGGAAGAGTAAAAAACCATAAATAAATCTTTCTATGGGATTCCTTCAAAACATGGGAGATAAAAATCCCCTGGAAGAGAGAAAAAAGTAGTTAGGTAGCTGAGCATGAGATATTTTTCTTTCCCTTGAAATAAACACCGAAAGAAGTCTTTTAGACTTTCCTTGGAATTACTTAACGTGTCTGCGTGACTTGAGATAGTAATACCTACCATTCCTTTTGTTATACGGACGGATAATATAAATCTGCTTGGAATTTTAATCATAAACTTTAAAAAAATCCACCTACTAAGGGGAAAAAAATAAAAGTCATTTAGATCCTTGACAATGGGTTTTTTGTGACCATTTTTAATGCGCGTTACACATAAAAAGAGTTCTTTCCGTGGGTCAATGTTTACACTTTTACTGGGACAGTTCAAAGCTTTATCTATTCCAGCCTGCCACTCACTACGTGGTTGACTGGCACTCTTGATAACGGAAAGGGAGCCCGAGATGTTCATGTGTGTAAAGACGTTCATTGATTTCTTAGCTTCAAGATCACTTCTTACAGCTAATGCATCTTTTAATGATGTGTCCCTCAATTAACATGCTGATACCTACATAATTATAAGTACAGCTTAGATGCATAACAGTTAGCAAACAATACATCTTACGAAAATTATTATCAATTTTTATTTTTTCCCCTACCCGTAATATTTTATCGAGCTGCACTAATGACTCCTGAACCCCCCCTCCAATCCTGTTTCCTGCCGGTCTACTCCGGCTTCCATTTTCTCGTCTTATTTCTGTACCAATCCTTGAGTTTAGGGTCTCGTTCCAATCTCCAGGATATTCCACATATGCCGTAGTATCCTTTTTTAAACCATAAGTCGAATGAAGGGCGTGAAATTTCAGGTCATTAAACTGCTGTAGTAGCACTTTAATCGATTCAAAAAACAAATCCACTGGAACTTTGTGCTATTTTTGAGTCTTGTTGTGCCATCCTTTCCGCCTTGCAGAAAGAAATGCCCTTGAGGCGATTCAAGGCAAGACCCCAAGAAATTGCTGCTGGACCTGGCTCCGTACTTTCTTAGCGACTTCTTATCAGCCGTACTGTGATCTCTGTATCTATACTAACACTGTTCTTAAATTTTAAAAGTTTTGTGACCAATAAACTATATTATTATTGTGAAAATTTTGAGCCCAACCAGAAATGACTCAAAACGGAGTTTTTCACATACAGCCACAAATAGACCCGATTCAGCAGCTCTTCAACAAATCAAGAATTTGGGCTATTTTTGAACCTTTTAGTGCTGTCGTTTCTGGCTGGGCTCAAAAACTTTAAAAGGATGACTCAAATAGGCACAAAATTCCTGTGGATTTGTTTTTTTGGATCGGGTAAAGTGCTACTGCGGCGGACCATTTATGTGGGCAGCATTCTAAAAACGTCATGCTTCAGTCATTTGTGGTCGGAGTCAAACAAATTGGTGTCCGAAAAAGGCTCGAAAATGGCACACATTTCTTTTGTTGCCATGCTTCTTGTTTCTGTTGTTGCTTTTGTTGGCTCTTTTGTTTTTTAGATTTGTTGAACTGCCACTTGGGGGTTTATTTGTAGCAGCGTTCGAAAAACGTCATTTTGGGAAGCGTAAAGATGTAAAAGTGGTTTCCTAGGACACCTGGCACGAAATCCTCGAATTATAATTTTGAGAGAGCCACATTTGTACTTAGAACTAGCGAAACGTATTCAAGAAGAAGCTACAACCACAGAATTTGGTTTTTGAAAGCATGAAAATAAGCAAAATTGTGGTTTGAAATAGAAAAAATCGTAAAACTGGGGTTTGAGGGAGCAAAATCCGCAATATTGGTTATGAAAGAGTGAAAATCCTCGGTAAAATTTGGGTTGAAACAGCCAAAATCAACAAAATATGTTTTTTCTTTGTTATTTGTTTGAATCGGCTAAAACTGTTCAACTGCTGGATTCCAGAAAGAGACAACCCAAGACATTTTGCTTGTGAAATAGCCAAAATTTGTCAAATTGGAGTTTAAATGAGCCAAATCCACGAAATTAGGTTTCGAAAGAGTAAAAATCCTCAAAACTTTGGATTTTTAAGACCGAAAATGACGACATTTTGGGTTTAGAATAAGCAAAATCCGGGAATGTTGTTTTTGAAAGAGCCAAACTCACCTTTTTAATTAGCCAAACCTACTAAGCTATTTTCAGTAAGAGCTAAAACTATAAAAATTGAATTTTGTATAATCGTGAAAATCAGCGGAAATAGGTACCAGCAATCCGTGAAATTCAGTTTTGAAGGTACCAAATGTGAAAAATTTGGTTAACGGAAAATCTCCAACAAAATTGTTGTTTGAAAACCCCAGAATCACGAAATTTGTTTTTTCGTCGTTTGTTTTCCCCCAAATTTAGGTTTTTGACTTGAACGAAACCCGCAAAACCTTATTTCATAAAGAGTTAAAGCCACGAAATTTGGTTTTTCGAGGCAAACATCTACGAAATTGGGTTTTAAAGGTGGAAAGTCCATGAAATTGGACTATGAGAGAGCAAAAGTTTGTAAAATTGGTTTTTGAAAGAGAAAAACTCACGAAATTGGGGGTTTTGATAGAGCAAATTCCACGTAATTTGGTTTTTTGAAAGAGAAAACCTTCGGAAACGAGGCGAATCCGCCAAATTTAGTTTTGAAAGAGCAGAACTCCGCTGGCGTTTTTATGTGTCAAAATGCCGAATTTTGTTTTTGAAAGTGCCAAACGCGCATGATTGGTTTTGAATTTGTGTGAGCCAAATTGTATGGTTCGTCGGTCTTGTTCTGAAATGTGGGGTGAATCTCAGGTTTTATATTTTTAGAGGAAAATGGAGGCATAAGTGATGTTTGGGAGTGAATCAGTTGGTGAAATCGCTGTCTTGTCCTTCGAGTGGTCTTAGCGCAACGATCCGACTTGATCTGCGTTTGGTTAAATCGAGTTAGGGAGGAGACCCGCCTCACCAGAGATGATAAAGATCGTGCGTGAGAACTATAAACGGGGGATACGGGGACGTTGCGGCTAAATGCCGCTGATTTAAGACGATGGGAGTAGAAATACCATGCGTTACAATAAGTAGAGAGCAAAAAGTAGGACAAAAACGCTGCTAATTATCGAACAATGCCTTATTATTTCGACTGTTTATGGGTTTATTATTCATGTATGTAGTCAAATCCGGCTTGAAATTACATGAAAATCGACACCCCACACCCCTATGATCCCAAATCCTTTGAAAATCCCCATTTTGGACCCGCTTTTGACCCATAAAACCCCAGGGAGTTATTTGATTAAACTGATCATATGTTAGGACCAACTAGATCCCAAATGGAGTCTATGTGCGAAAGAACGAGTTTTTTCGAGCAATCCTAAGGCAAGATATGGCCCGGACGGCGGACGGACATTTTTTTTTTTCAGATTTGGATTCTACGCACTTTGAAACGTAAAACTACAAATTTTGAGGGGGGGTCAAACATTTTTTTTGCGATACGATTACAAAGACTTATTATTGAGAAATAATAAGTCAAAAGAGGTCACCTGAAAAATGAGCCTGACGTCCACGGCTGCTCTAAAAAGGAGGACATGTCCGGGGAATGTAGGACGTTTTGCCACCCCACTTAAGGACATGGGGACAAGTTCACGCCACCCCCTCCCCCTCCAAGTTTGAGGATCACTGCTCCAAGTCTAGAACACGCCGCGAGTGCGGTTGCTATATGGAATTGTGTCATTTTTAATTTCTTACACGGGCTCCTCGAACCCCAATTGCTTCATTTTCCCCGATCGTTCGTATGTGTAGTAAGAACCGGGAGGGGGCGTATGACTTACCTGAGCAAATGCTAACATGTCGTTGGAAGTTGAGAAGGTACTGGTTTAGTTCCAGCTTCCATTTTTGAGTAAATTGGGACGAAGGAGACCTTGAAATATTTAGCCTGATGTGTGTGTTGTATCGGCCGCACCCAATTCACAGAAGGTGCGTTACGGATAGCTAATTGAAATCCGCTAAGCTCTAATCTAAAAATCTAAAAATATTTTCAAATATTTATGACGCTTCACTTCCATTGGTTCCATTATAGCACTGAATAATTCACTTCCTTATCCGACCTTTCAAGGCTTTCATTAGCGCGATGCGAATATTCCTGCCACCTGAGATATTATTTACCTTCCACCTCCAGAGAATGTGCAAGAGAATAATTTGAGCCTTAACTTAAGGAGGAGTTTCACAGATGATTCCTCGACCCCCCTCCTATCTTTGAACCCCCGCCATTCAGAGGCGCTCTGGGGGGTATGTTCATCGTTTACACGTAAATGAGACTTTCTTTTGGTTACTAATGAGTTTCTTATTAGACCAAAAGTTATTTGACCCGATAATCAGACTACTTATTGAAATCGGCTGTTTCTTGTCCTATTGAGATCCTTAGGATGCAATTCATAATTGCATAGCTCTTTTAGCTTCGTGACCGAATATTTAATTCATGGGACAAATATAAATATTTTCAGTTATAAAAACTTGGTTTGGGTGTAAAAGATCGAATGAAGAGAGAGAGAAAAAATAGAAAGTGAGAAAGAAAGAAGCAGTGGGATCTCCTAAATCCACCCCTCCCCTCTCTGGTGACCGCTGTAGTCGCCCTACCCCGATGCCAGCTGTCTGCCAACTGTCCACGCTACGTATTTTATTCGTTGTACGTAAAAACTGAGCGATATTTACCGAAAACGTTTGCACGTGCAGAATAATTCATTCTTCACTACACGCCCTCCGCCATCCCGTGTAAATCGGGCTTAATTTAAAAAATAATAATTCCGCCGGTATTTTTTCATGCATTTCCATTTGGGACATGAGAGTTTTAAAAACCGACGTGATAGGCAACCGGCTGGTTTTTATGTGCGTGTCAGTCTTTGTGCGTGATATAGTGGAGAGATGCGTGGGTGTGGTGTACTGGGAAATCGATCCTCTGTGTAACTAGGACGGTGATGCGGGGAGGTTGGAAAGGGTCCTCGCCCTGCAGTCCCATTGCTGCTCAGCAAAGTCGGCCTTTCGCTTACACCCACACGCTGTCATTTCCGTTGTTTCAACCTTTTTCATTTTCGTTCCGCTTGCAGCGACGAAGTGGTACTTCGTATTAATTAGTCTGTTGGGTGGGGCCGGTTTCATCCCTTATTCCCTTCATAATCACTCCCTCTCTTGTTCTTTCCTTCCCTTGCTTTGATCATATATAAATCGGGGTCTCCGCAAGTATGACTATAAAAAGATTTGTGGTAACCCACACATTCGCTACGAAACTTTCATTCAGTCTGTCGAAATATATTTCTTTATACATAAAGACAAATTTTCGAAGTTGAAATATTTGATTCCAGAAGAAAATAGTAATTACTAGCAACTACTCAGAAAAGTTACTTGTTTGAAGAAGCGGGGTCCCAGCTTTTGAATTGAGCCAGTGCCTCTAGTCCAAGATTTGAAAGATTTTAGAAGGCCTAAAGGGCAAGTTTTCAACGACCATTTTTTCAACTTATTTCCCATAGAACAATACAATATTAATAGCAATTTACACATTCTCTCCGTCAATCATTGAGACATCGTACTCAGCACAAAAACTTCGTCTAAAGATCGTGGAAATTAACCGAAGAAGTCGAATGTCAGGGTGGCAGGGGAGCGAGTAAAAACTAGGAGATAGATTTGAAAAAATCGTCAAATATCTCTAGTAGTTTGCCCCATCAGCTTATTCCTTGGCTCAAAAATTGCATGTACCAATTAGGCCTTTTCGGTTGGCCCTTCAGACCTGCTAATGGTAAAAAAAATGGTCAAAAGTAATAAGTAGTAAAAATAGTCAATTATCGCCAGCGCATACCCACGCGCTTCAAAATCCGGGACAATAATGTAATTCAACAATGGCCTTCAATCAACACTCGAATTTTTCGAAGAAGTCGCGTATAGACACGTGTGGAGATAAGAATTTTAAAAATTGTGCATTTTTTCACACGAATTAAAATGAAATAATCATCTTCCAATGTCACCAGATTATATTTGAATTGTAGCTTCCTTGTGGAACGGTGTGGCAATGAATTAATAGTCGCAGTCCTTACTTTTTTCTGGCTCCAGAATTTATTTGAAATTTTAAATAAAAAAATTCACGTTTAGATCCGTTTACTTAGGAGAATTTAAGTTTGAGTAATGACTATGAATACATCCCCCTCGCCCTTAAATATAAGGTCTGTTCCAGCAAGGAGTTTGGAACACGTTCGGAGCAGAGTTGCCATGGGACCAGCCAATAAAATTCAAGTTGATTACGTTTTATTAGCTGATCCCAAGGCAAATCTGCTACGAACATGTTCCGCCAGCTGCCGGAAAGATTTTTTTTTTATTGTTTTGGTCCCACAATACTACTAGGTACCTGTAATCCTCAATAAAGCTGAGAGTTTTCCCGTTTCCCCAGTCCATTTTAACAGTGTTAAATGCAGAAGTCGCACTGAGTGTCGAACGAAAATCCAGAGGTCTTGGATTCCCTTTCGACGCAGCTTGCGCCTCCTTTCGACTTTCAGTCGCATACGAGGCGGATGCTGCAACGCATGCCACTCGTTCTACACTGCTTGCGCCTAGTCGCATGCGGCTGTCGAACGCTAAGTCGCACGAGTGTGGACCGGCCTTAACAACCACACAAAGACCCAGGGCAACCTCACAAAGACTCATCACTGGATGCCACCATGTAGCCATTTTTAGGGTGCGAATAGCCAGTTTGGCCGGTTTTATTTGGTGCGGCGAGTTCAGATTAGACATTTTAACGGCATGAGTCGCCAGTTACGCCATCTGCAAGGTGGAAATGGTCAATTAGGCCATTTTTATTGCACGAATCGTCTGCAGTTAAGCCATTTTTAAGGCGACGGAGGCTCAGTTTGGCCATTTTAGAAAAGCACGAATGGTCCGTTTAGCCACTTTTTGGAGTGTGATAAGACAAATCAAGCAATTTTATAGCGTGGGAGTAGTTAGTTTATCCAGCGTCCTTAAAGGTGCGTGTATAACCAACGCTGGTAGATGGGAGAAAAAGGTTAAACAGTTGGTGATGTGAGGACGGCCTATGTTCGGTGCGCCAACACCAGTGGTCAGTACATCGTTTCAAGGCGCAAATAGCCATGTTTAGCCGATTTTTTGGTGAAGTTAGCAAATTTGAAGGCGCGAATCGTGGCGAGCGTGAAGCGTAAATTGCCAGTACGAGTAGGTGTATAATAATTTTTAAGGCGTGAGTAGCCAGGTTTGCTATTTTCAGGGCATGAAGGTCGATATTGCCATTTTCAGGACCTTTCAGGTCATGTTCAGACCTTTTCGTCGGTTCAACTTATTTATAGGCCATATTCACATTCATTTTTGTCAATTTTAGAGCGTGGATAGCCAGTTTGGCTATTTCGATGGCGCTAACTGCCAGTAAGTGGCCATTTCTACGGCCTGAATAGTCAGTGTGATATTTTCAGTACAAGAATAGTAGTAATAGACTATTCAAAGATAGGCCATTTTCAGGGCCGGAATCGTCTGTTTAGGTATAATCAAGGCGTAAATTGTCAGTTTAGCTTGTTTTTAGAGCACATAGAGTCAGTTCTGCCATTTATAGGGCGTGAATCGTCGGTTAATTCATTTTAAGGGCACTTAAAGTTAGTTTGGACATTTTTTGAGCGTGAATCGCCTGTTTTGGCTATTTTTAGCGCCAAATGATCGGTTATGAGCTATTTCCAAGGCACGAATATTCAAGTTCGTCATTTTTAGGGCGCAAATGGTCAGTTTGGTCATTTTCGGCACGGAAATGGTCGATTTAGCGATTTTGATAAGACAAATCAAGCAATTTTACAGCGTGGGAGTAGTTAGTTTATCCAGCGTCGAATCACTATCTTTCAGAGGGCCGCACGAATTGTACGTTTAGCACTTTTTAGGGCGCGTGAAGTCAATTTGGCTGTTTTCAGGACACAAATATTCCGTTTAGCTATATTTTCAAGACAGTTTGTCAGTTGTTCCATTTTGGGGCGTGACTACTAGTCAGCCTCGCCGTTTTCATGATCGAAATAGCAAATTTAGCTATTTATAGGCAGCGAATGCGGATGCCAAGCCATTTTCCAGTACAGCGAATCACACAATTTCTCAAGCACAATCCTGCAATCCTGTATCCGCGCCTGTATGGGACATTGCTCAATTGTTTCTGGGAAAACGTGCCAAAGAAGTCAAAATGTAGGGTGGGGGGAGGTCGAACGTGCAGATTTTCGTGGATCTTCGTGTCCCAAACTCGGCCGTACTAGCCGCGGAATACAAAAGGGCCATGACTTCCTACCTTGGGTTGAGTTCACTTGATTCAGGACTTGGAGTATTTTTGCCGAGCAGTGAGTCCACGTAATGTTGATAGGGGCCCCCCCCCTTTTCCGGCGTTCGGGTTTCCTTTAATTTTTTCAATATTTCAATGTTCGAAGATTGAGAGCTCCTATTTTTGCCTTTGATTCAATGTTCATGTTGCCTTCGTGACGCTCAATCAAAACAAAAAGTCATCATTTTTCTCCGCTGGTTATTTCCTCGCGGTCTCCCGATTTATTCGGAAAAATTCTAGGCATTTTTTTATGTAACTTGTCTGCATTTTACCTCATTTTCTGGTAGTGAAATCCATCATTAAAACCCCAGCTGAGCTGAACAGCACGACCTTGCTGTTCTCCTATATACCTGGAATAAATCAGTCAAGTATAAAAACTAAAATGCACTCCTCTCTCTCACACTCTCTCTTTTTCTCTCTGGGTGGTAAGCGTATAAGGGGTGAAGAAGAGAAAGGGCAAGGTCTAGTTCAAGTTTTTATTGAATGAAATCTAAAGAGCATCTGTCTAGAAATGCAACGGAGTTAGATAGGGCGGAGAAGAAGGGAGAGTCTCTCTCTTTTGTCGTTGATTTTTTCGAGTTCTATGACTAGGGAGAGAGATATCTTTTGAATCGAATTATTGTGTCACAGAGGCCTTATCTACGTAGTTCTCGGAAGGGGAAATTTTGAAGGAACGAACTTCTTGAGTTCTTTTTCATGATTATTTTTTTCTTTTTCTTTTATCCAAGGCACATTTTTTTAGGGCTAACATTTTGAAAACCATTCATAATTATGTCCAAAAATAAAAGGCTTACTTCTTTGGTATCAGTGGCACATCTAGGATTTTATCGTGGGAGGGGTTCAACCCCCCCCCCCCCACCAATCTGATGAACGCTTTCTTTGTGTTCTCTTCTCTTTGTGACTCACTTCAATGTTCTACCTACGATTTGTGTCCGAGATGGTCACAGCTTTGTGTTGCGTGCTCTTTAAAAACGCGAGTAAAGTTGTTTTACCAAGCAACTCGCCCCAGTATTAAAGCCTTCGGCTTAAGGGCGTAACCGAAACAAGCTTCTCTTGGAAATGTCAAATCCCCCCCTTAAAAACTGACTAATTATCATTAAAACTGAACATTTCGCCTCTAAAAACCCAAATAATATTGAAGTTTCGCCCAAAAAACAGATTTTCCATGTATGAACAAAATTGTAATTTTTCGCAAAATCGCTTCTCGACTAAGATTGAGAAAAACGCTAATTTGCGGCTAAAATGAAAAAAAAAAAAAAATCGCTCACTCTCAGCTGAAATTGAGGGAAAGCGCTAATTCAAGGCCAACGGTGAGAAATAGCTAGTTCGCAGCTAAAATTGTGAAAATCGCTCATTATTCGCGGAGAAAAAGCGCTAATATTCACAGCTGAAATTGAGAAGAAACGCTCATTTGGAGCTACGATTTAGAGAAATAGTCCTAAAATTACACCATCTGGAGCTGAATATCTTTGAAACTGTAATTTTCGGGGTCTAAATCTCCGCGAAACAAGTTGGAAGTCTAAATATGGTGGGGGGAGGGTAGTTTTTAGACGACTAGACTAATACACAATGCCCCGACAAAACCCGCAAAATTGCAATACTTTGGAGGCAAATATCAGCGAAATTCGGAGCTTCCTGTCTGAAAATCACGATATTGCACTTTCACGCTTTTAATTTTTAATTTAGCGACTTTGGATTTTTTTTTTTTTTGTACCCGCGGAACCCGAACTAGCGGAAATATCCGTGAACTTGGAAATCACATGGTTTTTAAGCAGGTTGCTTTAATTGAAGAATTTTTTTGCCGTAATTGAAGCGAAATTGCTAAAGTTTGAGTCCTTTTTTGTTTGGGGGACCTTGGGCTGACCCCGACTGCGACCATGGCTATGGTTACTAGTACTCGTAAATAGATTAAAGTATAGATCAATGTGACTAAATTTGCTATAGGTGCCGCAGATCACGGTCCTTCAACTACGTCACGAGCAGTCCCAACTGCAATTGCGCTGGACCCAATACATTATTAATTGTTATTGGGTTGTAATTTTTGAGAATTCATAAACTTCAATTTCAAAATTTACTTGCTCTGCTCCTCTAGGGTGAGCAATCGGGAGCAAAGGACTGCTGATGACGTCAGTCTCCACCCCTCCTGTCAGATGGTCAGGGGGAAATCTGCGGCACCTATAGTAAAGTTTAGTCACCTTGGTATAGATACTTATCAATCGATACCGAGTACTATTCGATAATTTTACTCGATTCTGCAAATGAGTACTTCAGGAATTGATACTATCATTAAATAATAGGATAAACAATTGTGAGCTTGAAATTTCCTTTGAGGTTTGAGGGAAATCACAATTTTCCTGGAGGAATAACCGTGAAATTAAAATTTTCGGGTATTAATTTAAATAAAATTGCTAGTTCAAGGCCGTAATTTAAGCAAAATTGCAATGATTGGGGCATTTTATGTGACGGCGGATTCAACAGGCAGTCAGGAGACTGAAGTTCGTTGACCGACTATCCGTGGCAATCCGACTTTTGTGTCTTCATTCCTGCGAAAATGCTAGTCTAGGAGTCATAATTAATTCAAGCAAAATGGCAAGTTTTGCCATTATTTTTGGCGGCGTGGAACCCAGGCTAGCGGGTAGACAAAGAACGCCAAAAGGCTGACAAATACTCACGAGATTGAAAGTTTTCTGGCTGAATATTCTCGTATTATTACAAGTTTCGGGTTCTAATTTCGGATAAATTACAAGTTTTGAGGCCTTTTTACATCCACGCTCCCGTAGGAAATTGAAGTATGGCGTTCGTGAACAAAATCAAGTCCGAGCTGACTTCATATTCTTGATGCACAACCTCAGAAATGTTGAAAAAAGTGACTTTCTTTATGCCGTCGCGTCGGTCTGTCTGTCTTTTTGTGGCCGCCGACCCCGACACTGGACCGGTTTGGCCACTTCCGGAAGCGCCCTGTGAGCTTGACGACTTCCCCTCTCCTTCCTTCTAGTGTCTGACGTTTTCATTTTTGAGACTACATTTGCTTGGGGGGGGGGGGGGTTCAAACCCCTTAAAACCCATCCCGTAAATCCGCCACTGAGTGTAGCAAAGAAACCTACACCTCCTTTTTGAAACTTCATGCATCGAATCCAACCTGGACCTAAGTTCTCTCCCGAACATCACCGATGCTGGTGTTTTTCCAGTTACACTGTGTTCAGATATTCTGTAGTGAAAAAGGTAGCGTGACAGGACCGTATTCCAACTGGTATTTTGTTTTTCACTCTCGTTCAAAAATTTGTAGAGCGCTGTCTTGGCCGATCTTACGCTGTTTTCAGCTGCTCCATTGCTCGCCGGGTGGTACGGTGGGCTGGTTCGATGGTCGATGGAATTTTTCTTACAAAATTCTTCAAATTCCCCTGAGGTGAATTGAGGCTCATTGTCACTTACCAAAACCTTTGGTAAAACAAATCTTGCGAAAACGTCCCTCAATTTTTCTATCGTTGCCCTTGAATCACATTTATTCATCACGAAAATTTCTGGCCATTTACCGTAAGCGTCGGTAATTGAAAGGAACATTTTAGACCTGAGCGGCCCGAAAAAATCGACATGAACCCTTTCGAAAGTCCCACTTGTATCGCTCCATGGCTTCACCGGAATTTTGCTGTTTTCATTTCTTACTGCCATACACAGCGCACATTTTCTTACGATCTCTTCAATGTCGCTATCGAGAGAAGGCCACCAAAAATATGAGCGCGCACGGAGACTTCATTTTACTCATGCCCAAATGAGAAGAATGTAATTCCTTTAACAAAAAAAAACTGAAATTTTGTTGGAATAACAGCGCGATATCCCTACATGACAACTCCATTTTCCACGTTGAGTTCAAGTTTTCTTCGAAAAAACGGCTTTAAAGAATCATCCACTTGATTTGGCCAACCATCTCGAACGTAACAAAATACTTTACTCAGAATGGGATCTCTTCTAGTTTCAATTTTTAAATGAGAACTGCTTAAAGGCAGATCGTTTTCAACAAGGTCAACGTATTCGGTTATGTCTTTTTCTGTACTTGAGATACACAGAGGCAGCCGCTAGATTGTCCTCACTCCTAACGTACTTAATGGAGTAATCGAACCCTGACATAAAAAGTGCCCGACGTTGAAGTCGACCAGCAGCCATTTCCGGTATGCCCTTGTTTTCACCGAATAACGGTTTGTGATCCGTTACCAAAAGAAAATGTCTCCCCATTAAGTACTGGTAGAACTTTTGAAGACCCCAGTAAATAGCTAGCGCTTCCTTATGAATCATTGAATAATTTGATTCAGCGGTATTCAACACCCGCGAAGCAAATGCTATAGGTCTTTCACTCCCATCTGGAAACTTATGGAGTAAAACAGCTCCTATTCCGACTTTTGAGGCATCACAGTACAGTGACACTGGTAAAGCAGGATTGAATTGAACTATAGAAGTTCCTCGGAAAGCATCGCTCGTTTGACTTCGGAAAACGATCTTTCACACTCATCAGCCCATTCAAACTTTTCACCTTTCCTAAGTAATTTATACAAAGGGTTAACTATTGTAGCAAAATGTTTTATGAAACGACCGTAAAAATTAATAGAACCGAGTAATGACTTGACTTGAGACGAATTTCCGGGGCGAGGAATCGAGCTTAAAGCTTTGATTTTCTCAGGATATTTTTTAATTCCGGTACAATTTATTAAAACCTATCAATAGGAGCATAATGAATCACCTTCCCCCGCTCCTCAGCAACACTCAGGCACCATTCAATGAAATGCAGACTCAAGAGCTATATTTCGATCTACCCTGACGTTCGCTTTCGGAGTTTCTAAGCCGATTCAAATATGCATGTCGAATTAAAATGATTCATAATTAGGTTCATAGTCGGCACTGTGAACTTCGTCGGAGCATTGGCGGACCTACACCTACCGGTGCCCGGGGCGAATAACTCAATGGAGGCCCCTTAGTCTCTAGGATAAACAAGGAATAATTATAATTTTTGCGTAGCGTTAAACTATGGGGTTTTCCTTATTTTAGCCACGAATTGGCATTATTTCTACACCCCATCCGCCAATTGACGAATTTCTCTATTTTAGCCGCGAATGAGTGTTTTTTGTCAATTTTACCCGCGAAATAGCGCTTTTTTTTAAAGGGTTTTTTTGAAAACCTAAACCCAAGAATTTGCGCTGTTTCTCAATTTTATAGCCCCAAAGTTGCCTTCAGAAGCCACGATTTTAGACGCAAATTGAAACTCTCCGTATTTTATAGCCACGAATCAACGCTTTTTAATCAATTTTTAGACGGGAAATAGCGATTTTATCCCTAAATAAGCGATTTTTCTCAATTTTAGCCATGAATTGGCTTTTTTTTTTTTTTAGAGAGAGAGTGTTCGTTCCGGCGTTCGCGAATAAACACTTCATCTCAAATTCGAACCGAAAATTAGCGTTTTAAGACGCGCTATAAATAGTGTTTTTCCAGTTACACTGTGTTCAGATATTCTGTAGTGAAAAAGGTAGCGTGACAGGAACGTATTCCAACTAGTATTTTGTTTTTCACTCTCGTTCAAAAATTTTTAGAGCGCTGTCTTGGCCGATCTTACACTGTTTTCAGCTGCTCCATTGCTCGCCTGGTGGTACGGTGGGCTGGTTCGATGGTCGATGGAATTTTTCTTACAAAATTCTTCAAATTCCCCTGAAGTGAATTGAGGCTCATTGTCACTTACCAAAACCTTTGGTAAAACAAATCTTGCGAAAACGTCCCTCAATTTTTCTATCGTGAATCACATTTATTCATCACGAAAATTTCTGGCCATTTACTGTAAGCGTCGGTAATTAAAAGGAACATTTTAGACCTGAGCGGCCCGAAAAAATCGACATGAACCCTTTCGAAAGGCCCACTTGTATCGCTCCATGGCTTCACCGGCATTTTGCTGTTTTCATTTGTTACTGCCATACACAGCGCACAGTTTCTTACGATCTCTTCAATGTCGCTATCGAGAGAAGGCCACCAAAAATATGAGCGCGCACGGAGACTTCATTTTACTCATGCCCAAATGAGAAGAATGTAATTCCTTTAACAAAAAAAACTGAAATTTTTTTGGAATAACAGCGCGATATCCCTACATGACAACTCCATTTTCCACGTTGAGTTCAAGTTTTCTCCGAAAAAACGGCTTTAAAGAATCATCCACTTGATTTGGCCAACACCATCTCGAACGTAACAAAATACTTTACTCAGAATGGGATCTCTTCTAGTTTCAATTTTTAAATGAGAACTGCTTAAAGGCAGATCGTTTTTAACAAGGTCAACGTATTCGGTTATACATATCTTTTTCTGTACTTGAGATACACAGAGGCAGCCGCGAGAACCCGTCCGCTAGATTGTCCTCACTCCTAATGTACTTAATGGAGTAATCGAACCCTGACATAAAAAGTGCCCAACGTTGAAGTCGACCAGCAGCCATTTCCGGTATGCCCTTGTTTTCACCGAATAACGCCAATAACGGTTTTTGATCCGTTACCAAAAGAAAATGTCTCCCCATTAAGTACTGGTAGAACTTTTGAAGACCCCAGTAAATAGCTAGCGCTTCCTTATGAATCATTGAATAATTTGATTCAGCGGTATTCAACACCCGCGAAGCAAATGCTATAGGTCTTTCACTCCCAACTGGAAACTTATGGAGTAAAACAGCTCCTATTCCGACTTTTGAGGCACCACAGTACAGTGACACAGGTAAAGCAGGGTTGAATTGAACTATAGAAGTTCCTCGGAAAGCATCGCTCGTTTGACTTCGGAAAACGATCTTTCACACTCATCAGTCCACCCAAACTTTTCACCTTTCCTAAGTAATTTATACAAAGGGTTAACTATTGTAGCAAAATTTTTTATGAAACGACCGTAAAAATTAATAGAACCGAGGAATGACTTGACTTAAGACGAATTTTCGGGGCGAGGAATCGAGCTTAAAGCTTTGATTTTCTCAGGATCTTTTTTAATTCCGGTACAATTTATTAAAACCTATCAATAGGAGCATAATGAATCACCTTCCCCCGCTCCTCAGCAACACTCAGGCACCATTCAATGAAATGCAGACTCAAGAGCTATATTTCGATCTACCCTGACGTTCGCTTTCGGAGTTTCTAAGCCGATTCAAATATGCATTTCGAATTAAAATGATTCATAATTAGGTTCATAGTCGGCACTGTGAACTTCGTCGGAGCATTGGCGGACCTACACCTACCGGTGCCCGGGGCGAATAACTCAATGGAGGCCCCTTAGTCTCTAGGATAAACAAGGAATAATTATAATTTTTACGTAGCGTTAAACTATGGGGTTTTCCTTATTTTAGCCACGAATTGGCATTATTTCTACACCCCATCCGCCAATTGACGAATTTCTCTATTTTAGCCGCGAATGAGTGTTTTTTGTCAATTTTACCCGCGAATTAGCGCTTTTTTTTAAAGGGTTTTTTTGAAAACCTAAACCCAAGAATTTGCGCTGTTTCTCAATTTTATAGCCCCAAAGTTGCCTTCAGAAGCCACGATTTTAGACGCAAATTGAAACTCTCCGTATTTTATAGCCACGAATCAACGCTTTTTATCAATTTTTAGACGGGAAATAGCGATTTTATCCCGTAAATAAGCGATTTTTCTCAATTTTAGCCATGAATTGGCTTTTTTTTTTTTTTTTTTTTTTTTAGAGAGAGAGTGTTCGTTCCGGCGTTTTAGACGCGAATAAACACTTCTTCTCAAATTCGAACCGAAAATTAGCGTTTTAAGACGCGCTATAAATAGTGATTTTCCAGAATTAGCCGCAAATAAGCCGGGTTTTTTACATACGCGCTTATCCTCAGTTTTAGTCGCGGATTAGAAGTTTTTTTCACTAATAGCCGTGAATTGGCGCTTTCCTCAATTTTGACCCTCAAAGTTGCCTTCAGAAGCCCAGAATTGGTGTATTCTCAATTTTAGTCACAAATTTAAATTTGTCTCTGTTTTAGGCGCGAATTAGAGCTTTTTCTCAATTTTATCAGCAAAATTAGCGATATTTCTCAATTATTGGTACAAATTTGCGTTTTCCTCAGTTTTAAGCAGCGGATTAGCACGTTTTCTCAATTTGAATTGAAAAATAGCGTTTCTCTTTTATCCGCTAATTAGACAAAGTTTTTACATTTTTGTCCCGCATTAACCTTTTTTTTTGTTACTTTGGTTACCATTTTCCGCTGTTACCGTTGTTTTTTGGGTACTTTTATAGATATGGATTAGGGCTTTTTCTCACTTTTAGCCACAAATAAGTTGTCTTCAGCAGGCGAGAATTGGCGTATTTGCTATTTTAAACGCGTACTTCTCTCTATTCTATCCGCGGATTAGAGCTTTTTCTTATTAATTTTTTTTTTAAAGCAAGGAATTAGCACTTTTCTCAATCTGAACTGAAAATTATCGTTTTTATCCCATGAATTAGCGATTTTTCGCAATTGTTGCCACAAATTGGCGTTTTCCTAAATTTTTAGCATCGAATTAGCACTTTTCCTCAATTTGAGCTGAAATTTAGCGTTTTTAAAAATTTTAGCCGCGCTATTTAGTGATCTTCTTAATATTAGCGGTGAATTACGGTTTTTTTTTGTACATTTTAGCCCCGCATTGGCAATTTTGTTTTAATTTTAGTTATGGATAAGCAAATTTTCTCAGTACCCGCGAAATATCCTTCAGAAGCTTCGGGTAGGCGTTTTCTCAATTTTAGCCGCGAATAAGAGATTCTTTTTCATCGTTAACCGCAAATTAACGTTTTTCCTATAGTTCTCAATTTTGAAGACGAATTATGCGATTTTTCTGAATTTTAGTCGCGTTTTTTTGACTTGTTCAACCATGATATAGCGCATGTTCCTAATTTTTAGCGGCGGACTAGCCCCAAACGGCGTAGCCGTAAAATTGTCCCCGTACACCGCGAATTAGCGACGTTTTTTAAATTTTGGTCTGAAATTTGCATCGAGAAACCACGAATGAGCGCTTTTTCGCGGATTTAGCCACGATTTGCTGATCACCAGTATAACATTCTATTCTCCAGAAGTCGGATGGACTGAAAATCGTCGAAAGGAACACAATCGCTGTCCACTCGTATACCAAATCTCCCTTTCGCGTACCTAAATCCACGATCATAGAACCTAAAAATCCTCATTTTCCGAGGGCCCCTCTGATCTGGTCCGCCCCCCTCGCCTCTACCTCGGTACGCTACTGCGTCGGAGATAAAATTTTGGCCTTTTCTAGACAGGTGAATTTGATGGCTTCAGAGGGCCGTGTGAGTCAAGAATAGTTTGTGCTTAATGTGCACGGGATGTTAGTAAATTTGTTTTTGCGCCCTTTAGTGATTTATTATAGGTCCATTATTCCCCTGGAACAAATAGATTATCAATTACTAAGTGAATGATCAATAAAAAATAGCTGCCTGTTGTATCGACTGTACGCGAAACTACTTTGCATTTAAACGCAATTCTTTGACACAATATGTGAAAAGAATCCTGATGAAGCTCGCTTGAACGTACGCTAAATTCTCACCTTGAGAAAATCAGACGATGCAGTTTAAGGAAATATTGCTATATACGTATAAGGGCGTTTTATTCAAACCCGTGAACTAAAGAAATGCATTGCCGTTGTCAATTTTTGGTTTTTAAACAAAATATAATATATGCCATTAGGGCGAAGAGATATTTCACCTATCATTTTCCTGAAGACACACTGGAGAAATGCCATTTAAAAACAGAATAAACGCCTAACGTATTCTAAAATTAAACTTGTTTAGGCCTGTACGACTCCGCCATCTTGATCATTTATGCAATCGTTCTTCATCCTGCTTGTTCCTTCAGTTGAACCTTCTCAGTTATTGTAGGTATAAACTACCTATACATATGCAATATGTAGCTATAGAATAAACGTAATCATTACCAGAGTTGCAAAATCAAACTAAATGTATTTTAGTTTGATTTTAATAAGCCAATTCGGCGAAGAACGACTCAGGTCAAGTTATGCAATGTAATATCTGCACCTATTGCCTTTAGTGCTGCTGGGAAGAAAAATAAAGAAAAAGAGCTGACAGTAGAACATTGTTTTTTGCGATTTTTCAGGTTTTGTGCTCTTTACTTTTTTATCTCTTCAGCAATAAAAGTGTTATTAACGTGGTTAGCTTTTTCTCACACTTATCTCAAAGCAAATAATCAACTATAATTTTATTTTTTTAGTATTATTGCGTTCGTACTACATATTTAAGATTTGCTGATCGCAAAGGATCTGTTCTATAAAATTCGATATCCGACCTCTGTATTATAAGATAATATCTTAATTTTTCATTTAAAGGGGAAGGGAAACGTTTTACTTCCATCTTCCCTACGGGAATGGAAGTATAATGGTGTTCGTGAAAAAAATCGAGTCCAAGTCCAATCGAGTCCTTCAGTGTTGATGTTTGTCAAAAAAGTTGAAAAAGTGTTTTTCGGCATGCCGTCGGTCTGTCGCTTTTTTTTCTCGTTAAATTGCATGAAAATGAAAACCTGGCTATTTCATGGTATGAGAAGAAGTTGTTCATCGGAAATGTTCTCCCCGTACCGAAATGTCGTTTTTAGATATAACTTCAAAACAAGTGATTCCTGAATTTTTAAATTTTTTTTTCGGATTCCTCGTGAAATTTTCGTGTGAATTGACCACAATATTGCCGAAAAAAAGCGACTTTTTTGTACCCAAAATCGTCGTTTTTAGCGCAAAAGGACCAGTAGCACAAAATAACGGTCGAAATTGCAAAAGAAAAGGCGCGAGAGTCCCTTTGCATCTTAATTGCAAATATTTGTACCCGAAAAAAAACTGAGATTAAGCGAAAATCGTGGGAGGAGTAGGACATTTTGCGTGACTACGTCAAAAATTATCTGCCACAGAATTACATAGTAATCTAAATCTAGTTGTTTCTTGGTATGAAAAACGCGAATATGACCTTTGTTTTGAAGGAAAATAATTTCCCAGGCATGTTCACCCCGTAGCGGAATAATATTTTCGGTATTAACTTCGAAACAATTGGTTCTGGAATTTTGTAACTAATTTGTTCGGATTTGTCGAACAATTTCCATGCGAATTGCCTACAACGTTGCCGAAAGCAAACCTCAACAAAACTCTGAAAACCTCGTACGGTACAATCTTTGGCCGCCCCTAAACCGAAATGTTTTGGCACTTCTTTTGGTTTCTTCTAAATATCCCGAAAATGAGTTACTTTAGAGGAAAATCTTCACTCACAAAACTTGTTGAGCACTAAATTTCCTACAAATTTTGTATGTAAAGTAGTTTTCCACGACGAATATGGAGCGGGCTACAGCCTTTCGAAATTGTTGTTATAAAATGGTCGAAGGTCCTAAAATCGCCTGTCTTCGACCCAAGTATACTCATTGTGCTTCACTTTGGGCTATGTATTTTGTAACATTGTCTCTCGTGTACTAATTCTAAGCATCGCCTCAAGCCGAAAAATATGAAATAAAACTCGCGCGCCCTTGTTCCCTTTAACCAGCATGAAATCGGACGGGGTCGGAGCACTGAAAAAAATTGATACGGCCGTGGAAGTTTTCTTGTTTATTTTTTTCGTATGCATTATTGATGAACGCCAAAAACGGGAACATGGAAGTATCGTGTGGTCCTCGACACAATCACTGAATCATCAATCCCGCAGTCTTCATTCCTCAAACACCAAAACATATTAGTCCTCGAATAGTATAGCCCTCGAACATTTCAGTCGTCTCAACAATTTATTACTCGTCGGATAATTCCAGAGAGGGGGGGTGATTACGGGTTTCATCAAACTTAGGGTGCTCGGCCTCTAAACAAAAGACCCCTAAAACGTGCAAAATTTTCCTGAAATTAAGACCCGAAACTTCCTTTTTTGTTGAAATTACGGCCCGAAAGTCCCCTTGTTGCGAATATTTCTCCATGGAACTTCCAATTTCGTGGGTATTCGTCAGGCACTTGAGGCTCTTTTAGGGCCGATTAGCCTCCGATTAGGCCTCAAGTGCCTGTTGAACCGCCGCCACGAAAAAGGCCCAAAAAATTGCATTTTGCTTTAATTAACGAAGATCCGAAACTTGAATTTTACGGATATTCAGGCAGGGAACTTGTGATTTTGCTCAAATTAGCAAGCGACTACTAATATTTATTTCTAATCTCGTTTTCCATTTGCATAAAATTCTACTCTACCGTTCTGTTCTATCGTATTTTCCATTAACTCATGTCTTAATTCGGAGCGGATGGGTGAAAATAAATGTATTGCTCCATCGCAGATTTTTGTGTAAATGGAAAACGCTATAAATGTGGTAATTACACGGCTATTCGTCAGGGTATGGGCACAGTGGGGTGGCCGGCTAGCCCGCAGGTGTCCGTGACCTCTAAACAAATATTGACCTGAAAATTGCAATTTCATATGTATTAGCCTTCGAAGTATTGCAATCTCAGCCAAATTGCACCACCAAAGCCCACAAAAAGCCGATTGTCAACTTGCTATTTCACGGATATTTAGTGCCAAAACCTGCAATTTCTCCGACATTAAAGCCCTGTTCACACGATGCAATGTTTGAAGCTAAATTGCATGCTGGATTTTTAAAAACATCCGGTCACTACCAAGAAACATATGTTTTTAAAAAACAGCATGCAATATAACTTCAAACATTGCATCGTGTGAACAGGGTGCCTGTTCTGTAAGAATTCAGTGTTCCTAGGAATATCCTTTTCCACCCGTCCACCCCGAATTGAATCACATGTTGATTGGGAGGACGGGTGGAAAGAGACAGTGATAGTGACAGTTAAAAGTTATAGAACAGGCCCCCAGGGCTTAACATTAATTTTTCTGAAATTATGACCCGAAACTTGCATTTTCGGCAGAATGAAGACCCGAAACTGGCATGTTTTTCAGAAATAAGATCCGAAACGTCCAATTTCGTGGGTAATCGTCAGGTCATGACTTGGGGATGGGGCCGGCTGGCCTGTGTTCCACCGCTACCAAAATTGTCTCGGAACTGAAATTTTGCCTCAACTAAGGCCCTAAACTTATAATTTTCGCCGAAATTAAAACCCGAAGCTGTCAATTTCGCGTATATTCAGCCAGGAAACTTGTAGTTTCGCTCAATTTAGGACCCCAAAATGCAAACTCATTCAATTTTTATTGGTAAATTAATTAAAATTCAAAGTTATAGTCGCAATCGGGGTCGGCTTGCCCAAAGGGGTTTGCGCCCATTAAAAAAAAGGCCCTGAAACTGTTTCTCGAAAATTAGGACTTGAAAATTCCAGTATCTCCAATATTCAGCCAACAATTTCGGGGATGTTTGCCTTCAAAATGGAGCGCCTATTCGTCAACTCTGTTTTAAGTGTGCTGTAGGGGCTGGCTTGCCTCTAGCAGGCAGCAAAATTTCAATTTTGCCGAAATTGCGACGTGAAATTCGCAATTTCGTGAATATTCAACTCCAGATAAATGCCAATTTCGCAGATATTTGATTCCAAAATGTTGCAATTTTGAATCAAAATTCAAAACGTCATCGCTCAAATTCAAAACGTCTCAGAAAAGACGTTGGGCTGTGTTGTGCCCGGCTAGCCCAAGTTCTGCGGTTAATCAAAAAAGTAAAACGTGGGATTTTTCATCAAAGCCGACGTGTTAAACTCTCTCCCCCCCCCCCTCGAAACTGAAGATGTCCCTACAAAACTGGCGATTTTAACCTACAACTTTTCTGTTTAATTAAAAAAACGAATTATTTTACTCCCAAAAACGACGATTTTCCCCAAAATATGATATAGGTATTTGACTCCAATAACTGACAACGTCACACTGTAAATAAAGTTTTTCTCAAAACGGATGATTTTAGGCCAAAAAGGACTACTTAGCCTTGAAAACCGACGATTTCACCTCAAAACTGACGAATTCATCCCAAATGTGACGATTTTAAACCAAAACAGACGATTTCACGCCAAAGCTGACTTGTTGCCCCATAGCTGAAGACTTCAATAAAAAACTGTCGATTTTACCCCAAAACCATATTTTCAACCTCAACCTCAAAAATGAATATTTTACCCCAAAATTGGTTATTCTACCACAAACAAAAACTGTCGATACTCCAAGTCCTGAAGTGTTCTTTTGAATATTTCTCCACCAAAAACTGGTAATTTTACCCCAAAACTGACTGTTTTTAACCCCAAAACTCACGATTTCATCCCAAAAACTTTCCTAAACTGATGATTTTACCCCACAACTAGCGGCACTCACACCAAAAAGATTATCAAAACTGGCGTTTTCCAGTAAACTTATGATTTTACGCCAAACCTAACGACTCTGTCTTGGAAACTGACGATTTCAAGACAAAACCGAAGATTTCACCACAATACTGGTGATTTCACCGTAAAACTTTTGTCAGTTTTCCCTCGAAAAGAAAATTTTTACCCTGAAACTCCTGGTTTGAGCTTTCACCTCAAAACCGGCAATTTGTGTCAAAAAACTGGCGAGTTTTAACCTAAAATTGAAGTTTTTACCCTAAAACTATCAACGGAAAATATATTGCACTGCGCAAAACTGGCGATTTCTCCTTAAAAAGCTCGAATCGACGTTTAATCGGCTGTTTAATCGCGATTTAGGGCCGGGTTGATCGCATGGTTTCAAAGTTCCGTTTGTCCTTAAGCTGAGCTCTTAAGGGATTATACTTCAATCATAATTTAGCATTTTGCGTACAAAAACGTTCAAACCCTTAACAACGCTTAAACGGACATGGTTGACACGGTCCTTAAGCGCAAAAATGGCGATTTTAGCACGGACATTGAGATTTGTGTAGGCTCTAAAATTGTGTTTTTGGCCAAAATCAAGTTTTACCACTAAGCTGGGGATTTCAGGCGTTTTTTTGTTCAGAGAAGAAAAATATGAAAACATTTATTTTTTAGCTGTGACAGATCTGCGAAAACGGTATTTTAGGGTGCAAAAACTGCGAAATTGGTCTTTGAATTATGTCACCCTTGTGAAATTCGTTTTTTTGCTCACAAAAATGTCCTCGAAATTGAATTTTTTTTTAAAGTGTGCGCCGACGAAACAAAATGTGGTTATCCTGAATGATTTATACTTTCAGAACGTGTCTAGGGGTAGACAGCTGCCCCACAAAATCTGCGCGAGGGCAGCTGCCTATACGTCTACCCCTTTCTGGCTACGCCCATGAATGCGACTGTATATTTGTCAGGTTCGTGCTGTCGTGGGTCTTGGGGTCACGGCCTCTGAAAAAAAAAACTCCTATATTTGTAATTTCGCGAACGTTAAGACCAAAAAATTGCAATTTGCAGGATAATTTTGAGTCTACTTGAGTCTAGACATTTCTCCTGCGATGAATTAGCGTTTTTCTTAATTTTAGACGCGGGCTCACCCAAAAAACAAAACCGAAGTTACTGTCGAGGAAATAATTACAGTCATTCCTTATACAGTACTTGTCAATTTTACTTTCTCTTCATTTATCGTCAGCCAACTTTTAAAAACTGGCGTGGAGTTAATGATCTGAATGCCTTATTCAATGAGGAAGGCCGTAAAAAGTATAGTCGACCAACCGAACTGAATTTTTTACGAAGCTCCCCCCCCCCCTCTCGGTGGTCTTCCTGCGTTCGCCCAAAGACAAGCTTAAATATTCTAGTATTTATAACGGATGGATACAGTAACTTGAAACTTTAAATTGTTTGAAAGGGGTGCAAAATGTTCGGTTTACGGTCTCATATAGGTTGAAACCTAACAGACGCATTATACAAGCGTTTTATCGGGTTACTTTGGCGATTAAATAACGTGAAATTCTGGCACCTTTTACGATTTAAACGTTTCATTTCAAATTGTGTTCATTCCTTTAACGCTCGCAAGTTTTTTCCAAATAAATGGAAATATAAATGACTTCTGAGTGACGTTCGACCCTATAGACTCTGCTCGTAGGTTCAGGTCAACAAGCCTCGCGAATGCCGAGAAGAGGAGTTGTGTAAAGAGTGCGAGACCTGGCTATATGTATACACGTGAGATGGGGCTTCACGCTTTAAGGACTCTTCTTCCTCATATTAATTAGCAAAATGTTATTTCGAGCGGGAAACTCCAGGAATCGTGGTGGATGGGGGGGGGGGTGAAGTCTGAGAAATCATCCGACGTTAAAAGCGTCATGTTTGTTCAGAGTTCTTGTATGCCATTGAAAAATCTACACGTCCTGTAGAACCTTAGGGCAAATAATTTTTTTTTTTTTTCAACGATCTTCGAAACGTTTTACATCACAGGGGTTGGGGTTGGGTGTAAAGGGTACTGGCATCGCTCAAAAGGTAGAAGTTTATGGTTCCTAGAATGGAAAAAGTGGGTGCTTTTGACGATGAATACTAAAATTTTCCAACCATGGTGGGCTGGTTGGACCGACGAAGAACTGACACATTTTTTTTTTTTTTAAATAGAAGGGAGCTTTCCTTTTCGGTTCTGCTCATCAATGAGCAAGCGAGAAAACAAGAGGAGGTCTTTGGAAGTTGGAACTAAACGCCTGAAGAGCCCAGATGTTAAAATATACAGTAGACACATGTCCAGATACAGAACCTCCACCTTTTCTACTCACCCATCGGGAGGGGCTCTTGAAGAGCTTCACTGTGGGACATAATGTAATTTTTTTTTGTGGGGAAGAGATTTTTGTAGCTCAATTTTTCACTTCCTCGGCACTTTTTTGCATGAGTTTTAGAGAGTTTATCTGGGCCATATTATTTTCAAATCGTAATGAGTAAAATTATTAATCTTGCGGCGGGCGCGGCTGCCCGAGATGTTTATCTTAAGTTATGTTGTGGATTTCACCACCTCGGCTTAATGCTTAAGGCTTTTTTCCCTCAAGTTCGACTTAATTTTAAATGAAAGATGAAAATTTCCGTGATCTCAACACGAACAAATAGAGTAAAGAAATAAAAAATGTACTCCTAACTATAAAACCAGTGTGCGTTTGGGCGTGCAGATACTACTTCAAAGCACTATATAGGCTCGTGTTTTTCCTTTGTTGGAAATTCCTTTTGCCAATTAGCCAATTTTATCGTTTCTGCATCATATCTCACGACAAAAAAAAACCAGTGTACGACTATAACCTTGAAATTTTCATGTTGTTCAAAGCAGCTAAACCGGGGAAGAATTAGATTTTTAATTGCGTGTTTGAAAACAATCTTTATACACACACCTTTTACCATCCAAGGGTTGCTATTTTTAAATCGCCGCACAGGATTTTTAAAGAAGTTGAGTGGTGGCTACTGTTTCCCAAGTTGATTTCCTCGTCGTTTCAAAACTGGAATATTTCAAATGCATGCCGACGCATAAAAATGGGGAGCATTGTGGTATGGTGGGGAGGGGAACGGGGTATGACACCTGGGCGGAAATTGTCCATCCTCAAAGCAGGATTAAGCACAGAGAGGAAGTAGTTTGATGAATGAAGAAAATCTTGAAAGAGAGAAGAAGATATTGAAAGAATTTATACGTATGTACAAATGAGGGGGGAGGCTTGAGGGCTTTTATTTGAATTCGTTAACTAGACACGAAGTAAAACAGTTATAACAGTATTTCACCAGCTGAGAGCTGAAATCACTCGCACTCCTCGTTCTTCAACTTTTCCTCCGCATAACGGTTCTTCTTTTCAAGTCCCGAGCAAAGGCCTATTTAAAAAAAAACAGAAATACAAAAGGTGCTTGAGAGTTAAAATTGATACACACGCTGGCTCCTTCATCGAAGGGTTATTATCTAGAATTAAAATCAATTGCCAGCAATTGCCGTTTCCTGTTTTTGCTTTGTGTAGGCCTCTCATCTACGCACCTTGTTTTTTTTTGTTCTTTCTTTTACCCAATCGTTTGTTTGAATGAGCGTTGCAGCATGCATGCCATCGCTGTCTAAAGATGTTTTATTTCGTGAATATCAACGTGCTTTACACCAGAAGGAACTTCTTCCAAGAATAAAGGGCGTGAAATGGGGCTTAGTACAGCATAGTAGTTCAGTTCGCCAAAGCAGTTGAGTGCATATTAACAAAATAATAATTATTAGATATAATTAGAAGTATTATAGGTAGTAAGTATAAGTATTGTTTAGTATTAATACGTATAATATCAATCGTATAGGAATTAAGAAAATTAACAGTGAGACGAATGTTTTTTTTTTTGGTTGACCCGCGGATCCAGTGATTTCAGGAGTGGGAAGAGGTTGGAAGGAGTGGGAGAATATCGAACATGAATCACGATCATAGGGGGAGGGGGTTGTTAGTATATTCTTGATTATATGCTGTCATCTTGTCTTAAAATGTTCGTTAAGGGGGAGTTTGTCCATGTGCATCCGATCCTGGATTTCAGGGTCTCATTTAAAAATCTCCAGAAAATTCTGCGCGCGCGTACGATCTTCTTTTTTTCATATTTCACCCCTGAAATAACTGTAAAACCCACACACATTTTTACCTTGAAAATTCCCGCTCTTTTCGACGAATTATTTAGGAAAGCAAGATCGTACGCGCGCGCAGAATTTCCTGGAGATTTAAATGAGACCTTGAAATCCAGGATTGGTGCAGAAGTATACGGCGATAATTTACGTAATGCCGAGTAGGCGAGGGAAGTTTGAAGGGGAGGGGTCGAGGAAACACGTGTACAACTTCCGTAAGTACTCGGAAGACATTTTCCTTGTCCTTCAAGCAGTGAGCTCGCGATAAATTACACAATACACAATAAAAAAAAACACATTTACCAACGTTGGTTACGCATGGACATGGCCAATGGCGTCCGCGGCTAGCACTGCTACCTTGCTTAGGGTTGTCAACCGTCACGGGGTGTTTGGAGCATTGTGAGGTCAGAACAATTTGTGGTTGGATGATTTTGCGGTGATAGCATTTTGGGGTTGGACCATTTTGTAGTTTTAGAGCATTATGTGGTTAAAGCATTTTGCGGTTAAAGCATTTTGTGGTTAAAGAACATTTTGTGGTTTGTGCATTTTGTGGTAAATTGATTTCTGTGGTTGAATGTTTTCTTGTTCAAATAGATTTTTGTGCTAGTGCCTTTTTGGTTAGAGGTTTTTGTGGTCAGAGCATTTTGTGGTTAGAGCATTTTGTGGTCAAGTGCTTTCTGTGGTTCAGTGTTTCTTGTAGTAAGCAATTTTTGTGATTAGTACACTTTTGGTTGTTAGGGGGTGTTGTGGTTAGAGCATTTTACGTTTAGAACTTGTTGATGTGGTTAGAGTTGTTTGAGCTTCAAGCACGTACTTCGCGAGTGCCCTCTATGACGACACCTCAAGTCGAGTGGCCTGTTTTTTTTTTTTTCTTTTTTGTCTCGGGAGATTTTGGAGTGTGAAACTTTTGTCCCGATTTTGTCAGATTTCGAGTTGGCAACCCTAAACTTGCTGAGTTGTCGACACGACGAACCCGAAAATAAGTTAAATCCACCGGCATTTGTTACCTCTCTGGCACCCACTGGCACATTTTTCAACCCGACACAGTCTCGAAGTCTACCAGACTGTTCCTCGTTCCGAGCTGACCTCGTACAGCCCGCCCCTATCAACAAAACTTTTAAAGTCTAAAATCTGCCGGAAGGAAAAAAGCGGGACACTCAACTTTTGGGGAAGTCGTCTTAGAGGGCACTCGCGAAGGACGTGCTTGAGCTCGAAGAACTCTAACCACAAAATGCTCCAACTACAAAATGCTCTAACCAGAAAAGCTCTAATCTCAAAAACTCTAACCACAAATTCCTCTAGCCACAGAAAGCTGTAACCCCACAAAGATCTATCCACTAAATGCTCCAACCACAAGAAGATCTAACCTCAAAAGCTCTAACCACAAAAAGCTCGAATCACAGAAAGCAGCAACCCCAAAATGCGCAAATAACAACATGCTCTAACCACAAAAAGTTCTAACCAAAAATGCACTAACCACAAAATGCTCCAGCCACAAAAACTTGGTTCCCAAAAAGCTCTAACCACAACAAGCCCTGATCACAAAAAGTCTAACCAAAGAAAAATTGAACCACAAGCACCAAAATTGAAACCAAAGATTTATACCAAACGCCAAAAGCTAGAAACCCATAAAATAAATAAACCACAAAAAGCTTGAACTACAGAAAACAGCAACCCAAAAATGTGCAAATAACAAAGCGCTCTAACCACAAAAATTCGGTAGGTTGTAGTAGTTACACCCGAAGGATTTCCGTGGATATACGTCCTTCGGTAGGTGGTGGTAGACAATAGTAATAGGGGATCATGTAACGGGAGAAGTGAGGGGCTTGTGGCGTGTGTGTGAGAAATGGGGAATGTTTGCTGGTTGGTGAGGAAGGGGCGGGTTAAGAGTGAAGTGCGCATAGTAAGATTGCCAGCGAGAAATTCTAACTAAACTTTAAGACAATGTCCCCTATAACGATCCTACACGAACGTGTCCACGTTAGAAAGCTCCGAGAACGGAAAGCTCTAACCAAAAATGCACTAACCACAAATAGCTCCAAGCGGGGAAAAAATTGCGTCCCGGGACGGTTGGCAACCCTGCCGCTGCCCGCTGGAGATGAGGGGCCTGCACACAGCAGGCAACCTCCTGTTCTTCGTTGATCAAGTGCAAATGAGGAAGTCCCGCCTCCGTAAAATCCCGACGCTTGGCACAGGGTGACATCCAGGGGCGGTTTTATGGTGGGGGTGATAGGGGTGATCGCCACCCCCGTCCGCTCATCTACCCTCAGAGAAGGGGGGGGGGAGGCAAATTAAGAAAGGAAGAAAATTAGGAAAGATGAAAATGTGAGGGAAAGTAAATCCTATACTATCTAGATTCTAGAACTATTAGGAAGTTGGAAAATAACATGTTTTAGCACTAATTGGTGGTACCAATTTGCAAAAGAAATAGTGCAATTGATTGTAAATGAGCGAAATCTGAGACATCTGGTAATGGAAGAGCGAAAATCTGGCCAAATTGTGGTATGAAAGAGCCAAAATCACCAAAATATTAACCCACATTATACAAAGGGCTGATGAAGCCGTGAAATATGGTATAAACACAAATCCCGAAATTAGGATTTGAATGAGTCAAATACAAGAAATTTGCCTCGTGAAGTAGCACTACCCACGGAATTTGCGTTTTAAAAGAGCGAAATAGTCTGAAATTGGGATTTGAAGGAGTCGAGTGCAGTGAAGTTTTCCGCTTGGAAGTCCGTGTAACTGGGGTTTGTATTAGCCAAAATAACAAAATTTGGCTTTTTGAGTTACCCAAATCCGTAAGTTTTGTTTTTGAAAGGCTAAATTTGTTTTCGAATTAGTCAAAGCTCCACGGAGGGGACTCCCGAGGGAAGGGCACCATCAGCATCAAGACCTGCCTCTGCCGATGCCGCCACAGAAAGTCGACCTGAAGTACCGGAACCGCGCGAGAGGAGGGGGGGGAGGCGTAACGACTGTGGCTAAATTGTGTTGGCTCATGCGCACTCTATAATTATGTCTGTTTTTTTGGAGCCGAATAGAATAGTCATGACTCGAGTGCGTGTCATCCTACATATGGCCACGTTCGTGGCCAAAACGGGCTAATTCACGGATTCTGGAGGCAAATTTAAGAATAGCTTAAGAATACTTATCCCCGAAACTCGAGTTTCGGGAAAATAAATAACAGGAAATTACAGTTTTGCGTAAGTAATGACTGGAAACTTGCAACTTCCTAAATATTCAACCAATAAACTTTTAATTTCGCTCAAACTTGCACACTCACAAAATACTGAACTTTAAATGTTACAATTATGAATGAAGTGGGCGTTTCGGCCTATTTACGTCACACACGCCCACTACCGTACTCCCGCCTGGTATTAAGGACGCCGTACCAGCACCTATCCCAACATCCCTGCTCACTTCCTATCCCTGAGGTAACATATCCTTCTCGCCCGTGAGAGGCCATTTTCTCCCCGAGGGTACACAATTCCTCCCTGAGATCACACCCACACTGCCTCCAGCCCTCCCCGAGGTAGATCCCCCCCCCCGCTCAGACCATCCCTTGGGGAACACTTCTGCACCACCATATTACATCTACTGGGGGGGGGGGAGCAGCCTACTCTTACCCCAACCTGGCTATACGCCCACGCACTATACAGTAGTCCACGCGGAGCGTGTTGAGGCCCATAAAAATCCCTACCAGCTCCTCTCTGCAGACTACGGTTACCGAATGACATCAGCCAAGCCGTAGTCTCCCCTGATGCACTACCTTGTCTGACGTCATTGCAACATCTTGCCCCAGCTCCTAAATGTTTCTGGGTTCATACCAGACCTGGGTCCTACCCAATTTCTTGGATGGAGGCCGCGATAACCAGCTCGGGTCCGCTTGTTTCCTGTCTGGTCCCTGGTTTCGCTTAACCGCGGCGTCTTTCCCCGAGCGACACCTTGCATTCACGCGACAGTCACGTTACTTCCCAGTACCTGCAGCTTTGTAATATGGTCACATAAGGCAGGGTTCTGCGGCGATACGATATCGTTTCTACATCACTCTGACACATTTCCAGTTGTTTCTATCTGTCCTAGACGCTGTTAATTTGCGTCGGTGATGTCAAAACGATATCGTATCGTCTCTAGTATGTTCGCCACCTAACACTAATTTAAACATTTTTGATAATAAAGTATGTTAAATATTTTATGAAGTATTCAGCTCGGATGTTCAGTATTCCCCTTTATTTTGTTCGCAGGATGTAGGAGTGGAAAAAGCACCGGTGGTGGTGGGCATTTAGATAATGGCTCAAGTCACCGAACGGGGGACTCCGTACGGCCCGCCCCCGCTGGCCAAATTCTTCCACGCTCTTCCTCATGTCAACATATCACTCCATTTGGTTAATTCGACATTCGCGCCTGATAGCGAAATTTACCTTGAGGTACAGAATTATTCCTGAACAGCTTCCTAAATGCTGGGAAAGTCTGAAAATCTCAAACAGTTTGTTTTTATACGTTTCTAACTCAATATTTTCTGTAATGTTTAGTCACTGGGCATCCTCGGCTCCATTCCAGCCTTATGGCTCATTCTCACTCTTTTTATGTTGCTTATCTACCTCTGTACACGATGCTGTGATAGAAAACCTCGGCCCAAGCATAGCATCATGATTCTGAAATGGACGTTGTCCTTTTTCACGTTGCTTTGCTGGTTTGTATATTCTTTGAATAAGTTGACAATTTGAGCGTGATTTTATTGTCAAATATTTCATATTTAGTGGTGCCGTTGGTGTCGGTCTGTATGGCAACGACGATGTTCATAACGGTATGCTTGAGCTACTCACCGCAGGGAGAGCTATGGACGAGACCATAAGTAGCGTTAAAAATCAGGTATGCGCGTCGTTATTTGAGGCATGCGCACACTTGGGGGGAATCACCGCCACTTAACATTTCAAACGCTATTTTTTTTTTTTTTTAGACGTCGGCAATTGATTCGACTTTAAAACTCAAAGTCGACTACCTTCTCACGCAGTTGGGCGACGTTTTCGACGAACCAGTGACAAATCAAACGGCTCGTGCCGGCCTGATTCGTCTTCTGGACACGATGACGTCGAACACGAGCGTCGCTCTGACCAGTCTCCAAGACATTTCGCGACCGTTGAAACCAGTCACCTTAGCTCCCATGCTTGATACGTTACAATTAGCCGAGGCTATTAGGTAGAGTTGCTTATTATCGCCATAGGTTTATGTTTGAATACTTCTGACGATGATACCCGTTTCCAGATGGCCTGTAACTATGGCTATACTCAGCATACTGCTAGTGTTCTGCGTGATATTACTTTTTGGAGTAGCTAGACATTCGCGTTGCGCACTAATAACGTGAGTTTAAGTTGGACTTGTGACTGGAAAAATTTCTAAATGCTTTGTCTTTTTTCAGGTTTTCCGTATTTGGCCTTTTTGCTGTTATATTTTCGTGGCTTATGGCATCCGTGTATTTAACAGCATCAGTGGTAAATTGGTTTATTCAACTTTTCTTCTCTCTTGGTTTAGTCATTTATTTTATTTTAACAACCTGTCTTATTCTTCAGGCTCTCGGAGATCTCTGTATGTCACCCGGCCAGCTTCTGGACCGTGACGTTGTCTCCCCTTTGCACAGGGACATTGTCGAACACTATACAACTTGTCTCGAAACAAGTCGAAATCCATTCACCGGCGTTGTACGAAAAGCGAACGCCGCCGTTCTCTCCGTTTCAAACAACATGGTGCCCATGTCAAAAATCGCGCGGCAACTGTACAATCAAGCTCAATTGTACCCTAAACTTGACATGCTGTCGAAAGAAGTCAAGTTGGCGATCAATCTCATCAATAGTCTTTTCATAAAAGTCGAATGCACAAATATTCACACACATTACGTCGCCGCTCTGCATGCTGTCTGCGAAATGACACTGTAAGTTTGAAACAGACAGCGCTAATTGCCATTTGTCCAACTTATTTCTCTCCCACTATAATTTATTTAGTTTTTATCCGTTTATTCATACTCAAGTTTTAATTCCAGCTTTGGACTGACGTTTATGTTGGCCGCTAGTATCGGCGCCGGCTTTTTATTCGCTATTCTCGTTTGGCTTGACTCTCACACGTGGATCTACATAAGAAAGAAGTACGTATCAATCAATTTACCGAAGCATGTGATTTTATTTCACTTTCTGCCCTTGCTACAAATCACAAAATTCAGTAGTTTCAAGTTGAAAATCCTCCTTACTCCTTTCCTCACATAAACCACGACTTTACAGAGTGTCCACTTCGAATTTGGTAGTTGGGGTCTCTCCCTTGCTTGGTAGAAGACGAATTTCAAGCGTTAGAAGGCGGCTTTGGTTGTAGAATTTGCGCTTTATTTTTAGCACGTTATTAATTTTAATGCACGTTTATATTGCAATAAATGAATAGCAATTTATAACCAATTTAGTTCCGCTATAATATGCAATCCGACAAGGCCCTCGCTCCAAACAACGTTTTGGTGTGCCTGAAAACTGAGGAGTCGTCATGCAGTGACATTTCCTTGGAGCCCCGCGTTACAACACCCGACGAAGCTGTACGCAATCGAGACAAATCTCCAAATATGAGCGATTTGACCGAAGAAAACTTGAAAACCGTTAGGAACTCCTGTGGGTTCCTCCTGACTAAAAGCAAGACGTTGATTTTAAGAAAAGATACATCCCTTTCGAATGATGACAATAAAATCAGCATCGTTCACATGTCTGAGTTAAAAAACGTCAGCGGCTACGACGATGACTGTAACCTTATGACATACAGCAACACTGATCTGTTTGAATCGGACGATCGCTGTGCAAAACAAAAGCTAGAAGAAATGGACTCATTCAAGAGAGAGTCGCGCAAGAAAAGAGTTTCCAGGAAAAAGTCAAAACTTAAATCTGGCCTTGAAATTCCCTGCTGCAACAGTCTAAATTTAATTTTGTACAATCCTCGACAAAAATTCGCCTCCCACTCAAGACTCACCACTTGTCAACTCGTGGAAAAAAGTCCCAGCGAAGGGCACACTTCGATCGACGCCTTGGAAGGCGACATCGGACGGCGAGCCCGTCCTCGCGGTCTTTTTTCATCCATCGCTCGTATGTATCATAGGATTTCCTCGAAATTGACTACTCAGGGTCAACAGGACCGCATCCTTCTGAGGGACAGCAGTCAAATGTTTACGTTAGCGCGAAGGAATTCAGCACGACTCGATGTACGGAAGAACGCTGTTTGAAAACTCCTTGGTCTTGCTTCGAGGTTCTGACACGTCTATGCTTTAATTAATAAATACACTATGCCTATAAATGTGTCGTTCGCGTCATAAATTCGGACTTGAATGTGACACATTGCCTAAATGAGGCGTTTCGCGGAAACGCTTCCGATTTTGCCATGAAACACACACACACAAATTTTGCCTTGAAGTCCTTTGAGTCTTAGCAAGATGCAATTACAAACCTCCACCAAGGGTCAAGAAACGAGCATGGTAGGTGTTGAAAATTGTCAATTGTACGCCGCTTGGTTGTTGGACCAGGCAGACAACCCTAGCGCTCAAAACTGACAAGGAAGCGCCCTCTCACTCTTGTGTATTTTTATTCAAAAACGGGTGGAGAACAATCCTGAACGCTGAATCGAAACTTTTGTACTTAAGGCCGTTAGCGAGTCTGTCGATCTCAGTACGGCATAGACGACCGTTCGCGATCCAAAAATTGCCCAATTGCAATTCGCGCACTAAAAATGTAAGAGTTCCCTACTCGAAATCACGGACACTCGACTTGTCAAAAAATTTCGTCACGTCATGAAAGGACGTGCTTGAGCTCGAACAACTATAACCTCAAAAACCTCTAACCAAAAATGCGCTACTCACAAAAATCGCATAGCATACGACCCCAAAATGCTCTAACCTCAAAATATTTTAACCACAAAAAATTGTAACCACACAAACCATGTACGTGAACCTGGTGGCACACATATCACTAAACACGACGAAAATGGCGCCATTCGTTTGTTTAGCCCTGCAAAACATTTATTTATAAGAAAATACATAATGTGTGGCGCCAAGTTCACGCAACTTCACACATGACCCCAATCGTTTGTTTTGCCACATAATATGCAGACAGAACGTCGTTTGTTTAGCCCAAATTTTCGTTTGTTTAGCCCTGCGACATACATTTGTTTAAAAATCAAAATGTGTGCCGCAAACTTCACGCAACGGCACACATAGCCCTGATCGTTTGTTTCGCTACATATCTCGATTACTCGTATTTTCCTCCAGACCTTCGAACTCGTGGTCAGCGAACAGGTAACGGACTTCCTCGAGAATTCGTGTGCTCTCGCGGAATCGCAGTATGGGTTTCGCAATGGGAGATCTACCGCGCTTGCGGCCTTAGGCTTGCTTTGCAAGTGCCTCCGCGGCGCCGAGCGTCCGACTTTTTGATCTGTCGCGGGCGTTTGACACCGTAAATCTTCATGTGCTCGCTGCGAAACTTGCCTATTTGGGTAATGGACAGTAAGACGGTCAGGACTTTCCTGTCTTTAGTGTCGTGGTTGGCAGCAATTTGTTTCTTACGGGGGGCAGTGACTGCTACGCTGCCTTCACATGATCTAGGTGTAAAATAGGGCTCTATTCTGGGACCCCTGTTTTTCAACATCTACATCAACGATCTTGTGCCAAACCTGGAGTCGGCGAGGGTGCAGCCGTTCCTTTAAGCTGATGATGTCACAATAGTGAGCTCGGGGAGTGACAGAGGATGCTCGAGGGGGCATTGAAGAATCTTCATCGACTCTGAGAGACTGGTGCCTGGCAAACCGTCTCGTAGTAAATCAAGCGAAGATGCAGGGCCTGCAGGTGGACCTTTCTGCGGCAGGGTCAAGTTCCTGGGAATAACGTTTGACTCAAGATTGTCGTGGGAGGCTCATGTGGCCGGCCTGTGTGTGTCGCTGTCGCGGGCCGTGCTCGTGCTTCGGCGGCTGTCGACCTCGCTGTCGGGATCTGTTCTCAGAGTGGTTTACTTTGCCATCTTCCACTCCAAAATGTCTTATGGTATTGAGGTGTGGGGTAACTCTCCACATTCTCATAAGGTCCTCAACCTCCAGAAGAAGGCAGTTCGAGTTCTCGCGGTGGTGAAGCCGAGAGACTCTTGCAGGCAGGAATTCCGAGACGCTTGTCGCCGTGTTCATTCTTAGGATGGTCTGTTGGACCAGGAACTTGGCTGATGGACGGCAGATTTTGCCCCCTCAGCGCGGATATGCAACGCGTCACAAGGAACGGCTCATGCCTGAAAGTTGCCGCCTAGGCAGATCGCATGACTCCAGCCCGTACGCAGTGGGGCTGCCCTCTGGAGTCAGGAAATTTTCGTCGGGTGCGTTCAGGAGGCGTGTCCAGGAGCTCCTCCTTGACCTCGTGCCATATTCGCTGGACGATTTCTTCAAGGCGGATCTGTAATGACTCGTTATATTTATCGTTTATTTACTGACAGTTTTGGTACCAAACTTAAAGAATTAACTGACGTACTACGATGAATGTTGTGTTGCAATAAACTATTACTAGACAGAACGTCATTTGTTTACGCCTGCTTAGCCCTTTTCGTTTGTTGAGCCCTGCGCGTGAAGTTGGCGGCATACATGATGTATTTTCTCATAAATAAATGTTTTGCAGGGTTAAACAAACGAAAACATGGGCTAAACAAACGAAAATTTGGGCCAAACAAAAGTAAACAAAGGACGTTCTGTCTGAATATGTAGCGAAACAAACGACTGGGGGCATATGTGCCGTTGCGTGAAGTTGGCTGCACACATTTTGTTTTTTAAAAAATTGTATGTTGCTGGGCTAAACAAACGACAATTTTGGATAACAAACGGCAAACAAACGAATGGCGCCATTTTCGTCGTGCGTACACAAACCTCTTACAAAAAATGCACAAATAACCACGAAAACGTCTAACCAAAAATGCACTAATCACAAAAATCGCTTACTTCAAGAAACACTGAACCACAGAAAGCACTTGGCCACAAAATGCTCTAACCACAAAATGATCTGACCTCAAAATATTTTACCCACAAAAAGTTGTAATCATACAAATCTCTTACCAAAAATGCACAAACCACGAAAACCTCTAACCAAAAATTCACTAATCACAAAAATCGCTTACTTCGAGAAACACTGAACTATAGAAAGCACGTGACCACCAAATGCTCTAACCACAAAATGCACTAACCACAAAATGCTCTAACCACAAGATTGTCTAACCACAAGATGCTCTAACCACAAAATGATCAAACCACAAAATGTTTTAACCACAGAAACCTCTTAACAAAAATGCACAAACCACGAAAACCTATAACTAAAAATGTACTAAACACCAAAATCGCTTACTACAAGAAACACTGAACCATAGAAAGCACTTGACCACAAAACGATCTAACCACGAAATGCTTCAACTAAAAATGCTCCAACCGCAAAAACCTCGACCAAAAGAAACATTCAACCACAGAAAGCAATTTACCACACAATGCACGGACCACAAATGTCTTTAATCCCAAAATACTCTATAACCGCGAAATGATCCAAGCGCAAAGTGTTCTGACCTCAAATTGCTCCAAACAGGGAATGCTCTAACCCCAAAATGCTTTGACCACAAAATGCTCTAACCAAAAATGCACCTAACACAAAAAATCTCTTATTGTTAGTACAAGAAGTATTCTAACATAGAAAGCAATTTACCACAAAATGCACGGACCACTAATCACTGTAAACACAAAATGCTCTAACCTCAAAACGACGTAACCACATAATGCTCCAACCATAAAAAGTTCTAACCACAAAAACCTCTAACCAAAAATGCACTAATCACAAAAATCGCTTACCACAAGAAACAATTAGATTAGATTAGACTAACTTTAATGTCAACATCAACGTACGTTAATAGGACAGTGTCAAATATCGTGAGACAGACAGAAAATATAAACACAGCAAAATAATTCATAAACATAGAAAGACTAGGAAGACGCAGGCATAGAGAAGAAATCCGAGACCGAGTATAGGGAGCTAAGTCCAGCGAAAAGCACTTGATTCGCCTCCCAAACGCACCCGGCGGCAGGATCTTGAAGCTTGAGTCAATGTCGTTAAAAAAGTATCGGGCCAAGGAGGCGTGGGTCGTACGCTTGTGAGCAGCTCAAACGGCATCTTTGCGTTTCTATCCTCTCGCGACCCCTCGTCAGATATTCGTGAGATAAAGGACGAAGCACATTTTCGATCAAATCTTTTACACAAGCCAGTATTTCCGTTAGAAATACGGCGTGTAGCGTCGGAGTACGCAAATCTTTGAAAAGATCCCTACAGGGCGTCCGAGGCTTCACTCCGGCCAATACTCGTACAGCCTTTTTTTAAAAGTTTGAACACCCCAATGGAGTGAGGATAGTTGCCCTATACAGAAATGCCATACGTCATCCGAGAATGAAACACGGCGAAGTAAACCGTGCGTAGCCGTAACAGCCGAAACGGAAGAAGGAGAGGCGCCGCAGGACGAAGAGGGACCGAGAGAGAGAGAGACCGACATAACGCATCCACATGGGGCGCCCAGGACAACCGCGAGTCAATTGTGAGTCCCAGAAACTTGACGACATCGGAAGATGTTCCGGAACAAGTGAGATTCAATCCGAGATCCTGAGTCTTGGACTTGTTAAGAACCAGACGATTCACCAGACACTAGTCCTCCACCAATTTGGTAGTGTTCCAAGCTATTGGACGCTTCAAGTAAAGTGGCCCCAGAGCCAACCACTGTAACGTCGTCCGCGTACAGAAATGCCTTCGTAAGGCTGGAGGAGAGATTTGCGGGTAGGTCGTTGATGTAGGCGTTAAAAAAAGGAGGACCGGTTATCGATCCTTGCCTTACCCCAATGTCCATCGCCAGTGAGAGTCCCGAGGATTTCCCTGCGCGTGAGTGACGAATTGTCGCCATCCTGAGACTGAGGACATGCCGCTGGAATTTCGTGGTCAACGGAGTCGAACGCGCGTGAGAGATCGAAAAGCCGAACAAGGACCTTTTCCTTATTTTCAGCACACTCGAGAATATGACTGAGGCCAAGCGCCTCACGTGCCGTCGGTCTGCCTCTTCGGAAGCCAAACTGCGACTCAGCAAGAATACCTGCCTGCCCAAGACAACCGGAGAACTGCCTATTCAAGAGAGCTTCGAATATTTTCAAGAAGACACATTATATTGTGATTGAGCGGAAGTCAGAGAGACCGGGGTTTATCTTTTTCGGGATCGGGATTACACGAGCAATTTTAAGGCAATTCGGTACCACGCCCGTACGTTGGATTGAATTATAAAGATAGGCCAAGGGCTCGGTGATCTCAGCACCAACATGGTGGATTATACGGGCATTGAGTCCATATCCATCGTTGGTATTTGACGACTAATACTGACGATGCGTACCCTGAAAATGGCGAAGCCGACCATTTGCGATCCAAAAATAGCCAAAATTCGCGCCCTGAAATGGCCAAACTCATTATTTGCGCTCTCAGATAGCCAAAACTGACTTTTCACGCCTTAAAAATGAGAAAAATTACTGTATCCACCATTGAAAATGGCTAAACTTGCGATATTAAGTGTATTGGAATTGTTCGAACTGATGCGACGAGCGAAAAATGGCAACCCCGACCACTCGGAATCCAAAAACTGACCATTCGCGTCTCGAGAATGCTCAAACCGACGTGGTTCATGGCCAAAGGCGACCATTCGCGAATCAGAAAAAGGCAAACGCGCCATTTAAGCGCATTTCGTGCCGCTTTAAATAGCCAAAATATCGTGAAATAGTTTGTTTAGCCATATTTCGTGTGTTTAGCATTTCTATACATTATTTTAAAAAAAAACATTGATCGGTTTGGCCAACTTTACGTAACACTAACGGAATCGTTTGTTTAGCGCTTTTTTTATTCCTAATATCTAGGCGCGGATTCAGGATTTGCTCAAGGGAGGGGCCCGAGGAATGTTCGAGGTGCTTCCCTGTTACTATAAAAGGCTTGTAAGCCATTCGCTGCCTAAAAATAGCTAAACTAGCTATTCCCGCAGTGAAAACGACTAGGCTGACTATAATCACGCCCCCAAAATGATAAAACTGACGATTAGCGTCCTGAAAATAGCTAAACTGGCTATTTGTACCATAAAAATGGCCACAAACTGACTTCACGCTCCCTAAACATGGATAAACCGACACCAACGATTCGCGTGGCCCTAAAGAAAAATCACGATTTTCGCCATAAAAATGGCTAAATTATCCATTCGCGTGCCACAAATTACCAAACTAACCATTCGCGTTGTTGTCTTAACGGGCTATTTGTGCTCTAAAAAAAATGCTAAACAGGCTATTCGCACCCAGGAAAAGAGAGGATTTCGGTCCTGTGAATTGAAAAATCGACAAATTCACGCACCACGAACGGTCAAGAGGACGACTCGCGCCTTGAAAATACCTGAACTTATCATTTGTGAGCTAAAAATATTCAAACTGGCGATTCCCGGTCCAAAAATGTCCGAACTCACTTTAAGGTCCCTAAAAGTGATTTAACTGACAATTTTTTACGCTCTGAAAATGCCTAAAAGGGCAAAATCGACCCCTAGCGCGCCCGAAGTGGTCAAACTGACCGTTGTCACCTTGTCTTGATTTACTTTTCACGTCCTATATCCTATAAAGGGCAAACCTGATTCTATGCGCTCTAAAAATGGCCAAATGGGGAATTAAAGTCATACAATGGGCAAAATTGACTATTTGTGCCGTAAAGAATAGCTAAACTGACAATTTCCGCCTTTAAAATGCCTAAACAGACGATTCCTGCCCCGAAAATGGCCAAATTTGCCATTATTGGTCGTAAGAAACTGAAAAATCCCGCTCTACAAACGGCAAAACTGACCGATTGGACCCTAAAATGGCAAAACTGACTATTCGTGGCCTGAAAATATCACACTGACTATTCACGCCCTAGAAATGGCCATTTTGACAGTTTTCGCCGTTAAGAATGACCCAACTGCGGCTATTCACGCCCTAAAATTGGCAAGAATGACTCGATATGTGGCCCATAATTAGTTGAACTGACGTTTCGCTCATTGACAAAGCCCAAACAAATGACTCCTGCCCTGAAAATTATAAAATCGACTCGCGTCAGAAAGGGCCAAACTAAGCCTTGAAATTATCGAAATTGACGATTTGTGTTCTTAAAATAGCAAAACTGGCAATTCATGCCCTAAAAATGGCATACTCGTACTAGTAATTCACGCTGTATGAATGGCGCCCGGCACAGGCTACAGATTGTGTTAATGATGATTTACCGCTTCAAAATGGCTATCTGCTTAAAAAAAATTGCCAAACACAACTATTCCACCCGGCTCCGGCCTAGACCACTAACGTTTACCCACAGAACATGGGCCGTTCCTCGTCTTACCAACTGATTGACCCCTCCCCCCTTCTCCCAGCATTGGTTACAGGCACCGCACCCAAAGGACAGGAAAAACTGAGTTCTCGCGCATTAAAATTGCTTTATTGGCTAATCGTAGTAGTCTCGCCCCGTAAATGGCTAAATGGACCACTCGTGCCCCCGGGAAATGATGACACTTACCATTGGTGCTTCTAAAATGGTTGAGCTGAGCCTTCGTGGCTTGAAAATGGCTAAACAGCACATTATTTATCCTCTAGATTTGGCCTAATTGATCATTTGCACCATGCAGATGGCGTAACAGACGATTCATGCCATTAAAATGCCTAACTTGATTTGCTGCACCGAAAAAAACAACAGTGCATTTTTAAAAAAAATGAAATGCACTAGAAACGTCCAAACTGGCTATTCGTGCCCTAAATATAGCTGCATGTTGGCTTCCATATTACAAGCCCTGAGTCTTTATGAGGTTGAATGCCCGTTCTTTGACAGATTTAATCTGTCACGTTTTAAATTTCCGGGTGACAAGATTTCGGGTGCGGAAGTTGGTGGCTTTCTACCATCAGGAACCCGAGCCCATCGAGCCCTGCCCAAAGGAGGGGGCTGAAGCCCCTCCCTGGATCCCCAACAACTGTCTCAGTTCATTTTAGGGCTATGCTTGTGGGGCCAGCAGCAAAATTGAGGTTTCTGACGTGAAAGATTCGTGAAATTCGAGTTTTAAAAGAGTTTTAGTGGCCTTTCTTGGTTAGTTCATAGTTTCCCTATTTTCTCTTCATTTTTATATTTACTCGGCATGATGGTGTTCATTTCTTCTCCCTTAATTTTCTTCAGTTTTTTGTTTGCTAACACAATAAATTATTATCCAAAGGCGATAGCATTTGTTTGATTCCATTTTAATTTTGTTTCAGGCGAGAGTACCGCCAGGTAGATGAACAAGACCCTTTTATTCCTCCGACGGCGGCTTCGCAAGCTATTGCAGCTAGGACGCTCCACGGCCAAGGGTCGTATTCGTATGGAACTTCATATCAATTCGCGTCTTCGCATGCTAATGCACCTTTCTTAGACTCGTAAAAATTGCAATTTTTATAGTGTACTCCTGCCCTAATCACTTTTTTTTTTTTCAATTTTTTATACCGGACACAATAATAACGTTACAAGAATGGCATAACGTTAGCCGGCCCTGCCACATAAGACTGATTTTCCCAGTAAATTAATAACTTCGTGCAACATTTTTGCATTCATTTTTTTGGTTTATTATAAGTTCGTAATTTATTTTTGAAGTCCATAACTTCGTTGCATACATGTTGTTTTTTTTTTTTTTAATTAGATTTTATTCGTACATATCACTGGAGTTTATTTATTACTTCTGTTTTTGTGTTTGGTGCTTTCCCCCCCCCCCGCTTTTTTTTCAAGCTTTATATTATGCTTGATCCTTGATTACGATTTTTAAAAGCATGCTGCGTGTCACCATAATGGCTGGTCAATTAACTTCCGTTTGTTGTTTGCCCTTAAATTTGCAAGTTATTGTTTTATTTTGTTCATTTTGCATGCGAATCTTAAAACTTGTAAGTTCCTGTTTTGATGAAAAATAAATAAAAAAAATTGAAAAAGATATGCACGTCAAAAATTTTGTTTAAAAATATCACTTTTATCGTGTTTTTCCGGTGTTTGCCTTCGATTCTGGCATGTGTTTTGAGTAGCACGAACACTAATTTTCATTTCACTTTTTGAGATTTTTAAATTATTCATTATTTTGCAATAAGCATGTGTAACGAATTTGATACTTTTTTATGAGGAATCGGGAAGGAAGTGGTAGTCAGACGTCTGAAATGTTTTAGAATCCTTGCTAGTTACAAGGTGCTACGATTATTTAAAAATTATCGATGCCAACTCGATTCCTTTAAATGCTAAATATGAACAAAGCTATTCTTAAATCTTGGAATACATCTGCAAAAAGATGTTGTGTCACAACATTAGAGGGTGGCAATGGTAATGTCTGTAGAGGTTCAACCGTACAGCTCCCCTCACCCCCCCCCCAACCAAAGGCTCATACAAAACACGTAGGCACAAACCAGTAACATTAGACAGTTCCCACGCGAGGTGAGTGGGCGTTTTCGATTGCTCTGTGGTCATTGGTCAGCATTGGGAACTCCCAAACAAACGAATTTATGGGATGGATTTTGGCGTTTAAAGTGTCCGTCTACCCTCCCACGTTTGTGGCCTCTAATCTTCCCATTTTTTTTTTTTTTTTTTTCAAAATTGCAACGTTCGTACGACCTCTCTTCGTGAGTGCTCACAAACAAATAAATGCTTATTTATATAAATAGTATATGTATTTATACCTGTTGATCAGGCCAAAGCAGTAAAGTCTCACCTTTTCGCGGAAAACTCGAAAGGGCAAGGAAGAGCCTCCACGCCCGCGGACCATGGTTGACCGACCGCCTTGGAGTGGAGAAAATTGACTGAAATGGCAAGGTCAAACGCTCATTTTTGACCACAATTTAGGGAGCATCGACCGCCCTCACTGGTGCATTTTGATGTCGGGAACTATACTACCAGCAGCAGAGAGCCGTAGAGAGAATGATCGAGTCCATGGGACGAAAATCAATGAGGTCCTACTCTCGCTATTTTTGTCGATAGGCCAGTACATCCAACCACTGTAAATACCAAATCGCAGAAAAACTCACAAAAACCACCAAGAATGGCCTCAACACAGTATAATGACACCATAAAGACACAACCACAACCATGGTTCAACCACCGCGAAGCTGTGACCATAGCTGGGGCTTTCACAGCAAAGGTCCAACCACAGCAACAGCCTAACCACAGCAAAGGTCGAAACCACAGCAAAGTTCCAACCACAGCAACAGCCTAACCACAGCAAAGGTCGAAACCACAGCAATGGTCCAACCACAGAAACGGTCTAACCACATCAAAGGTAGAAACCACAGCAGAGGTCCAACCACAGCAACAGTCTAACCACAGCAAAGGTCGAAACCACAACAATGATCCAACCACAGAAACGGTCTAACCACATCAAAGGTAAAAACCACAGCAAAGGTCCCTCCACAGCAACGTACCAACCACAGCAAAGGTCGAAACCACAGCAACGGACCAACCACAGCGAAGGTCGAAACCACAGCAAAGGTCGAAACCACAGCAAAGGTCGAAACCACAGCAAAGGTCGAAACCTCACCAAAGGTCCTACCACAGCCAAAGTTTAACCACAGCAGAGGTCTAATCACTGCAGAGCTCTCAACCACAGAAAAGGTCCAAAAACTGCAAACGTCCAACCACAGCAAAGGTCGAACCACAACAAAGTTCCAACCACAGCAACGGTCCAACCAAAGCAAAGGTAGAAACCACAGGAAAGTTCCAACCACAGAAAAATTCCTACCACTGCAAAGGTCTAACCACAGCCAAGTTCCAACCACAGCAAAGGTCCAACCAAAGCAAAGGTAGAAACCACAGGCAAGGTCCAACCACAGCTAAGGTCCAACCACAGAAAAATTCCTACCACAGCAAAGGTCTAACCACAACAAAGTTCCAACCACAGCAAAGGTCTAACCAAAGCAAAGGTAGAAACCACAGGCAAGGTCCAACCACAGCAAAGTTCCTACCACAGCAAAGGTCTAACCACAGCCAAAGTCTAACCACAGCAAAGGTCGAAACCACAGCAAAGGTCGAAACCACAGCAATGGTCCGACCACAGAAACGGTCTAACCACATCAAAGGTAGAAACCACAGCAGAGGTCCAACCACAGCAAAGTTCCAACCACAGCAAAAGTCCAAACCACAGCAAAGGTCTAAACCACAGCAAAGGTCTAACCACAGCAGAGGTCTAATCACTGCAGAGCTCTCTACCGTAGAAAAGGTCCAAAAACTGCAAACGTCCAACCACAGCAAAGGTCTAACCACAGCTAAGGTCTAACAAAAACAAAAGTCCAACCACAGCAACGGTCGAAACTACAGCAATGGTCCAACCACAGAAACGGTCTAACCACATCAAAGGTAAAAACCACAGCAAAGGTCCACCAAAGCAACGGACCAACCACAGCAAAGGTCAAAACCACAGCAAAGGTCTAACCACAGCAAAGGTCGAAACCACAGCAAAGGTCGAAACCACAGCAAAGGTCGAAACCACAACAAAGGTCGAAACCACAGCAAAGGTCGAAACCTCACCAAAGGTCCTACTACAGCCAAAGTTTAACCACAGCAGAGGTCTAATCACTGCAGAGCTCTCAACCACAGAAAAGGTCCGAAAACGGCAAACGTCCAACCACAGCAAAGGTCGAACCACAACAATGTTCCAACAACAGCAACGGTCCAACCAAAGCAAAGGTAGAAACCACAGGAAAGGTCCAACCACAGAAAAATTCCTACCACAGCAAAGGTCTAACCACAGCAGAGATCTAATCACTGCAGAGCTCTCAACCACAGAAAAGGTCCAAAAACTGCAAACGTCCAACCACAGCAAAGGTCTAACCACAGCTAAGGTCAAACCACAACAAAGGTCCAACCACAGCAACGGTCTAACCACAGCAAAGGTTGAAACCACAGCAAAGGTGCAACCACGGCAAAGGTCTAACCTTTGCAGAGCTCTCAAGCACAGAAAAGGTCCAATTTCCGCAAAGATCCAACCACTGCAAATGTCCAACCACAGCAAAGCTCCAAACACAGTTGAGCTCCAGTAAAGCTTTCCCATTTTTCTTCCTTTTCTCGATTTTTGAAATCCGGGCCCCCCAAGGAAAGCGGGGCCCGGGGAAAATGGACCCAGTGCAACCCCCCTCTCCTCCTCTCTCTCTCTCGACAGTCCTACAGACCGCATTTCTCAATTGAGTATATGTATAGTTTGAGGGATTCGCGGCCAGCGTAAAGAAACAAAAATGTGACTGTCACGAAGTTTCCTATATTTGCATGAATGGTCTCAACCTTCACGCTCCCCCCCCCCCCGTGGAATTCGATTGCGCCCCCCACGCCGAGGATCACTGACCTAAAGAGACATTTTCACGTGGGTTTACTACTCAGTTAATATTGAATTTTGATCTCGTTTGGCGTTAGACGTAAAATTATATTTAAAACCCCACGAGGTGCTTTTGGACGAGCTGAAAATCGTCCCCGTAGTCCGCGTAATGCGTATTTCACCTACTGTACCCTATAAAGGCTCTACCTTTGAGAATGCTACCGTGGGCGGCCCCTGTCATTGTATTTTCCAATTAGGGGGGAGGGGAGGGCTTCAAAACCCTACATAAATGACAGTTATTTTTATGATTTAAATTTTCTCATCAGCATTGAATTAATTTGTCAAGGCCTTTGACAAACATTGTGGGTTTGGGGAGACGCAAATAAGATAGAAGTGTGAATGTCGGCGATTTTTGCTACAAAGAAGTGAGGTGAAATGGTCAATAAAATTAGAAAAAAAAGTCAGCACTGCCTTCTCACTTATATGTTAGCAGCATGCCGTCGAACATGTCTTGTGCATGATTCTGTTGCAATATTTACCTGAAAATTGCTTCAAAGCACGCATGCTGTCAAATGTTTCGAGATCTCGAATAATGCAACAACGATTGTAACTGATGGACGTTATGTTACAGGAGCCTCCACAGCCGAGCAGGACCTGGAAGTATCTGTGATAGGGGCGGAGCTAGCCAGTACGCGACTCTGAACAGGAAATTTCGAACTCTTGAACACCCGCCCGGGTCGAGGCGCGGCGACATAGGTAAGTCGCCGATGATGGTCACACCGTCACTGCCGGCTGCAGGTATTTTCCCTGACGGAAGAAACGAGTCTTATTCATGGGGGGCAGGCATGACAGGGCGACGTCACCACGAGGCGCCGGGTAACTCTTACACGCTCGGAAGTCGTAAGTCTTCGTCTCGAATGGACGGTCCGGGTCAATTTAACACGCTCAGTAAAAAATGCAAAACACTCGAGTCGTCAGATTTCTACTGAGTGGTGCCGGTCGACCCTAAGGTTTCAATGTACGGCGAGTGTGACTACACCATCACTGAGCTGTAAAGTCGACCGGCACCGGAAAATAAAAGCGTATAGTTTCTATTGAATGATTCCTCCAAATTTTAAATTATTTCCGTTGAGCGGTTAGAAAAATAGAACCCGGCGAGTGAACAATTTATAATAAGAGTTTAGGGAAAACTATGTTCAAGTCATTCCAAACATGGTGGACGTGAAGTCAATAAACTTCAATGAACATTCTTCTTCATCAAGACTGCAAACAAGAGATTCCTTTTTCTTATTGTCATCGATATTCTCCCTGTATGATAACTTGAAGAAGATACAAAACGAAATAGATGCCATATCCAAAGGATATGAACTAGTCAAAACAAGGAGACCAATTTCAGATACTCCACGTTTAGGGCGTAGATAGATGTTAACGCGTAAATTAATGGTCGAGTACATTGAATTAGAACGTTAAATTGATCTAGTCTTAACAAAGTACATTCAGGCCTATAAAGTTTCGTCGGCATTTAAAAAATTGTTTAAAAAAAAAAACGTTTATCTAGACTTTGGTATATCTATGTGAAATAATACATTTTAAAAACCTGTGTTCTAACACCCAAAAAGCGGGATTTTCATCATAACTTAACCAATTTATTGACGACGAAAACCACTGGCTAATATTTTCGATTTTTTTACCAAAATAATCTGTGATTTATTCCGTGAATTTATTTAATTTTTATTACAAATAATATATTTATTGTAATTTTACTGTACAACATTAATGGAAAAGTGTATTAGTATATATGAGCCGTTTGAGAATGGGACTTCTTATCAAAAATGTGTAACTATTAGAGAAATGATTATTGCAATTAGTAATAAAATGTGGAAAGACGTTTTTTTCGAATTCCGATATGTATAGTGTATTTTCCTTTTTTTTTATTCTTTAAAATGCTCAGGTTGAAAAAAATAATACATAGCTTATTAGTTAGTAATTATTGTTTAATGAATAATGTAATCAAAATCTTCTGAATTTCACTTTAAGACAGGCTCCATTATACTGTTTATGTAAATCAAACTGTTCTATACTTCTTTTTAAATCCCACGTTTATCTGTAAATAATTATTGTAAAAATGGCTATTATTGCGGGGATTATTCGTGTCAGTTCGTAAACTTTTTTTTTCATTTTTAGTTGTAATCCTTGAAATAAAATAATAATATCGATGATGATAACTCATTTCAATAGTGTGATTGCATTATTTTCTGTGATTCTGAAAATAGGAGTTTTGGATTATTACTGTTTCGTCAATTTTTACGATTTTTTCCTATTTTGGTTCTTAACTTTGGATTTAAATGACATAGAAAGTGATCGTACGGGGTTGCCAAATTTCTCTTAGAGATGAAATAGGTCGGGCGAAGGAAGGAGGGAGGGGGGAGGCAAATTCAGTCAAATTATTAAAATGGCCAAATTTTTTCTACTGCTGTCGAGACCACTTGAGCAAAGTGATCTTGTACTTTTTGAAAAAAATATATATTTTTTATAATTTCAAAGAGTAATAATTAAATCTTGATGAAACCAAAGACATTTAATTTTACCAATTTATACGAATATTATAGGATACGCTAGTTGTAGGCAACTGTGGTGAAAAGATGCGAAGCCATAGTGCTACTTTTTCAAAGAATGCGCTATTAAGCTTGAATTTCTGCCAAAAAATGGAATGATTAGCGTATAATGAAAACCCAAAAAAAAGGAACTTTGTTGTAAGAATTTGTTTCTGATTTTACCCTAAGGAGAAAGTGACAATATGCAAACCCACTTTTGCTTCCACGCTCCAGTAGGGGACGAGAAGTGTTTCAACATTTCATTTAATTGTCCACTCTAATGGTGTTTGTTGATCGGATCAAGTGAATAACTCACTAAATTTGTGCGCATTTAGTAGAAAGTGCCTCTTTTTTATCAGGATCAAAACAAAAGAGTAGTAATTATAAATAAAAAAAATGAACACTGCCCTACTTTTTTATTGGCTATGCTTACTGCGAATCGCCTCAAAATGTGGGTACTCAAAAACTGATCCAGGAAACAAAAGTACCCCAATGGAAAACACATTTTTTAAAAAACATTTTACGTTGCTGCCTTTATTTGTTTAATTGTTCACCACATTTGTTGTTTCTTTTGGTTCGGCCATTTTTACCTCAATGTTCCTGAAGGGACACGGAATAATGTTTATAAAATTTCAACTAGCAATGTAGCTTTAAGTCCCTCTTTCATATTAAAAGTAAGATTTTTCTAACATAATTTGTATTATAATTTAAATAAAGGCTCTTGGCGTGAAAACACTGACTTGGATTCTTCTATGACTGAAGCAAATTGGAGTAATTTTTGTCCTCATAATCCTCGGCGTGAGACATTTCTAGGCTGCTGCGCGTTACCCGAAACGTATAGCACCTGAAGCTGTAGCGACTCAGAAAGAACTTTTTTCGATCATCGTGAGTTTTGCTAGTAGATCCTTAGGATGTTTTAACGTGAATACGTTTTTAACGTGAATATTAACGTGAACACGTTTTTAACGTGAATATTAACGTGAATACGTTTTACGGGAGTATAAGGACCAATTCGGCAGAAGTGGCAAAATGGACCTCACTGCGCGTGCGCCGCCTATTGTGGGTGGTACTGCGTGGAAGGAACTAGGGTGGTAGAGGGTATCTCACCTTCCAAGAATCCATTATCCAAGACACCAACTGACAGCCAAAACCGCTTTGAATCTTTAAATATTTTTCTACTTGTTGACGGACAATGCTGATGAGCAGTTTTTTAAGTATTTTGGTTTTTCCAAGGCAAAACTACTGTCATCTCTTCCGGGTTCAAGTTAAGATAACAGACAAGTAAACTCAGTGAAGGACCAGATTGGCGGGTAGTTGAAATATCGGCTGACGAGGATTTTTTTTTTCTTGAAAAACAGGATAAAAATGTTTTTTTGAATGAAATGAACGTATTCACGTTAAACTCCGGGTCCGTGGACCTGACGATTTTATCTTACAAGCGTGTTGAATCGATACCACTAAAGTATCGATACTTTTGAATCAATACCGAATACTTTATGTATCGGTACTTCTGTACATCGATACTTTTTATAAGATACCTCAAACAAGCAATATTAGTATCGATACTTTACTTCCGATACCAAGTACCATTCAATACCTACTTCAAATGAGTAAAGTATCGATACTTTAATGGTATCGAGCCAACACTACGTACAATCCGCGTGACATCGAGGTTTCTGCTCGAGCCGCGTAAAACGTAGCGCTTTAAGTTGTGAAAAAGCATGGGAGCGACGATGAAGTGGCGAGGGGGGGGGGAGCGCCTCCGAGCCCCCTACGGGGATAGGCCCCCCCCGAAAGGCTTAAATATGAGAAAATGAAGACTTTCATGCAAGGTGGAAGGTGTGCAAGTATCAAGAATTCAAGAATATGAATTCAGCATCAGCACGGACTCGATTTTTTTCACGAGAGCCATTTCCTACGGGAACATAGAAGTAAAAATCGCTAATTCGCTTCGAAAATTGAGAAAAATCGCTAATTTGTGGCTGAAATGGAGAAAATTAAGCGCAGATTCACGGATTAAATAGAGGGCGAACGTTGATACGAGCCTGAAATTAACAAAAAGTGCTCTTCTGTGGCTAAAATTGAGAAAAATGCAAATTCCCAGTACAATATGAGATGAAGCACTACAAACGATATATGTATAAAAGAACTGGATTGCTCATCACTGCTGATAAAAAATAGCAGTCAGTTAAGTTCCCAAATGGATGAGAGGGGTGGAGTTTCAAAATAACAAAATAAGTACCGTATTGGTACTTAAGGAGTGTTTACCAGGGGACGACCTGCCCCCTCCACGCTCCTCCAGTCCGCTGTGAGCAATTCAGTCTTATATATCGTTGTGCGCTACGATTTGTGCCTATAAGAAAGAGGGCCAATTGACAGGTGAACGGGTATGAAAACCGGCTGCAGCGCAGGGTCCCCAAAACAGAGACGTGTGACCGATTTTCATACCCGATCCGTAAGCTTTTGTTCATTCCGTACGACGCTTCATGAATCCCAATTTCGTGTATAATTGCGGCACTTGAAGAAATCAATTTCGCGGATCGACACGTCAGAAACCAATTTTACGGGGCTAGCTCTTTAAAAAAGTCAACTAAACGGATTTCAAAGTTCACACCTGTGAAATCAAAATTTCCAAACTTTCGAATCTGGCTCCTTTCAAAAACAAAATGTTTAAGGAGTTGGCCCATTCAAAACGAATTTCGTGGGATTGGCTCGCCCCCCCCCCCCCCCAAAAAAAACTTCGCGTTTGGCCCACTCGAACAGCCGATTTGGCGGGTCTGGCTTGTTCAACAATGAAATTTCGCGGTGTTGGCTCGTTACAAAATCAATTTCACGGGATTGACTATTGACTCAGCCAAAAAAGCAAATTCGCGGCTTCTCTGCGTTAAATATAAAATTTCGCGCTGTCGACCCCTTCAAAAAGAAATTTGGGCCGATTGTCTCTTTTTTGATCAGTTCCGCGGATTGACCTCTTTTAAACCCCGAATTTCGCGGGTCAGAAACCAATTTGCACCTTCAAAAACTGGATTTCGACGATTCTTGATAATCTATATCGGCGAAATAGTGGAGTTACGTTTCAAAGAAGTGAACAAATAGAGGTAATCTCTCGCCAAGTGAATTTATCATTATTACGGGGGTTAACAGGTTTTCAGTCTGGTCTTGACCGTCCTCAGACCTTGTTAACTGTATCCGAGCCAAAGTGAAAGTTAACAACCAACTCAAGATCAGTTGTGAGACCCACATCTGCCCCTGTCCAGTGGGAGAGAGAGAGATGGAGTGAGAGAGAGAAAAAAAAGCCGCCCTTCGGCATGTTTTTGCCGGAATAATCAGACCGCGGCGACAGGTGACAGATTCTGGGCGTGGGAATGTTTCTCGGGGCAAAAATAAGCAGTTTCAGTGTCTCTGTAGGCTAAATTTGCCGTGATTAAACCAAAAATTTCGCGGGCCTGACTCTTCTAAAAATTATTTTCGTGGTTTTTAGATCTTTCGGAAAATCAATATCGTAGATTTCGCACGCTCAAAAAACCAATTTAGCGTGAAGTTGGCCGCACTCATCAAGTATGTTTGTTGTTCAATGAGCTTGAAACGCTAAACAAACGAGAATTTCGGCTGAAAAAACCAAACCGGCTAATCAAACGATTCTTTACGCACGGGTCGGGTTACGTGAAGTTGGCCGCACCCATCTATTAGTGCATTTCATTTTTAAAAATGCACTTATTGACCTTTTTTATTTAAGTATATAGGTAAATATAGTTGGAATGCTACACATATAGACTAACGAAAATTTTGGCTAAACGGTAAACAAACGAATAGGACCATTTTCGCTTATTTCTGCGTTATATGTGGGTCGGGACAGGTTATTCAAGTGCATTCCAATTCAGGGGCGGACCCACAGGGGGGGTAATGGGGGTAACTAACCCCCCCAGGTTTTCAGAAAAGTTTATTTTTTAAGAAATATAGAGAGAATATCACGACGATTCCCTAAGGACAAGCGAGGGTTGGCAATTGTTGGCATTTGTCAATTCTCTGATATACAAAGGCTCTGATACAGCAATGCCAATTTCGTAGCCTCACCTTTTCATAAAGTGATGAGGCTTCATTTATGAGATCGTGTAGAATTTTTACATGCTGAGAAATGTATCATTAATGTAGGTAAAGGGCTGCACCTTGGTACCTATTATAGACCGATGAACATGTCCGTCCTGTTTTCGAAGAAAATCAAATGCGTCTTAACTTTTTGCAGGGTAGATACCCCTCCACGATGTTTCCACCATGAAATTTAGGAGGAAAACTCGTGTGACATCCTGAATCAACACTCAAAAATGTCACTAACTCAGGAGTTGTGTCATTGACAAATTATTTGACCGCTGGTCTATAAATGTAGAGGGTTGTTTGAATCCTAAAGGAAATTTAGCGCTTCAACGTTTTAACACTCAGCACAGCGTTATTTAAATTGTTCCCAGTCGAAAAGTGAACATGAAATAACTAGGAATAAATGTAAAACACGCTGTGCTCGCTAAGCGTTTTGCGCCGCTATAGGAAAACCCAGCTTTACGGGCCGTAGAACGGTAGAACGCGTAGTTTTCCGAATTAAAGGGGAAACAAACTCAGGTTTTCGGCCCTTCTAAAGTTTCTATGGGGAAATTTTGGTGGAAAACTCATGAAAATTACTCATGAGCGTATTAAAAAAAAAATGGGATTTTTTTGGTAGAAATGACAATTTTTGAGAAAAAAGAGTGCTTTACTTTTCTGTGGTTTGACCAGCAAAATTTTTCAAACGGTCCTTGCGATTTTCAACGTGTTAAAAATCATTAAAGCCTCATGTGAAGCGGTCCTTTGAATGAAACTGAATGTGAACGCTCACCAAAGCATCAAAAGATATGGCTCCGGCAGCTGGCTGTCGAACAGAGTGGATTTCACTACTAATACGAATTTCGACGTTATTGGGAATTCAAGCTATCACTTGGAGCGCTGCCGTCTGATAATGAAAAGAGTACTCCTTGGTAGAATTCCTACTGATTTCAATGACAGTGCCGGGTGTCTTAATTAAATTCGTGGTTTTAAATGTTGATTGAGAGCTCGAAATGAATGAATTTATGTTTCCTGGTTGGAATACTGTATTGCGGGCCAACACAAGTCAATTTTGCGAGTGGCCATTATGGAGAAATCCTAGCTTCCAAAAAGAAATGCCTCGGTGGGAATTCCCTCTCTTGAAAAACACCGGCAACACCAACAAAACAGTATCTGTGTTTTACTCAAATGTATCGAACTTCCTTACCCAATGGACTTCAAAGGCGGCTTCGATAGCCGATGATGGAAAGGGGAGTCTCCTTTATTCTGACAAAAGGGGTGTAAATAATGAACCTCACCTGGGGGTCTCAATTTTTGCCATGAATTGAAGTTTTCCTCCATTTTTGTAGTAAATTAGCGATTTTTTACCTTTTCAGCAGTGAATTAGCTTTTTTCTCACTTTAAGCTGCAAGTATAGCGTTTTTCATTAATTTCAGCCGCGGTGAAGTGATTTTTCTCAACATTGGCCGCAAATTAGTGGTGCATGAAATATTTTTGTCACGCATTAACAATTTTTTTCCAACTTTCAGCTATGGACTAGCGCTTTTTCGCAGTTTTCGGCCCGATGTTGCCTTCAGAAGCCATGGATTTGTTTTTCCCTAAATTTTAACCTCGAGTCAGCGTTGTTACTAAATTTCAGTCGTGCGAGTTAGCGTTTTTCTCAATTTTTAGAAGTGAATTAGTTGATATTTTTCATTTGGATCAGCGAATTAGCGTTTTTCCTATACTTTATCCGCAAATTAACAGATCTTTCACTACTTTAGCCGCGAATTAATTAGGGATTCTTCCCAGTTGAGTCCGCGAAATAGAAATGTTTCAAGTTTAGCCGCTAAGTAGAGCTTTTGGTCAATTTCATTAGTGAATTAGCTATGTTTCTCAATTTTTGGCGTGGATTACGGTTTGTCCCAATTTTAGCAGCTAGTTATTAGCCATTTTTCTAAATTTCAGTCGTGAATTAGCATTTATCGAAATTTCAGCAATTTCAGTTACGTGAATTCATCATTTTTTTCAATTTTAGCCCCGAATTAGCGTGTTTTTTTTCTATTGCACAGTACTTTTGCTTCATTTCAGTCATAAAATGGCATTTACACACCGCGAATCAGAGATTTTTTGTCAATTTTGATCTGGATGTTTCATCAAACTAACGCGAATAAACGGTTTTCAACTGTTTTAGTCACGAATATTAGCGCTTTTCCCCAACTTTTTGCTGCGTTAGTACTTGGCCGCAAGAACTGCATATTAGTGCGCCTTCTCATCTTTGTCCGTTAAGGACCTAAAAAAAACTGGGGAGCAGCGTACTTTCTCTATTTTAGCCACGAAGTTACCCCCAGAAGGCCGCGTTTCTTATTAAATTTGAGCCTTCAGAATGGCGCTTTTGTGGGCTAAATACTTGAATAGAATATTCGCAGCTACACTCCTTGCAGATCACCTGCTTTGTCCCATTCCGCTCTGGGTCGGATGAATTGAAAATCTTCGAAAGGTGCCAATAGCGCTGTCCAACCGCATGCCAAAAACTCTTTTTCGCGTACCTATACATACATGAACATGGATCCTTAAAATCCTTATTTTCCCATCTTTAAGCTTTTCGGGGGCCTCTCTAGTGTAGGCGAACCAGGCCAATCCAGCCTCCTCGCCCCCATCTAGTGTCGCTACTGATTTACGGACAAAAGTGAGAAAAAGCACCAAACGACGGCTAAAATTAAGAACTAATTCGCGGCTAAAGTTTCCTTAAAGCTTCTGCGGATAAAGTATAGAAAAATCGCTAATTTAGAGGGTAGAAGTGTGCGGAAACGACAACAATTCTGATGTTACCCCCCCCCCCCTTAGATCCGCCTATGATTGCAGGCCTAGAGTGACACCCGAAGACAGAACAATTTGTTCGGGATCGACGATTCACACGTGCACTGACAGAAAAATAAAATAAAATGTATATAATTGTGTATCATTACATACTTGGCAATGTAAAAAGTCTATTAGCTCCAACAAAAATAAAAATTGTTGAAGCAAGATTAAAACAATACAAAATAGTCACTCAAACCGGCACTTTTGTGGGCCATATTGATAAAAGAGTACTTTTTCTAGTAGTTCACCCGAAAATCCGCCAGACCTCGTATCCGATAGCTTGAATTCCCAATTAGGTATAGTAAATTTGGGATTATTGTGCAGAAATGGCTAAATTGAAGTAGAGAGTCACACTGAGTGGTAATTTTTGTCGGATACATAATAGCAAATAGACAGGTAAAATCACAGACGCCATGTTCGCTCTTATCAATTATCAGCCTTGTAAAATCCACCTTTTGTTCATGTTTTGTGAATGTCAACAAACCACCCCCAACCAATCTTATTAAACTGATAAGAACGAACATGGCGCCTTATGCGTCTACTCGTCTTTAAAGGTTCCTTACCAGATGTTGGGGCGACATTTTTTGATACTTTGGTGGACGTTCACACTCAGTTCCATTCAAAGTCCGATGAGGTTTTTATAAAGGTGAGGTTTAGCATGTTGAAATTCGCAAGGATTGTTTGAATTTTGCAGGTTTTGAATTTGAGAGAAGAAAAATCACTCTTTTTTTTTTAAAAAAATGGTAATTTTTGTTGGAAAATTGCCAATTATGCACACATAACGATCCAATGCCAATAACGAACGCTCATGAGCGCGCCTCGATGGTGTAATGGATACAATGCTCGCTTCGCAACTCAGTGGGCCTGGGTTCGAATCCAGCCATTGCCCATTACACTATAAGGCTGCGGCGAGCTGTGACACGGCACACTCGGCTTCGTGTGGGCGCTCCCGGCGGTGTGCGTTCATCAACAAACCGCGCACCGACCGAAACGCCCGCGTAGTACGGGTGTGAAGTGCACAGTTAGATCTGGGTATGGCGTAGAAGCCCAATGGAGGCTTAGGCGCCTGCCGGGTTCAAAGCCCGGCGCCCCCGACAAAAAAAAAAAAAAAAAAAATGAGTAATTTTGAATGGGACTCGTTGAAGAAGTTTTTATGAACCATGGAAAGTCGATATAGGCGCAGATTTAGTATGGTCAAGTGGAGGTTGGCTTTTATCTAAAACTAAAAATCTCCGTATCGTAAGAAGCTGCCGATGCGACAGAAAATAGTTATTTTTTGACGAAAATTTCTAATCCTGACTTTCTGTCAGAGTCAGAGTGCGCAGACTGGGTCTGTCAGGGTGTGCTTTTCCCGAATCAATCGACAAAAACTTACAGAAAGTCAGCTAAAAAGCGAGTTAAATTCGCACTTAGCTAAGGATATTGATGTTATCCTAAAAAGATGTTAGAAAAATAATATCTCGATGGGTTCTGATTTTCGTACCATGGTGTTTTAAGCGTTTTCGATTGCAAATGATATCTACTTTCACCCTATTTTTTTCCTGCACTTATTCGCATCTACCCTGTATGTATATAAGTAGAAAGTTTTCGATAGAAAACAGACATGAAAACTCTGAAACCCCTAGGGACAACTTTTGGCAGCCCGAAAACCACGATTTTTGGGTCATTTTATCCGTTTTTTCCCCTAAATATCCCCAAAGCGAGCGGGAGTGGCTTTAAAGGAAAATCTTCTCGTACAAAACATTTAGGGTAATTAAATTTTCTGCGCCTTTCATGAATACATTGGTTTTCCACGACCAATACGGAGCACGATAAACCCTTTCGGGCCTTTTTTCTATGTTGAAAGTCTTAAAATCACCTGTTTCCGACCAATCTAGGCTCCGTGAAGCTTCATTTCAGCCCATCAACCTTCATTCCATTAGCTTACCCAACTTTTTCATACCCCTTCCACCTCGGTTGAAAATTTTTCGAAGCCCTCTATTCTAGATTTTCTATAAAAAAAAAACTACCATTTTGCCTCCAAAAATCGATAATTTATGCGTTAAGCTTGATGTTCTGGGGACCTGGGACTCCCTAGCGTCGGTAAGTGCTAATTTGTAGGATAAAAGCCTAATTTGACTGGACTAATACTGCTTAGGTGTACTGTACATCCTTATTTGTCTTGAAACATTACCACAAATTTGTATTAATTTTGGAATGAGGGTGTTGGTGTAAAGGGAGAGGGGGTCATCGGCATTAACCCCCCCCCCCCCTAGGATTCACACCTGGATCCGCCCCTGATCCCAATGAGCTACATTTCGCGGCTATTCATCATGCTTATGGGCGCTCTCGATGCGGCCGCCTAGGGGCTCCACCTCCACCCCCACTATGTACAGACGGCTCTGGAACTTGCAATTTTGCAGATTTTTATATCCGATTGTAGCAATTTCGTCGCGTCTCGGTTCCAATTTGCAATTAGCGGCTTTTTGGACATAACATTTTGTTTATTGAAGGACTCTCATCTCATTGGACAAATATCTTCCAATACTAATTAATTTTTAGCATTGCTCAGAAACCGGCCAACTGAAAATTGGAAAAACATTGTCAAATGTAAGGTAACATTTGACACAATTGTGTGGCCCGTGCCAGGCGCGGATCCAGAGTCGGCTCACAGAGGGGACCATGATGCGACCCCATCCTTATATCACAGCACCTACCAACAACACACGTCCCCACACCACTCCTCGCGCTTTCCTTGGCAAAGTAGCTCTCAATCTCTGAACATTGAAATATCGAAAAAATGAAGATATCCCAAACGCCGGAAAAGTGAGAAAAACAACCACATTGAGCAACTATATTTGATGTGAACTAGACGGGTGGAATGAATTGTCCCGATGCAGAATTTTATGAAAATGAGAAACGCAATAACTGTTTGGCCAAAATAATCCTCAACTTGAATAAGGAGAACTCAACCCAATGATTGGGGGCGGGGTGAGGCATGACCTCTCATGTCCCACCGTTAGAACTTTTAGGCACGACGAACCCTAAAATCTGCCCGTTCAACCTCGCTTCCGCCTTATCTTTTGACCTCTTTGGCACGATTTCTAGAAGAAATTGAGCAATGTCCAAGGGCCTCAAAACCACGTCCGGTTCAAATCGAAACACTTTGAAAACATAAACTTTCAGCCTAAAAACAGTAAAGTTAACCCCTGGGCAATTTCTAGCAAAAATTATCAACATTGTTAGATGTAAATGGCAAAACCGCGTATCTTGAGGTTCCTCGACACAGGGAGTCCGAAAATCTAGACGAATTTCCAATCAGACGAGCGGTTATTAAAGTGGTTCTCACAGTGACGCCTCCGTTTTTGACCACTTATTGCATACGGTTCTATTCGGTGGGGTGGAACGAATGGTTCATAGATTGAGTCAATTATTCTTTTAAGGGCGCGAATAGCCTCTTATTTGGCATTAGGCCATTTTTTTCTGCGCAGCAAGTCACATTATAGGCATGACACGATTCACTTCAGTTAAGCCATACATACAGGGTGATTCAGGAGGAAATGCATATACTGAAGTATGTTGTAGTACTAAGTATTTGCGACCAAAATGACCCTATGAGCATAGGGTCGCAAATGCTTTCCTTCTGAGATATGCTTACAATTGTGTTTTTTCATCGACTGCCTACTTTTTCTCCAAAACCTCGATTTTACAGCCCAACCGCTGGGCTTAGAAAAAAACTGTTGACGGTTTTGAAAAGACCACAAAATTTAACTTCAGAAAACAGTGTTTTGAACTGCTGTAAACGAACTCAGTGTTTTTTATGATTTTCCACAAATGGCGAAAGTGACTTCTTTTAAATTTCTCCTATAATTCAGCGACGATTTCTGCTGAATTTATAATGCCTCTGATATGGTCCCATCATCAGAAAAACATGTCCGTTCTGTGGGCTTTCCAATGACCTCCTCAAAATTGATGGTGGTCCATTTTTGAGAGAGATATCACAGGTAATATCCGAAAAAACAAGCTGCAAACGTGCAAAATCAGTAAGTTTGTCCCAGTAAAAATAAGCGTATTTGTGTGCCTCAAACGTGTTATTGTGCCTCATGAAAGGCAATTATTGCTTGGAATTCAGTCCAAAAATGTTAATGTTAACGCAATAAATGACAAATCCCACGCCCCACCATGTTTAAGCCCCCGGTGGGAGGGGGGGATGATTTGTCATTAATTGCGTTAAAGTGATATTTTTGGACTGAATTCCAAGCAATAATTGCCTTTCATGAGGCACAATAACACGTTTAAGGCACACAAATACGCTTACTTTTACTGGGACAAACTTACTGATTTTGCACGTTTGTACCTTGTTTTTTCGGATATTATCTGTGATATCTCTCTCAAAAATGGACCACCATCAATTTTGAGGAGGTCATTGGAAAGCCCACAGAATGGACATGTTTTTCTGATAATGGGACCATATCGGAGGCATTATAAATTCAGCAGAAATCGTCGCTGAATAATAGGAGAAATTTAAAAGAAGTCACTTTCGCCATTTGTGGAAAATCATAAAAAACACTGAGTTCGTTTACAGCAGTTCAAAACACTGTTTTCTGAAGTGAAATTTTGTGGTCTTTTCAAAACCGTCAACAGTTTTTTTCTAAGCCCAGCGGTTGGGCCGTAAAACCGAGTTTTTGGAGAAAAAGTAGGCAGTCAATGAAAAAACACAATTGTACGCATATCTCAGAAGGAAAGCATTTGCGACCCTATGTTCATAGGGTCATTTTGGTCGCAAATACTTAGTACTACAACACACTTCAGTATATGCATTTCCTCCTGAATCACCCTGTATATAAATTGCGCAACAATATAGCCATTTTAGTAGCGCGGAGGCTCAGTATTTGGTCATTTTTGTTGGACGAGTGGTAAGTTTTACCAGTTTTTCAAGTCACGAGTGTTGAGTGATAAGTGGTAAGGCAGAATCCGCATCCTTCTTCATACACTTGTCCCTCTGTAAATTCTCCTCTCCTTCTCCAATTCAGGAACTAATTACAACCATTTTGCAGTCTTTTTTATAGGTCGTATGCATTTCGGACACAAACAGTGAACCATCCTCAGCAATTGACTCCTTGCGCCTCTGAGAAGCTGAGAGGTCTAAGGAAGTAATGGTCTCGAAAAAATAGGAGATATTCCTCCGCCGCTGGAGATATTCAAGGACGCTGTGGTGACCACAATTTCGGTTGATTTTGTTACCAACTGTTCGTACTAGTGACCCTGGAGTCAATAAAATGGGCTGCTACCATAACGACCATGACGTGAAACATTCATTTCTGACCCTAAAATATGAGAAGGTGATTATCCCTCGTTAGAGTTTGGAAGCTGATTTTTTTGGCGCAAGTGATCTCGCGACTCCAAGGGAGGGGCCATGGCCACTGTGGCCCCCTCCCTTAGATCCGCCACTGCTCCTTACCATGAACAATCACGTTCAACATGAAAATTATCTCTTTAACATTTTTGCTGGTTTCCCCCACCCTGCAGTTGAAACAGTGATTTCGCGGCTCTTGAAAGTCGCAATCAAATAGTTTCGCGACAATTTAGTCCCAAACTTGCATTTCAAGAATATTTTAGCCTTGAAGCATTTCATCAACTCTTTGGCCACCACTTGCAATTCTTGCGACTATTTGTCCTCCGTGTGAACTTGCCATCTTGAACCCCGTGATGACTTTTTAATGAGTCAAAATTAATTAATGGATCAAAATTGATTTTTCAAAGGGCCAAATCTTTGAAATTTGGGCTTAACCCTGCGGAACGCGCGCCCTGTGAGGTCCGCTTAGACCTCACAGTTCATTGCGCGCGCCGACGTAACGTTTTGATTGCGCGTTCGCTAGGGTTGAAGGGGTAAAAACTGTCAATTCTAGCCACTAACCAAGACAATTCCAGTCAAGACCATGAAGAAGCGGAATGTGACTCTGGAGTCAACTGTTTCATCCTCCTGGTCGGTCTTTTTGGGTGATTAAAACCCGAGAAATTTGGTTCCTCAGGATCCAAATCCACAAAATTTGGGTTTTGAAAGGCTAACCCCCTCGGAAAATTATATTTTAATGTGCACAATGGGCATTTCTGGATCAGAGGGGAAAGTACATTTAACAGCCCCACTGGCGGACCTACACCTATCGGAGGCCCTTTAGTATTTGCTCTGTATTAGTGCTTTTTCTCACTTTTAGCCACAAAGAAGTTGCATTCAGAAGCCGAGAATCGGAGTTTTTTCAATTTTGAGCATTTTTTGGGATTTTTGTTCATTTTATCCGCGAATTAGCGCTTTTTCTCAATTTTCAGCAGGGAATTAAGAACGTCCTGTGCAGGTGCCAGACACGATCAAATGACCCAGATTTTTCATAGTGTGGGCTCCCGGACTATTCGAACCATGACGAAATATTTGATCATGAAACAGATGAAGTTTTTAGTCAGCTCTTTAATGATTAATGAAGGATTGATAAAGCGGGCCTTATTCCATGAATTAACGATTTTGATCAATTTTTGCTACAAATTGGTGTTTTGCTCGATTTTTAGCCGCGAATTAGCCCTTTTTCTCAATTTGAGAGCTTTCCTTAATTTTAGCAGCGCTAATTAGCGATTTGTCCTATATTAGCCGTGAGTAAGTAGGCGTTTGTTTTACATTTTAGCCCCACATTGGCCATCTAATTTCAATTTAGTTGTGGATTAGCACTTTTTCTTAGTTTTAGCCTCGAAATATCTTTTGGAAGATTCGGATTGGCGTTTTCTCAATTTTAGCCGCGAATAAGTGATTTTTTTTCATTTTTATCTGCAAATTAACGTTTTTCCCCAGGTTATTCGCGAATTAGCGCTTTTATTACTCAATTTCATCGATGGATTAGGCGATTTTTCTCAATTTCAGCCGTGGGATTGGTCCAAAAACAGCGCGTACATTTTAGCCGTGAAATTGTCACCATAAACCGAGAATCAGCGATTTTTTTCTAAATTATGGTCGGAAAGTTGCATCGAGAAACCAGGAATGAGCGCTTTTTTACCGTTTTAGCCACGAGTATTTAGGAATTTTTCAAAATTTTTTGCCGCCTACTCGCGCCAACATCGGCACACTAGAACGCCTTCTCAATTCTATCCGCTTAAGGACCTAAAGAAACTTGGGAATCAGCATATTTTCTCTATTTTAGCCACGAATTTGCTTCCAAAAGGCGCACATTTTCTCAATTTTACCCATCAGAATTGCGCTTTTGTGGGCTCGAACGAATATTTAGCCACACTGTTTGCTGATCACCAGTAACGTTCTATTCTCCAAGTCGGATGGGCTGAAAATCGTCGAAAGGAGCAAAGTCACTGTCCAATCGTATACAAAAACTCCTTTTTCTGTACCTAAATCTATGAACATGAACCTAAAAAATAGTAACTTTTCCATATTTAAGCTTTTAGGGGGCCCTCTCTGATATAGGTAGCCCAGGGCGTTCCGCCCCCCTCGCCCTTACCTCGGTGCGCTACTGTTCACGGCATACTCTTTCTCACTAAGTTCCTGCTCTGAATACTGTTAATACTCCATTTTATGGCCGATATAGCTTATAACACGTCATTTATCTAGTAAAACTGTGTCTTTAGAACTCAAATTACCCAGAAAAAAAAAGAAACAGAAACAAGAGAATTTCATGAAGAGGCGGTTTTGGCGAAGGATTTGGAATTTTTGCCTCAAGAATTGTATTTTTGCACATGTAGGCATAATTGATTCGCAAAATGCTATTTTCCGGAGAGCGGGAGGGATAAATCTGAACTGCTCAGATTCTTGCTCCCCCAATGCCGGCTGACTTCCGCCGCCACTGCGTAGGTTCATAAATAAATAAACTCAGTACACTCATGCAATAGACCCTTCATAAATTCGTTGGAGATGGAATAAAACAAGTGGCGGACTCGCCCGGGAGGGGTGGGTGTCCAAACCTTCCCCGCGCCCCTTGGGCGTGGCGCCCCTCTCAGATCATCATAAGATTTTCATAAATAGGATTGTTTTTGAAATCGTCAAGATCGAGTTGCAGAAAAGGGACTCTGCAGAACTGACTTTTATTCCGGGACTGACTTTTTGCGATAGGAATAACAATTTTCGTCGAGATCACCCCCCCCCCCTTAACTATTACTTTAATTTCTCCCTAGAATTGACTGGCTGTTCAAGAATAAAGCTGGAAATTTAGCCCCTTTAACTTGATTGGCGTTGCTATAAATCGTGAACCTATTTCAGCCCAGAAACCGCAATGTTGGCTCTATTACCGACGCTTTAAAAACATTACCTGGCACAGGCACTAGCAGACTCTATCTAATAACGAAAATGGTCAAATCTGGCCAACTCTGCCCCTAAAACTAATTATTTGGCTGAAATATTTGAATTTGGTGGGCCATGCCTACCAGCCGATTTATTGTCACAGAGTCCGTTATTTGGTTAAAAACTGGTAATTTTGCCGCTTAAACTGACCATTCGGCCCTATAAACGTTCAATTACGCCCAAAAACGTGTCAATTCAGACAAAGAATCGCCCAGCCAAACTGTAGCATATACCGTGGTATTGGTGAGGGGGACGGACCGCCCAGTCCCACTATCCGCCTCCGAAAAGGTTGAATAGGAAAAAATGGAATTTTTAGGTTCTATGTTCATGGATGTAGCCTACATCCATGAATATAGAGCGCATACTTACAATAAGATAGGTACATCATGTAGGTCATGTGAAAGACGGTTGAACAGCGATTTGGTTCCTTTCTATGAATTTCAGTCTCTCCTAACGTTGCAATAAGTGATATCAGCGAAGACTGTGGGCTGAATATTCAATTGAGCTCCCCAGAGCGTTTCTGGTGACTCAAATTTTAGAAAATTCGCGGCTAAAATGGAAAAAATACACCGTCCCCTGATGTTTCGTTAGGTCCTTGAGCACACTAAAACGCTGATCGTCAATGTGCAACTTACTGACGCGGCAAAAAGGTTGAAAAAAGCGATAATATTCGCAGTTATAACTGCGAGAAAGCGCTGATTCGTGGTCTCATGATCACCAAAATTGTGAAAAAAAAATCGCTGATATACTTACGCGCGATGTATGGAGGCCATTCTACGGCTACAATGTCTAAATAAACGCAAAAGTGTAGTTTTTGGGCTCAGTCCGCGACTAAGTTTGAGAAAACACGCTACTAATTTACATGACAAAAGCAACGCCAATTAGGGTTAAAATTGGGCAAAAATGGCAAATTCATTACTGAAATTCCATATAAAAATTAGCATGTATCGCACAATTCACATATTAAAAAAGAATAGATGCTAATTCACTGCAAAAGTATCAGAAACCGCTATTTAACAGCTAAAATTGAGAAAACCGAAATCCGTAGCTTCTGAGAGCTTCAAGGCTCAAAATAAAAAACAGCGCTAATCCATAGCAAAAAGTACAGAAAATTGCTAATGCGGGGCTAAAATATAAGAAAAACGCGACTAAAATTGAAAAAATCACTAATTAGCGCAGTCAAAATTAAGAAAAACTCTAAATGTTGAACTCTCTCTCTCTAAAAACTTTCCGAGAAGAAATGCTAATTCGGACCTAAAATGGAAAAATGGCTAATCTGCGGCTAAAATCTGCGGAAACCGCCAATTCGTGGTTAAAAATGAGAAAATTCGCGAATTCACGGGCTAGAAGCGCTAATGCGTTGCTAAAATTGGGAAAAAGTGCCAGTTCGCAGATAAACTTGAGGAAAGTCACCAAATTCACGGACAAAATTGTGGTCAAATTTCCAACTTGAATGGTCGCCTTCGTGCCTTCTGAAGGCAACTGTGTGGCTGAAATTGAGAAAAACAGCAAATTCATGGGGCTATATAAAGTTAAAAAACACCGCTGATGCTCGAACGCTGATCTACAGTTAAAAGTAACAAAAAATTGCTAACGCTGTGCTAAAATGTAAAAAAAATGCTAATTTGCGGTTAAAAATGGAAAAAATAGCCAATTTGCAGATAAAAATGCGAAAAACGCCAATTCGTGACTAAGATTGAGAAAATTCGCTAATTCACGTGTTAGAAACGCTACTACTCTGCTAAAATTTAAAAAAGCGATTATTCGCGGGTAAAATTCAGGAAAATCACTAATTCGTGGCAAAAATTTTGAAAAATTTCAATTTGCATCAAAAATTGAAAATAAGCCAACTTGCGGCATCTAAAGGCAACTTTGAGGTTAAAATTGAGAAAAAGCGCTAATTTTTGGCTCTATAAGTAAAATTCTGCTGATTTGTGGCTGAGAAAAATCGCTAATTCATAGCGCATGGTGAACAAAAAAAATGCGATTTGTGGCCAAAATTCGGAAAAACCTGATATTTTGTGGGTATTATTGAGGAAAATAGGTTCGTAAGAAAACGCTAATTTTCAGCCCAAACTGAGAACAGTGCTAAAATGTAGAAAAATCATGTAAAATGTAGAAATTTGCTGTTAAAGTGGAGAAAACTTAACTTGGGGGGGGGGGGGGCTCTTGGAGATTTCCGCCCCGCGTTCGATTCTGGTATTTTGACACGCTTGAGACGAAGTGATGAGTTATTGACATTTTCTCAAGATCACGGAGTTCAACGTCTTTTTCTTGTTCTTGAATAAGAGTGTTGAGGTCGATCGGTGTTAACTGAATTGATCCGAGATAGAGCGTCGGCCACAACGTTGGCGGAACCGCTGACGTGTTGGATGTCGGTTGTAAATGGGGAAATGAATGACAGCTGATTGATTTGGATAGGAGGAAGTTTGTCTCTGTGTTGTCGAAAAGCGTAAATTAAAGGCTTGTGGTCAATGAAAACTGTAAATGGACGTGGTTCGAGGATGTGGCGAAAATGTTGAATTGAAGCATACACAGCGTGGAGTTCTCTATAAAACGCTGGCCATTGCTGCTGGCGAGGGGTAAGTTTCTGAGAGAAGAAAGCTAAAGGTTCCCATTGATCAGCTACGCGTTGTTGAAGAGATGCTCCTACCGCAATTTGTGATGCGTCAGTGAAAAGAGCGAGAGTAGCTGTTGGGTGATACCGAGAAAACGGCGGAGACCTTCGGCTGTTGGTGGCTTGGCGAAGTTTAAGAGAGCTTCGACGCGTTCTGGAGGTGGACGAATACCTTTAGCTGATACTTAGTATCCGAGAAAAGTTATCGTGTTGACACCGAAGACACTTTTGTTGGTGTTGACGAGGAGGCCGTGGCTCGCTTGGCGGTCGAATACAGAGTGGAGATGAGCGAGATGAGTGTCTGCGTTGGTAGAGTATACCATATGATATGATGTCGTCGACGTAGGGGAAACAAAAGTCGAGGCCGTGGAGGAATCGATGAATCGTTGGAACGTCTGGCCAGCATTTCGGAGACCAAAACTCATGAAAGGGAATTCGAAAAGTCCGAAAGGCGTCGTGATGGCGGTCTTTGGGATGTCGGATGGATTGACTGGGATTTGAGTATACGCCCTGACGGAGCATCCACGGAGCTGGTGATTAAAATCATGTATGTGGCGCACGGGGTACCGATCCGGGGATTGTTCGGGCGTTTAAGGCGCGATAATCGCCACAAGGGCGCCAGCTAGAATCCTTTTTCGGGACCATGTGGAGGGGAGAAGACCAAGGTCTGTCAGAGCGGCGGATCCCTTCGCGAAGCATGAGGTCGAATTCTGACTTGGCTGTTTTCAGTTGTTCAGGAGAAAGGCGTCTGGGGCGTGAGATAAGAGAGGAGGACCAGGCGTCGTGTTGATGTAGTGGAAGGTAAAATGCCGAACGACGCGTTGAGTTCCAGACGGTTGGGCGAGTTGAGGAAATTCGGCGAGGACAGCGTGAAAAGGCGACTTGCTACGAAGTGAATCAGTGAGGGTTTTGACGCTCGATTGACTTGTTCGTCCTGGAAGACAAGGTGTTGAGAGACCGGTCACTGAGTCGATCAGACGAGTGTTGCGACAATCAGGAAGCAGAGAGAAGTGGGCAAGAAAATCTGAACCGATGATCGGAGTGTCCACGTCGGCGATAATAAAATTCCATGAAAAGTCACGGCGAAGACCGAAGTCTGGTCTGAGACGAAGAGTAGTACCGTACGTGGGGATGGTGGAATTATTCGCGGCGAGGAGCTCGAAATTGGAGCGAGGACGATGTCTTGGGAGAAGGCGTCGAGGGTAGCAGCAGAGGTCGGAGCCTGTGCCGAGAAGGAATTGCTGTTTTGTCAAGTGGTCGACGAGAAAAAGGCGGCGGCCTTTGGATGGGCAGTCGGTTGCCGCTACTACTGACTGTCCAGGGCGTTTTTTTCAGGGAATGTACAGGATGAGGAGCACTTAAGGGCATTTTTACGAAGGGGCTGATGGATAAAAGGTCGGTTGGATTTCCATTATTTTGTCCGCTGTTATTGAAAGACGATCAAGCGGCAAGTCTGCCTGAGTTTGGAGAATGGCTTGGACGGGGAGCGGAAGTCGTTGGATCCACAGTGATCGGAGGAGATTTGTCATCAACAGGAGTCGTCCCAGCGAGAGATCTCAAATGCCGAAGAAATTGAGAGGGTTTCCGGTCTCCTAATTCCTCTTGGGAGAGTAGTTGGCGAACGCGTTGAGAGTCGGACACCGATAGACGTTCAATGAGAGCGTTTTTAAGAGTGGTGTATGGGTCATGCGGAGGAGGTGTTGCAATGAGATCTTCTATTTCGTTGATGTATCTCTCATCGAGTTGGGAAATGAGATAGGAATCTTTAGATGATTCTTGAGTAATTCCTGCCAGAGTGAATTGAGCGTCCACTTGAGAAAACCATAACGTTGGTTTATCTCTCCAAAAAGGAGGTAGTTTTGGAGTGACGCGAGCGACGAAAGCGGGGACTTGGTGTTGGTTGGGTGCAGCCTGGTCCTCGACGAGAGGTATGTCTGCAGGAAGCGACTGGTACAACTGCTGCATTTGCTGTTGTAGTTGAGCGAGCTGTTCGGCGACGTCGTCGGTGTACAACGGCCTGATTCTTGATAGGTTTTTGACTAATAATATTTTATTTTTATCCCACATGATACTAAAACCGAATTTTATTACATTTTACCGCAAATGAGTCCCAAAAGTGTCTCTTTTCATGCCCAGGAACTAAAGTATTTTTCAAGCGACATGCTCCGAAAGTAGTCATTTTCTGTACCCAAAAATGTCTGGGAAATTGACCATTACCGCACAGTGACATTCGAGAAATTTTCTGTACTAGTCCAGAAAATATTTTCCGTCCTAGTACGGAGAGTAAATGAACTCGGGATATAACCTCGTTTAAGGTCTTCTTAAACTAAAGACACGAGAAGTCAGTAGTCAATTTGTCAAAGTCAGTTTTATCATTTCCTTGCTGTCGCGTGAAAAAAGTCGTACATCACTCGTAGGAAGGGGATTTACCTCGCCTCGCCCGCCGGGCTTGTAATGTAATGTACCGCGGCAAATTTTACGGCGTTTTAGAGCCACGACTTTAGCTCCTGCGTATACAAATACTATTATTGATTTCTTAGTTGTTTTTTTTGCCACAAGAATATGGCAAGTATTCGTTTTAAATAATAAACGATAATCATTCGTACTCAAATAAAACAGCAAAGTGTGGGAATGCAGGTAGGGGCATAACTAGAAATCCGGATCCGGGGTTCGGATGGGGGCCCCTGAATAGCTTGAAGATGAAAAATCGGGATTTTCAAGTAGATAAGATGAAAACGAATGGCTAAACTCGCTTGTAAAAGTGAGTAAAACGCTGATTCGCGGCTGAAATTGAGAAAAATTGCTGAAATTTATGGCTGTTAATATTAAGAAAAAGCGCTAGCTAATTCACAGCTGACATTGAGATAACGCAAAATCACGAATTGTTGGGACGAAATTAGGAAAAAGCGCTAATTTACGCAGCTAAAACTGAGAAAAGCGCTAATTCAAGGATGAAAAAGAGAAAAACGCGAATTCGCGTCGTAAACAAACGATAATGAGACGGAATATGCCGCGAAACAAACGATTCCGCCCATGTGTCGGGTTGCGTGAACTTAGCCCGACACATGCTGTTTTTAAAAAAAAAATCATATTCCGAATGCTAAACAAACGAAAATTTTGGCAAAACAAACGTAAACAAACGGTAAACAAACGATCGATTCATTTTTCGTTAAATTTTCTGACATGTGTTGTGCCAGGTTCACATGCGTGCACTACCGCCACAATTTTAGCTGTAAATTAGCGTGTTTTTTTTTTTTTTTTTTCAAGACGACGCGAATTCGCGTTTTTCTCTTTTTCATCCTTGAATTAGCGCTTTTCTCAGTTTTAGCTGCGTAAATTAGCGCTTTTCCCTAATTTCGTCCCAACAATTCGTGATTTTGCGTTATCTCAATGTCAGCTGTGAATTAGCTAGCGCTTTTTCTTAATATTAACAGCCATAAATTTCAGCAATTTTTCTCAATTTCAGCCGCGAATCAGCGTTTTACTCACTTTTACAAGCGAGTTTAGCCATTCGTTTTCATCTTATCTACTTGAAAATCCCGATTTTTCATCTTCAAGCTATTCAGGGGCCCCCATCCGAACCCCGGATCCGGATTTCTAGTTATGCCCCTACCTGCATTCCCACACTTTGCTGTTTTATTTGAGTACGAATGATTATCGTTTATTATTTAAAACGAATACTTGCCATATTCTTGTGGCAAAAAAAACAACTAAGAAATCAATAATAGTATTTGTATACGCAGGAGCTAAAGTCGTGGCTCTAAAACGCCGTAAAATTTGCCGCGGTACATTACATTACAAGCCCGGCGGGCGAGGCGAGGTAAATCCCCTTCCTACGAGTGATGTACGACTTTTTTCACGCGACAGCAAGGAAATGATAAAACTGACTTTGACAAATTGACTACTGACTTCTCGTGTCTTTAGTTTAAGAAGACCTTAAACGAGGTTATATCCCGAGTTCATTTACTCTCCGTACTAGGACGGAAAATATTTTCTGGACTAGTACAGAAAATTTCTCGAATGTCACTGTGCGGTAATGGTCAATTTCCCAGACATTTTTGGGTACAGAAAATGACTACTTTCGGAGCATGTCGCTTGAAAAATACTTTAGTTCCTGGGCATGAAAAGAGACACTTTTGGGACTCATTTGCGGTAAAATGTAATAAAATTCGGTTTTAGTATCATGTGGGATAAAAATAAAATATTATTAGTCAAAAACCTATCAAGAATCAGGCCGTTGTATACCACATTCAAATCATTCCATAAATGCTGAAAATTCAAGACTATTGGGCACCTCCATACAATACCTTGCTTTCTCTATTTACTTAAAATTGAGAACTACACTACACTTCACCTTCTATTGATGAAAACTAAGGAAGTGATGGTAGTGTAGGGTAAGGTGGGGAAGGGAAGGGGGAAGCGCCTTAATTTTCGCCCCCCCCTGAACCAAAATACTTCCGCCGCCACTGGGAAGGGCCGAAAATATACTTTTGTCCATCCTATACTCCAGTTGGGTGGGCAATTGCCTGCCCCGCCCCCTAAATTTTACGCCGCTGCGTTATCAGTCACAAACTTGAAGTTCACGCAACCGGCGACCCCTTAACCAAGGAAAAAGTTTGTCCGAAATCTGCGGAATACGTTTGTGGAGCACACGCAGAACCACATATATAGAGGCGCTAATAAAAGCGTACCTTGTAGCACGGGTTCCACACAGTAAACCAGTATAATTTCGTCAAAAATAATGGGCTCAGCCCTTGAAATTTATAGTCTCTTTTATGAGTTATGCATCGTTTAGTTATATGGTTTATAAAGGGCGTGAGAAATGAGACTTAAAAGAGAAAGGCTTTATGTTCAAAAATGAAGGCAAGAGAAATAAAAAAAACAGTTATCCGGAACGACGACAAGCTGTTTTTATTGTTAATAATCGAGTATTTTCTTTCAGTAAAATGACTTTGCCTTGAACTTGATGTCGAACGCAAGAACTGGAAGTCCATTCGTTCGAATCATAACGTGTTTTGTACACAACTCAGGTTCAAGAGTAATTAAGTATTGTACTTGACCGGAAACTTGTAACTTCGAAGAAACGCCTAATCAAAAGAACGGAAGTTAAATTAAAGAGCAAAACTGTCGCTTAATAAATATTTCCATATTTGTTTTTTTCATTGGCAATCACTTACCGATTTATAACGATTTCACTATGAGAGAGGGCGGGTGCCTTATTCTCGAAAGAGTAGGGTGAGCTTTTCGTAACATTTTACTTCTTTTCTTACGCTGCAGGGCCCAAGCTACCAGCCATGCCGTAAAAAAAAAAAAAAGCCAAAGAAAAGATGGACTTCTAACTTTTGGAGGGTCATTTTACTAGCTGTAGCCCGCGCTTCAAGATCTTCGTGCCATGCTTTCAGGTAAATTTAAAGTTGATAGTTTTTATATTTCGATTTTATTTTTGCTTGTTCGTAGTATTGTTATTGCTTGTAATTGTTCTAGTAGTTTAAATCTTAAATTTTAATTGTGTTCTTGTCCTGCTGGAGATTGAAAATTATTCGAGCATTTTTATTCCTTGCGCGAACGAGAATTTCAACAAGGCACGTCTCACGTATTCTCGTTCTCCCGAAAAGGAGACGATAAAAAACAATCGTCGAAATGACGAAAGTGAACTGTCAGTATAACTGTGAATCTGGAACAAATTAAGCGTGAACATCGCGATTGAAATAAAATGCCTCGCCTCCTCTATAACAAGTCCTCTCAACCCTGAACCTTCAGCTCAAAGGTTTTACCGTCACCTTCACGGTTATCTAAATTCACTTTTACCCAACGAAAAGAAATTACCGAATTTGTTTTGGGTAAATATTCCCCCTTCCCCCTCCACCACTATTCTCTAGGTCAAGGGCGATATTCTATACTCGGAGTCTCTCTATATTCCTTTTTCAATAAGGAAAGTTATTGAAATTTCTATTGACCAAATTCCTGCTTTGTTTTTTTTCTTTTTTCTTTTCGGGGCGTTTCGTCGAACCTTGCGAAAAGGCAAACGAAAACCAAACAATTTGGTCAATAAAATTGCAAAAAATTATAATTAATTTCAAGCTCGGATCACACGGTGCAATTTTTGAAGCAATATAGCATGCAAGTTTTTTTTTTTTTTCTTTACATTATTTATATTCCTTGATAGTGGCCGGATATTTCTGACAAACTAGCATGCAATATAGCTCCCAAAGTTGCATCGTGTGGTCTGGGTCTTAGTCATGGCGTGATAATTGTAAGTTATTTCGTTCCCATATAATTACTGCATTAATCTTTTAAAAAATCGCCGACAACGATGTTTCAAAATATAAAAATTTTCAAATAGGCGGACGAGTTAAAAATAGCCAGTTTAATTATCGAGGCTGTTAGCCTGAATAATGCCTATCCAAAACTAAAATTCCAAGCCCTGAGTCTTTTTAGATATTCAACGTCTTGAACGTAATCGTTTGTGACGAAATCAATATTTAATTTTTTGGTTTGACTGTCCAAATTTGTTGCATTTAACAATACGGGAAAATATTGTATGCATTTTAAGAGACAATGAAGACGGAGCTTGCGAAATCATTCTTCATTCCAATCAGAAAAATTGTTATGCAATTTATTTATAAGTATAGGAGCATAGCAATGAGCAAAACAATTTTGGAGAAATTGTTAGCTTAATGTATTTTGTCCTTATATGCTAGTTTTGCCCAATATAGCCCCGAACCTATACGGTAGCACTGTCATCGTATTGACATGATAGATAGTTGCGTATACTCCAGATCTGGCTTGCTCATGGATTGAGCAACGGTTACGAAATAAGTGTGGTTTTGTTAAATAAATAATAATACCTAATGATAATAGTAATAATAACATAAAAAGCTTTGCCTTTCAAGTTGATGTGATTCCGGCATCACGTAATAATTTTGTCTTATTAAATATACAGAATGCCTCATTTGCGGCCAAAGGGTGACAAAACGACATTTTTTTAACGCTCTTTTTGTTTTCTCTCGACCGTATAATAATAATAATTTTTCTTCCCTTACCAGTTATTTCAGTTTCGTGGGCTTTTTTATGTCTCGTGTCGTGCGGCTTGGCTCAATGGCTGAACACAGCTCATGAATGGCGAAGTGTTGACTTTTACTACCCTGATCCGTACATGAGATCGCGTTTCATTCACGCGAAGGAACACGTTCCAGAGGAAGTAGTCATGCTAGACGTTGATGTATACAAAGGTCAGTTTAATTTTCGTCTTTTGATATTACATATTTTAAAATGTAAGCGAGATCTTTCGGACTTTCACTATAAGAACGTGAAAGAGAAACGACTTTTTTTTTTTCTTTCTTTTCTTTCTTTTTTTCTCACACTCAACCGAATAGACCGAGTTTTCGTCACAACGCCAAGCTTGATTGGAGGCACACCGGCCACCCTTAGCTATTTAGTTAATGATTTCGACCAGTACGGCTCACCGCTTCTCAGCCCATTTCCCGAATGGTCGTGGCACAATGTTACGGACCCGAAAGACTGTAGAAGTATAAGGAACATCTTCAGGATAAAGGTTTTAGGCTTTTAATCATTTAAACAAAATAATCCCTTTCCGTTTTCTAGAAATCTTTTTTTTTTTTTTTTCGATTTCTAGATTGACAACTTAGGAAGAATGTGGGCCGTTGACAGTGGGGTGAGTTTTGCTTTCAGTGATCGGGCCGGTAGAATAAATTGCAACCCCAAAATATTAGTTTTCGACCTGAACAATCATGATAAACTTATAAGTGAGAACCCTGACGAAAAAACAAGACGAACCAAAATTCAATAATAAGTTGTTACTATTCTTTTTCTTAGGGATTCACGAGATAGACAAAATCCATCTAGACGAAGATTCTCTTTTGTTGAATCTAGACGTACAGGTAATGAATCGAGATGGATCGGAAACGTACGTCTACATAGCGGATTCAATGGGAACGAAACTGGTCGTTTACAATTACGCTAAAGATGAAATTCTCGTTCATTTCCACCCGTTTTTCTTCCCCGATCCTTCTTATGGTTTCTACGAGCTCAATGGCAAGAAATTCACGGTCACGGACGGAATTTTCGCTGTCGCCATCGGTGAGTTAATTTTTTTGTATAACCGCTGTCCGAATAGTGCGTTTTCTTTCTTCTTCTTTCTTGTACGGACGCGATGAAGTGCATTCAACCACCAAACTTCGATAAACTGGATATTACGAACAGTTTTGTACTGGGTGATGTAAGGAAATCATTCTCCCGCACGGATTAAATTTAACTTATCCGTGTATTATGAACATAATAACCCTTTGAATACGAATCATTTGGTGGAATCCGGCGCTAATACGCAATGAGGATAATTTAATTGGGTCAAAACGTGCATGCGACAGCTGACCAGTGGCGAAACAACACCTATCGGGGCCCGGGGCGGAAATCTCTAGGAGGCCCTTTAGCCTCTAATTAAACTAGGAATATACTTTTTCCGTTGAAGTACATATTTTTCTCAATTTTAGCCACGAAATTGCCTCCGAAAACCGTGTATGTGCGTTTTCTCAATTTTAACGGCGAAAGAGCGTTTTTTCTCAATTCCACTAGCACATTTTAGCTGCGAATTCTCTCTTTTTCTCAATTTTATCCGCGAATTAACTCATTTTCTTATTTTTATCTGCGAATCAGCGCTTTTTATAAGCTCTTAGCCGCGAAAGTTGCCTCAAGAATCCGCAAATTAGATAGCGTTTGGTTGCTCTTTCCCAATTTTATCCGTAAATTAGCAATTTTTCTCAATTTAAGCCGTGAATTTGTGCTTTTCACCATTTTAAACACCGATTCGTGTTTTTCTCTATCTATTATCCGCGAATTAGCGCTTTTTTTTTTACAGTTTTAGCCGCTTGAATTAGCGCTTTTTCTCAACAATATGAATTAGCGTTTGAGTGCTCTTTCCAAATTTTATCCACAAATTAGCGTTTTACTCTATTTTAAACGCCAATTCGTGTTTTTCTAAATTTTTCCCACGAATTAGCGTTTTTCCATATTTTTAGCCACTTGATCTAGCACATTTTCTCAATTTTATTCCTGAAGTTATCCCAAGAATCCGCGGGTTGGCGTTTTCTAAATTTTAGCCGTGAATTAGCGTTTTTCTCCATTTTAAACGCCATATTCGTGTTTTTCTCTATTTTACCCATGCGAATTCACGTTTTTCTTTATTTTACCCACGAGTTAATAGCGCTTTTTCACAGTGTTAGCTGCTTGATCTAGCACTTTTTCTCAATTTTATTCCCAAAGTTCCCCAAGAATCTGCGAGTTGGCGTTCTCTCCAGTTTCAGCTGTGAATTAGCCTTTTTTACTGTCAATTTTAGCAGTAAATGAGCACATTTTTTAATTTTAGCTGCGAATTATAGCGCCCTTTCTCGATTTTATCTGTAAAATCGCAATTTTCTTTAACTTTAGAGTTTTCCTTCAGTTTTAGACCCGAATTCGCGTTTTTCTCGGTTTCACGCCGTGAAATCAGCGCATTTTCTCAATTTCAGTCCCAGCCGCGAGAATCCGTGAGTTGGCGTTTTCTCAATTTGTAGGTGTGAATTCGCGCTTTTTCTTAATTTTCAAAGCTGCCAAATTGTAACTCTTTATCACAAATTTTAGCCGTGAATAGCGTATTTCTATATTTTTAGACTCGAATCAGCGTTTTTCTCTTTTCTATCCGTGAATTAGCGTTTTTCTCAGTTTTAGCTTGCGTAGCCACGTGAATCACCGCTTTTTCTCAATTTCAGCCCCCAAAATTGCCCCCAAGAATCGGCGGGTTGGCGTTTTCTCATTTTCAGCTGTGAATTTGGGTTTTTTCCTCAATTTTAGCAGATAATTAGCACATTTTCTTAATTTTAGCTGTGATTTTTAGCGCTTTTTCCTGACGTATCCGTGAAATAGTAAATTTTCATACTTTACTAGTGTGAATTAGCGTTTTCCTCCACTTTTAAACGCGAATTCGCGTTTTTGTAATATTTCACTCGTGAATTAGCGCTTTTTCTCAATTTCAGTCCTAATGTTGCCCTGAAAATCCATGAGTTGGCGTTTCTCCCTTTCAGCTGCGAATCCGCGCTTTTTTTTCAATTTGTTAATGCTGCTAAAATTGAAGCGTGTTTCTTCATTTTTAGGACGTTAATTCTCATTTTTCTCTTTTTTGTCCTTGTATTAGCGCTTTTCTCAGTTCTAGCCGCGTGAATTAGCACTTCTTCCCAATTTCAGTCTCCATTTTGCCCCAAGACTTTGTGATTTTGCATTTTCTCAATGTCAGCTGTGAACTAGGACTTTTTCTTAAGTTTTAAAGCCGCATATTGTTGCGCTTAATCACAATTCTAGCCGCGAATCAGCGTTTTTCTCGATTTTACAGACGAGTTAAGCCATTCGTTCCACTTGAAAATCTCGATTTTTTCATCATTAAACTTTTCAGGGGCCCCATCCGAATGGTGGGCCGGGGGCGGTCCGCCCCCTCGCCCCTGCCACGGTACGCTAGAGCGCTGACTATAATACACAGAGAACACAGAGTCGAGAAATTATAGTTCGCGGCATTGCAAAGCCCGGTTTCCATTCGCATCCAAGAGCCAATGGGCCAAAAGCGTGTATATATCAATCATCTGACAAAAGGAAGAAAAAAGGGTGGCTATACAGTATACAGTAGCGTACCGAAGTAATGGCGAGGTGGGCAGACCGCCCCTGTTAGGCGGGGCCCCCGAAAAGCTTAAATACGGAAAAATGAGGATTTTTAGGTTCATTCATGTGAAAAGGTTGGACAGCGATTTGGCTCCTTTCTACGAATTTCAGTCTATATCCGACCTGGAGAATATAACGTTACAAGTGCTATCAGCAAAGAGTGTGGGCTGACTATTCGATTGAGCCCCGAGAGTGCTATTCTGGTGGCTGAAATACAAAAATTTGCGCCTTCTTGAGCGAAATTCATGGATAAAATAGAGAAAATGGAACGCATCGCCATTTTCGTATAAACGTCCCTAAGCGCACTAATGTACTGATAGGCAATTTACAACTGGCTGTCGTGGCAAAAAATTAGGGAAAAGCGCTAATATTCGTGGCATCGTGGCTATAACTGCGAAATAGCGCTGATTCGTGGTCTCACGATTCCAGACAGAAATTGAGAAAAAATCGTCGATTCGCAGTGTATGACGGCCATTCCGAGGATAAAATGTAAAAATCAATGCAAAAGTGTAGTTTTCGGGCCAAGCCCGCGGCTACAATTGAGAATAAACGCTACTAATTCAAGGCTGTATACAAGTAAAAATACATCGCGGCTGATATTGACAAAAACAAGGCTAATTCGTATTAAAATTGAGCCAAAATGGCAAATTCACAACTGAGACGGCGAAAAACCGTCCATTCGAATTTAAAAAAAGAGAATAGACATGCTAATTCGAAAAATTGCCAATTTGCACTTAAAATACCGGCAAACGCCAATTCGTTGTTGAAATGAACAAAATTCGCTAATTCACGGCTAAAATGGAGAAAATTCTCAATTTGCGTCAAAAATTGGAAGTACGCTAATTCGCGCGGCTTCCTCGGTCAACATTGAGGCTAAAATTGAGAAAAAAGCGCCAATTTATGGGTGTATGGGTGAAAAACCTGCAAATTCGCGGTTAAAACTGAGAAAAAATCGCTAATCCGTAGCGTATGGTTATGGTGAACAAAAAAAATGCTAATTTGTCGTAAACATTTGGAAAAATAAAACGATATTTTGCGGCTGATATTGAGTAAAACGCTAATTTTCAGCTCAAACTGAGTAAAGTGCTAATTCCCTGGTCCCTGCTAGAAAAAACCGCTAATTTGCAGCTAAAATTGTGGAAGACGCCAACCCGAGGAAAGTAAAGAAAAATCGCTGATTCACGGGATAAAAAAGCTACTTCGCTGCTAAAGTTGAGAAAAAGCGTATGTTTATGTCTTTATAGGGGGGGGGGGGATTCCCCGCTAATTCACGCTAAATTGCGACGAAAAGCGCTAATTTGCTGGTAAAGTTGACAAAAAGCACTCATTCGCGGCTAAAATAGAGATATTCACGGCTTAAACTTATTGGCATAAGCGCTGTATGGCGGATAGGTTTTGTGGAAATAGCGGTAATTTGCCTAAAATAAGGAAATGACCTTGGCTAAAATTAGCAATAAAAGTCCTTGGAGGTTACCAATAAAGGTTTTATATGAATAATTAGAGACTAATTATTCCACCAGTGTGATTAATCAAAACGGAGAAATCGTTTCAGAAACACTGAAACGTGGCGTAGAATACCACGTTCTACGCCATTCCACTTTCAAAATTCAACAGTTCCTGGAGCGTTAAAAAAAAAAAAAAATTGAAACGGGGAAAAAAGTGGAACATAGTAGACCCAAATACCTCTTTACCTTCTTTATAAATTCGCAACTTGCAATTTCGCGGAATTGCCTATAATTCAAAAATCACTTCCGTGGGTTTTGGACGGTAAAATAACATTTTCGCTTGACCTACGGAGAAAGTGGATATTTTCGCCATGGCAACCTCACCACGAAAGAAACACTTTAATCTCAGGGTGTTATTTGCTTACTTTACGTCACGGAGTGAACGAAAGTACTTTACGTCACGGAGTGAACGAAAGTACTTTACGTCACGGAGTGAACGAAAGTACTTTACGTCACTGCCAGGAGTGATGTAAAGTACTTTCCGTCACTGTTAGGAGTGACGTGCTTGGAGTGAGTCGTGGTGAAGTGCCTCACATTTGGTCGGTCAAGCGAAAAATAGCGTTTGCAACTCGTGAGGAGCGTCTTTAGGCGCTCGTTGTTAGTAATTAGCAAACTTGGCTTCGCCGCGATCGCCAAACACAACTCGCGCGTAAAGTGACGCTTTCCTCACTCGTTATGTAACATACTATTCTAATTTGTTGTTTCAACCAAAACACATTTTCTCGGATTTCATTCACTAAAAAATCGATTTCGCGGAATTTGTCTTGCCAAAAAAACAATTTGGGTTGCGTACAATCGGGGGTTGCGTAATTCAGTAATTCAAAACTCGCATGTTCGCGGGTCCAGCTCATTAAAACAATAATTTCCGGAGCGGGGGGAGGGGGGGTTTGGCTCATTGAGCGTGCATATCAACTGCTCCGCGGGTTTTAGACACCCTAAGAGTCCAGTGGCCCACAAACCTTTTCCAAGTCACGGCACACTTTTGAGTTGTAGTCTTAAACTCTGCGGCACCCCAGTATACGTATAGCGCCGAAACGGTTTCAATGAGGCGCATAGCAGAACTGTTTAAAACGCTCGACCCACCTATTGTGGGTGGGTGGGGGGGGGCGTCGCACCACATCGCATTGTCATCGGTACAGCGAGAGGTGAAATGGTGAAAAACGCCAATTCGAGACTAAAATTCAGAAAAACATTTGTAAAAGTCTAAAATTGAAAAAAAAATCACTAATTCGCAGCTAAAACACCAATTCGCTGCTCCTGAAGGTGACTTTGTGGCTAAAATCGATAACAAGCGCTAATTCGTAGAACAGCGGCTAAAACTGATGGACGGTGCTAATCGATGAAATAGAACAGAGAAAAACTCAAATTCACGGTTAAAGTCGAGAAAAATCGGCTTATTTCGTGGATGAATTGAGATAAAGCGCTGATTCATGGATAAAGTGCAGAGAAACGCAAATATACGGCTAACATTTTTTTAAAAAATCACCAATTCACGGCTAAAATTGAAAGAAACGCCCATTCGCGACTTCTGAAGGTAAATTTGTGGCTAAAAAGGAGAAAAATCGCTAATCCATGTCACAAATCGACAAATATAGCTAATTCATGAGTAAAATTGAGACAAATCCCTATTTCGCTGTTAAAATTTGGAAAAACGTCAATTCGCCGCTATAATATTGACAGAAATTGCTAATCGGCGGCTAAAACAGAGAAAAACGCTGATTCATGGCTAAGAAATCAAGAAAAAACGCTTATTTTCGGATGAATGGAGGAACAAAGCTGATTGCTGATAATGAGAAAAACGCAAATAAACTGCTAAAATTGAGAAGACGCAAATTCCTAACGCAACCAGCTCGACAAAGACAAAATGAAGGCGCTGACCCCAAGTTTCTTCAGGCCCTTTTAATAGGAGGCTGACACTGTGAAGGTATACGCAAATGTTCTAATCTTTGGGGCGAAAGTACGAGGCAAAAAGTTTAAAAATAGCGCTAGTGGAAAAGCGCTAATTCGCAGTAAAAAGTGAAAAAAACACTAATTCGCGGCTAACAATGAGAAAAACGCGCGCGCAAAAAAGTATGAACTCTCGGCTAATAAAGTTGAGAAAAAGAAGTGACGAATCGCTCAGCAGGCTCAGCCAATATTGACAAAAAAAAACGCGATTCGTGGAAACTCAAGGCAACTTTGTGACCAAAATCGAGGAAAAGCGTTACCTCGCAATTTCGCATGCGATAAATGAGAAAAAAAATCACTAAGAAAATTGTGGAAAGCGCTAATTGCGCGTCTAAAATTGAGCCCAAATTCACGGTTGAAAAGAAAATTATGATAATTCGCTGATACGTTTGAGAAAACTCGGTAATTCACTGGTACAATGGAGAAAAAACGTAAATTCGCGGCTGAAGTTGACAAAAAGCGCTTGTTCGCAGCTGAAATTAAATTCGCGAATCGATTTGAGAAAAGCTGCTGATTCCCCGGGGATAAAATTGATTAAAAGTGGTACTTTGCGGCTGAAAGTAGGATATCGTTCGCGGCTAAAATCGAGAAAAAACGCCAATTCACTGATCTATTCGGGGAAACCTGCTGAACCTAGCTGAAAGGCTGAAACTGAGAAAAACCACTAATTCCTGGCTAAAATTAAGATGAAGGGCGACTCGCATGCTAATATATGGAGAATTACGCTAATTCACGGATCAAGTAGAGAAAGTCGAAGGAATTAGCTGCAACTGAGTAAAAGCGATAATTCTCGCCTAAAATTAAGAAATAAATAAATAAATAATTCGCTGCAGAAAACAATGGTAACATTTCTAAATTACTCTGCCTTGTACTGATCTTCTCTTTGAAGGTCTGTGGGTGAAAAAATACTATTCAGAGGGGCCTTGCAGTCCTGAATGACGGCGTTGAGGCGAGGTGTTGGATACGTGTCAGCCAATGATGTAAGCTAATAATTATTGTCCTCCAGTCGTTGTCATTCAAGAGAGCACAATAGTCTTCGTGACTTTCAATAGGTTCTAGGTTGCAATAAGTTCTATACGTATTTAATTAATTGTTATATTTTCTTTTTAGAATTTTTGGTCATAATAATTAAGCCTCAGATGACCTCATACAAATAGCCCCACGACGTGCGACCCGCTGAGGTTGGCGGACCGACTGGAGAATAAACTCCAAAGAGTTTCACTCTGACCCGAGAAGAGTGTCTGTGGGTTTTGGACACACGAAAAACCATTTACGCAGGTCTGGCTCGCTAAAAAAAAAAAGAAAAAAAATATTTCAGCAGATTTTTGTTGCAGAACCCCAAGTTTCACGTCATTTTGGCTCATTAAAACGACAATGCACCAAAGGACCTTTTCGTTGGTCTGGTTCACTAAAAAAAAACAAATTTCGTACAGGATTTTGGCTTGCTCAAACTCCTATTTCGCGGGGTTGTCATTGAAATGATCTGTTTCACAGAATAGAGAACTTGCCTTTTTTTGTTGTTTATTCTCTCATGGCGTTCTTTGATAGAAGTTATTGAGGAAAGAGTAGGAAAAAGTAAAAAAATCGCGCGGGAACTATTTTTAATTAATTTTTAAAGTAATGAGTTTCGCGATGGAGGGGGTTTTGACAGAAGTGACCTTGTGACGTCAATACCGCTAGCTTGTTTTGACAGTTGACGAACCTGAACGCTGGTTTCAGTGCTCTTCAACTGAGTACATATGTTTGGATACAACAAGGAAAACAACATTTTAGTGCATTCAATTTGTCTGACGAAATAGGACAATAAATAGGAACGCAGCACACCAAGGCAAAACAGCGAAGCAAGGAACGAACAAATTGTTGTTAACAGTAAGGTTCTATGATGGTTGCAGTGATACTGGATGAGGGGTGAAGTTGTAGGGCATATGGTAGGTTAGGATGGAATAGGGACGTGCCTGAGATGGGTTGGTTGGCGGTTGTGACGTCACATTTTCAACCCTCGTTCAAGTCGATCAGCTGGTAATTCACGGATGCTTTAAAATGCAATTAAAAATCGCTGCCTGCATCTCTTGAGTTGCGGTTTTCACCATTCTCTTTTGTTTTAGCACCACTCTCGACTGAGAACGAAAAAAAATAAAAAATAAAAAATATCAGGCAAGTTCTCCATTGCATGGGCGTAGCCAGAAGGGGGCATGGGTGGGCAGTTGCCCTCCCCTAGGGTCGAAAACGATGATTTAGTGGGGCAGCTGCCACCCCTAGATACCATCGCAACGTACACAAATCCTTCAGGATCTCCACATTTTATATCGTTGACGCTCACTTATAAATCATTCCTCGAATTTCACTCACTTGAAAAACCAATTTCGAGGATTTTTGCACCATAAACAAACATTTTTGCAGATCTGACCCAACTAAAAAGCACTCAGATTCAGCTTTGTAAAAATCCAATTTTGCGACTATTTATCGCAAAATTTTTTTGCGCGGGTCACTGAAAAATGAATTTTGCGGGATTGGCACTATAAAACCCGATTTCACGCCATTTGCCCTAAAAAACCATTTCCGCGCGTTTTGCTCACTTAGAACCAATTGTTCAAATTTCGCTAGGTATCTAAAAAACATCAATTGGTGGATTTGTTTCTGGAAGACCATGAGCTTCTGTGGTTGAAAATCAATTTTGTGGCGTTGCTTGATTCAACAAACCAATTTTGCGGATCCCTCATACCAAATAAACCATTCCCGCAGGTCTAACTCACTGAAAACCCAATTTTGCGGATTGCGCTTTTCCCAAATCGCCAGCTTGGGACCAGCCAAGCATAAAATTACCAGTTTTATGCAAAAATCACCATTTCAGTATGCACACCTACTCACTAAATCGCAATTTTTGTGCAAAAATCGCCATTTTCGTGCTAAAACATCGCCATTTTTGTGCTAAAATCGTCGTTTTTGTGCTAAAATAGCCAGTTTCGATCTAAAACTTTAGTTTTGAGGTAAAACCACTAAGGTCACTAAGATCTCATTTAAAGTTGATCGTGATTACTTGCCAATAACAACCCATATGAAATCCGATATGAGTGTTTATATTGTAATCCTGATTAGTTGTTGATCGTGGCTTAAGAAGTAAGTGAAATCAGGCCTAAGTTTATCTTGAGGGTGAAATCGCCAGTTTTGTCGTGAAAACATCTAATATTTGGTAGCAGTTTCAGGTTCTCCGCACACGGGGTCACTTTGAAGCGCCACTAAGTGGTCGGAGTCCAGAGTGGGCGGCAGTGGCGCCACTGGAAAGTAGCCCCGTGTGTGGAGGCCCTACACTTCAGCGATACGAATATCGTTTCCGCACATATGACTCTCACACATTTCCAGTTGTTTCTGTCTGTCCTACACACTGTTACGAAGCGTCGGTGATGTCGATTCGATATCGTATCGCTATAGTATGAACGCTGCCTAAAGGGTAAAAATTTCAATTTTGGATTTAAGAACATCAGTTTTGTGGTAAAACCGCCGGTCTGGGGGTAAACGTTTTATTTTTAGGGAAACCTGCCAAAAGTTCACAGGTAAAATCACCAATACTGTCTTACAATTTTCAGTTTTGATGTAACACGTCAGCATTAGCATGGCATCTTTAGTTCTGGACAATTTAATCTCGATAAGTGACGATTTTAGTACAATACTAAATATTTCACGCCAAAGCTGACAAGCTGGCGGTAGACAAGTTAGTGATTTTATTAAAATAATGGTGATTTTACCCTTAAAACTTTTGTCATGTTTTCCTCAAAATTAAAATTCTACCCCAAAACTGGTGGTTTCACCCCTAAAAAAGAAGTTTTTCAACCCGAAATTCAAGTTTCTACCCTAAAACAATTATCAGAAAAATGAAGTTTTCACTACGAACCTGACTTAAAATACTCTAGTGTGAGTGGCTTCACCTCCAAATTGGAAATTTTGTCAGAGTTTTCATGAGTCGTCGGTTTTGGCGTAAGATCATCCTTTTGGGGAAAACATCAGTTATGGTGTGAAAGCTTCAGTTTTGGGGCCTTAGTACGAACCCGTGTGAAAATGCCACGTGATGCGGTTGCTATGACGGGATTATGTTATTTCTTATTCGGCGTCCTTGGATCCCGCTTGCGGCATTTTTTCCCGAACTTTCGTACTAAGGCCCTTGGAGTGAAATATTCGGTTTTGGAGCAGTTTCAAGGTTAAATCATCAGTTATAAGGGGCAACACGTGAGTTTTTGGGATGAAATCGTTAGTTTTGGGGTTAAAAACGAAAGTTTGAAGGTAATATTGCTAGTTTTTGTAGTGAAATCCTACGAAAAACACTTCCGGTTTTGGAGTAAAATCGTAAGTTTTAGAGTAAAATACCCAATCTTCTGGTTAAAAGAAGTCATTTCGGAGTAAAATATTCAGTTATGAGGTAAAACCGCCAATAGTTTTGTTGTAACACGTAAGCTTTCGCCGTTAAACCTCCCGTTTTGGTGAAATATCGTCTTATTTGGGAACAAATCGTCAGTATTGTGGTTCAGGCGTCAGTTTTGGTGTACAATCCTCCGTTTTGGGGAAAACGTCAGTTATGGTAAGAAATTGGCAGTTTTGAAGTAAAATGCCCAGTTTTAGGGTAAAAGCATCATTACGGTGGTGAAATATTCAGTTTTTAAGTGAAACCGCCAATTTTCGTTGCTACAAAACTGGCGATTTTACCCTAAAAGTAAATTTTTAAATAATAGCGTTCACCGTTTGCCTATAATTTTGCAACGGGGCAATTTATTTCTATCCGTCTTCTCCAATGACATATACTTTACCTAATTCAGAGTTGGCGGAAGGAAATTAAATGCCCAATTATGAATAATTTTTTGCAAATGGGAAGAGGCTAGTTATATTAATCTTATGTTTGGAAATATGCAACACGTCAGCTTTGAAGAGAAATCGTTTGTTGTTGTTTTTTGTGTAAAATTGCCACTTTTGGGATAAAATGCCCAAATGCCATGCAATTTAGCGTTATTTCCACGCTTCTGTGCTTCTTCTCAATTTCATTGGTGAATTAGCGATTTTTCTCCATTTTAGCCGCGAATTAGCGACTTTTCTCAATTTTTGTCGTGAATCCATGGTTTCCCTGATTTAGCCGCTGTACTGAGCACTTCTTACCAATTTTATCCGTGAATTATCGTATTTTATAAATTTAAGCGGCTGATTAGAGATTTTTTTTCACTGTTAGCCATGAATTAGTCGTTTTTTCACTTGAGCTCACGAAGAAAGCGAATTGGTGTGCTCAAAATTTTATCGGCGAATTCGCGTTTTAATGTCAATTATCGATTTTTATCCATTTTAGCCACAAATTGGCGTTTTCGTAATTTTAGCAGCGAATTACTACTTTTTGTCAACACTATCCGCGATTTTAGCAATATTTTCTTAAATTTTAGCCGCGAAGTATCGTTTTACCACGTGGCGTGAATTGGCTATTTCCCCAATTTTAGCCATGATTTAGCGCTTTTTAAAAAAAATTCTGTCCGTTAATCAATGATTTTTCTTCATTTCAGCCGTGAATTAGCCATTTTTATCAATTTTAGCCCCGCATTAGCGTCTTTCTCAAGTTTAGTTCTGGAATTTACATCTTGGAACCTCGAATCAGAACTTTTTAACAACGTCGGCCACGAATATAAGCATTTGTCAACATTTTAGCCACGTAACCTGCCTCAAGAACAGCACAGCAGGGCGCTTTCTCAGTTTTAGCCGCCTATAAGGACCTCCAGACAACGGAGATCAGCGTATTTTCTCTATTTCTGCTGCGTAAATCGTCTCCAGAAGGCCCAATGACAATGCCAACGCTCATTTTCAACTAATTTATTTCTATTTTTATCCTTGTGAAATATTCGTATCAAATGAGCTTCTTATGGCATTTTTTTTCCCCGTTCGCCTTTTTATCACAGGCCGCTTAGGACCCGGCGCCCCTGGGTGGTCGCCCGGCTCGCCTCCCCCCACCCTTAAAGCCGGCACTGGTTACCGGCAAAGTGGGAAATCCAGGCATTGTGTTAGCAATGCCTGGTGAAATCAGGCAATGTGGAAAAAGAGGGTGAAAGAAGAATTATTTCCCACTTTGCCTAGGCATTGTGCACATTACCTAACGCTGAGCAGACAATGTGAGAATCAGCTTGTTTCTTCGGAGTCATAATGCTGTTAATTTATGAATTAATATTAATTAATTAGTGCAATGTGAGGTAAAATCCAAGCCTCCTAATGTACAAGGATTTTACCAAAAATTCATCACTGACCCAAAACGGGATTGCTAACCATCACTTTTTCCCATGATGGAAAAGCGTAAACAGATGTCTTACCGTGGGAGGGGGGGGGGAATCCACACAAAAACATCCCAAAGAAGAAGTGGCTAATGAGTCTTGGAGCACCTCACTTCTATCGTGCACAGAATCAGTGGCGTAGCTTTTTGAAAATGTCTCCCTCCCACGGCCAAACCAGCCTTTGACGCCCCTTCGTCCCATGTCAGTTCAAGCTTAAGAATAATTATAAGAAGGGAGACGTTTTTTTGATGGCATTGCTTGTCTCAGTTTTAACGTGCAGCACTACGCGGAAACATTGGAATCAGGAGAAATAATAGGGAGGATATAATGAATAAATCTGTCGCCGGTATTTTTAAGTAATAAATTAATTAAACTGGTGTTATCCGGACGACGATGGAAGGGCATAGCCCAACGCGATTCGAGCTTTGAGAAAAAATGGACCTGGGAGGGGTTCGGCTTAGCTTATCCCTCGGAGTACGACTCCCAAAGGCGTCTCCGTGGTGTAATTGGCAGCGTGCAGGACTGGTAATCCAAAGGTTGCGGGTTCAAATCCCGCCGGGGAGCCATTTTTTCTCGAAACTCAAATCGCGTTGGGCTAGTTGGGCTATGCCCTTCCATCGTCGTCTGGATAACATCAGTTTAATTAATTTATTACTTAAATATGGGATGTTCTCGTCAAGTAAAATAATTAGTTGGTACTGGTTTCGGCTGACTGCAGCCGTTTTCAACCGTACAAAACCAAATCGAAAAATTAAAAAATTAAAAAAACAAATAAATTAATAAATACAAATTGAAAACTGTCTACTTGAACGCTTAATCTTGACTTTAGCCGGGAACTAGTGGGTTACCTCATTGAAATGATCCATTTCACATATTTGGTCCACTAAAAAACTATTTATTTATTTAAATAAGCATGCAGTAAGCATTGGAATGCATCTGAATTGTTCTCACGTGAAGCTGCCCACCCCTAGATCAAAGCTGAACACGCCACTGCCAAGAATTATAAATTTTTCCCCAATTTTCTTTCTCAAATTTATTGGCGAATTGGCTTTTTCTAATTTTTAGCTCTTAATAAGTGCTTTTTCTCAATTAGCGTTTTCACGCACTTTAGTCGACAATCAATTTTAGCCACGAATTAGCAATTTCTTTCGGTTTTGCCACGAATTAGCGCTTAATTTCACTCCAAGTGGCCGTTGGAAACCGTGAATTTTCTCAATTTTGACCGTGAATGTGCGCTTTTTCTTCATTTTAGTCGCGAATTGGCGCTTTTCCACTATTTCAGCCGTGCATATCAGCGCTTTTTTCTACGCTCTTACCCCTGGGCTGGCACATTTGCGCGCCTACTCAATATCAGCTTCATATTTTCTCTATTTTCGCATTTTCTCTATTTTAGCAGCGAAGTTGCCGTCAGATACTCCTGAGCCGCGCCGTACTGGTTGCCTTGAGAATTTTTGTGTGTATTTTCCCCAAGTTTGAAGGCAATCGTGTCCCATATTCCCAATATTAGCCGCGAGTAGTAAAATTGTAACCATGAAGTTGCCTTAAGAAACCACGAATTGGGATTATTTCGCGGTCGCAGTGATTAATCGCTGATTTTTTTTCAATTTTATAGCCGCGAATCAGCGATTCTTCTCAATTTTAGCCGTGAATCAGCGTGTTTCTCTGTTTCAGCGGTCGATTATCACTTTTCTCAATTTTAGCGCTGACTTAACGTTTTTCTCATTTCTGGAGGTTTTTTTTAATAGCATTTTTCTGACTCTATCCGCGAATTAGTTAGCGATTTTTCTGAATTGTAGCTATGAATAAGCGTATGTCTTTGTTTTAGACTCCGATTAGCATTTTCCCTCAATTTTAGCCGCGAATTAAGGTTTGTGCCAATTTTAGCCACGAATTGGTGATTTTTATCAATTTCTTTCTGGGGAATTAGCCATTTTTTCCAATTTGTGCCTTGAATTAGCGCTTTTTAAAAAATTTTAGCCGTGTATTTGTGATTTTTTCAGCTTTACCCGTTTATTCGCGTTTTGCTACACTTTATCCCCAATTTAGCGCCCTTTCTTAATTTAACTGCCAATTAGCTATTTTTCTCGATTATGCTATGAATTAACGGTTTTCTGTGTTTTATCCGCCAATTAACACTTTCTCTCGATTTTATCGTCGAATTGAATTTTGTCTCAATTTTAGCTGAGAATTATAACGATTTGTCTCAATTTCACATCAAACAGATTTTTGATTTTTTTTTTTTTTTTTTTTTTTTTTAATTCGTGCCGTGTATTGGCTCTTTTTGTAGCCATAAAGTTTCCTTCAGAAGCCGCGAATTGGTGTTTTCTCAATTTTTAACCGTGAATTAGCGTTTTTATCAATTTTTTAGCATAGAATGGGCGTTTGTCCCAGTTTTAGCCGTGAATTTGTGATTTTTTCCTACACTTGATCCACGAATTAGCGCTTTTCCCCAATCCGAGTCACTTTTTCAATTTTAGCAGTGAATTGGCGTTTTTCTCCACAGTCACTTTTTGCCATTCTCCGAGCTAGCTGGCGGCAGTGTGGTGTGGTGTGTTGACAGGGGAGGGGGGCTCTCTAGAAGATTTAAAGAAATCTTCTACGATTGAAACCGTTTCAGCGCCACTGAGATGGGCTGTGATGACTGGCAGAGGTGGATCATTAGATTTGCCGCCGGTAGAAATGAGAACTTTTGCCTTCTTCTTCAGTTCTTCCAAGGGAAAGGAAATTGGGGTGTCTATTACGTTTTTTATAACGGCTAAATTATACGTTTAGCTGGAAGGACCTGGGCTCACATGTGTGGCCGTGGTGCCTAGCCGCAACATCCTCAATTCCTCAGTCCCCCGTTTCACGCTCATCAGGGTTCGTAACAGTCCTGGTGAGCCAGATCCTTCCTGCGAATCGGTTTTGTCGGGTCTGGTTGAGAGGGGGGGGGGTAGCGTAGTGCAGTGAGACCAGGACCGAGTAGCTCTGGTAGCTGAAAGTTTGAAGTCGAAACGGAGACTGGACCGTGCATTTTTCATGCTCTTATCATCCAGATCTTTACCGGACCCCTCTGGTGAGGGGAGTTCGACAGTCATCAATGAGTAAATAATAATAAAACTTGATTTTTCTTTGTATAATTATTATTTTCAGATAAATCGGAGGATATTCTCTATTTTCACACTTTGTCTTCTGGACGTGAGTGCAGCGTTAAAGCGTCTCTGCTTAGAAACGGTACTTTGAGTGAAGACAAGTCCCGCGAATTCGTCGCCCACCCAAATCGCCCCTTCCACGTATCGAGCGAAGCGTTAACATACGATGGACAGCTTATTTTTGCTTCTTTAGAGGGCAACGCCATTTATTCGTGGGACACCGAGGAGCCCTACGAAGAAGACAACTTTTACTTGCTCGAAAAAGTAATAGTAAAGTGAAAAAAAAAAAAAAACCCCTGATGGGTTGGTGAGGATAATTACAGATTATTTCCTCTTGTAGAATGCAAAAACTCTGCAATTCGTCAGCGGCATGAAAATAATTGGCGATAAGATTGTGATTCTATCATCAAGACTGCAAAACATGCTCGTCAATGGGGTTCCGAATAAGGGCGAAATCAACTACAGGATTTTAGTTGGCGATTTGAGAACAGTTCTGTCGCGTCCTATCAGCGCTTTTCGTAACGTCAACAACATCAAGCCAAGTATTAAGCGACGACCATCCGTCTCTTCTTATGCGTTCTCGAAGGTCGTCTTCAGGCACGGATAAAAAAAAAAAAAATTAAAGTGAGAACGGCACATTCAGCCGTGTTAATGTTCATCTCAATGCCATTGTTACCTAAATTCTTTGATTAGGTTAGCTCTGTTTTTTTTTTTCTTTAAGGATCTCAGTAAAAACATAAGCTGTTAAAATGAAAATAAAGAATATGATTTTCGGTCCCCTTAAAAAAGAGAATATATTGGTTTTGTGCGCTCTAAAAAATAGCGATCTTGCAAAGCCCCCCCCCCCCCTAGCTCGTCGAAGCAAACAAGAATGAAAGAGAACTGCAAATCTGCTGACTGCTGATGTATGTCCAAACCTTTGTTGTCCCCACTCGTCACCGTTTGCAAAGTACAATCGTATCAAACAAATTGAACAGAGAGGTGCTCCCTCGAATAAGATGAAAAATGGTAGCGAATAAAACAATTTTCTGCTTTGCCAACAAAATGATTGACAACAGTTTTATGATGGACAGGACACAGGAGTATTATTATTTCGCGATCCCGTGACAAAGCTCAGTGACTTTTACTCCTATGTGACTATTTAGTATGAATCGTATAAAAGTTAGTGATGGGTCAAGGGAAAAAACCCATTGGGAATATTCCCATTTTTTGGGAAAAAACCCGGTTTTTTCCCAAGAAAGTATTTTCCCACCCGAATTGGGTTTTTATTCGTTCAATTTGAATGGAACTTATCACTGCAGAAATTAGAGAATTCAGCCTCGAAGCGTGAGTTTTTTTCCTCGCGCAGCCTCTTGTAACCTTTCCCTCAACTCTGAGTAGTCTCTATCTGCTCCATAGAGATAATTCGTCTCGCATTACGCCACATTGAGCTAAAGCTCGCTGAAAATTTACCTCGGTCGCCACTTTTCAAGAATGAACAGTCCCTGATTCTACGAAAACTGAAAGACAGAATAGACTCCAGCGTTAAAAGTAGTATTCATTACGCTGCGACACTCCTGGGCCCATCATCGTAGGGGACGCTGCTGAGCAAGACGAGCAAATAGAAGGCATGAAAAATTCATAAGGTTGCCACACAGATGAAGGTTAATGTCGACAAAGCGATGGTGGATTTGGCCAACTATCGTTCCAATGATGGACTCTAGTGGAAGACATTTTTGTGGGAAAGTGCCTCGGCGGTCACGCCAAGTGTTTGGTGGCAAGGGCTTTGTTCGACTTCAACTTTGTTTTCCGTTACGGTTAGAATTCTATCAGCTGCAACAGAAAGATCCTTTAGCACGTTTTCTTGAATGAACAGCAAAAAAAGAAATCGTTTAACGACTGATCAAGCCGGAAAACTGACCTATCTGCCCCACAATTGGAAAATTCAAAATCGTCGAAGAAGTAATACAGAAAGCAGTGACTACTCAAACCTTCTTGGACGCTGGGATACCGAAAACAGGTTCGGCAGGCAAATTCACACTTCATTTTTCAAAGGCCCAACGAAAATGATGCAACGGCATCTGAATCATCATCATCGTCATCAAACGAGGAAACCTCAGGCGATGAATTCCAATAGAAAAATTAATGGACATTTGGTGGCAAGACTCGGCTTCAGCTTTGTCTTCCGTAACGGCTAGAATTTTAACCATTTTTGTGCAGAGAGTTCGTATGATTCTATGGGTGCAATAAATACCTATAGTCGTTTGTTTATTATTCATTTGCTGAGTCTGTTGCAACATTGAGTGAAAAACGAATAAAAACCCAGTATTTTCCCAAATTGGGTTTTTTCCCGGTATTTTCCCAGGGAAAAAACCCGAAATTTTATTTTCCCGGTGTAAACCCATCACTAATAAAAGTACAATAAACACTGGGTAATCACGCCAACTGTCGTTAAAATATGTAACAAGTGGTATCTGCTTCATTCAATAACCGCCTTTTTTTACTTGATCACGAGTTACCGAGTTACGAAACTAATTATTGTAAGAAATTACGAAGCTGCGAGGTTGACGTGATTGTCCCGGTTATTGTTTTCAATGAGTTTAAAATCCAGAACACGACATTTCTTATACAGTCGAATTCCTGATATCAAAAATTGTAAATAATAATAAAAAAAAGATCGTCCTTGGCCTTGTTAATGTTTATTATTGCTCCTATTGCCTATTCTTACAACATTCTCGAATGGTTACTTCCTAGTGGTTTTCCTGAATTCCTTTCTCTTATTGTATAGATATACGTAATGAATTATTTTTTGTGGTACATGACCCCATGACATATTTCTTCTCGATCGCGAAAAAAAAGTGCGGGTGGCGTCTTGAATGCGTCCATTATTTGATTTAACGACGTATTCTCCGTGAAACCAGAAATCAGGACAATTGATTAACGATTTCACTTTGAGATCTGGGAGCTGTTGTTGAGTGATGTATGAATGACATGTATTGCCAAGGGTACTGGCTTTTAGACCTATTCTTCCCACACCTGTTACTTCACAGCTATAATTGAACAATTCAGTCTGTTTTTCCTTCAACCATGAATAAGCCGTGACTCTGAAATCTTATAGTCAATGACTATATAAAACTGAATCTTTGCATCAACAGCATATCATGCACTCATGCTGGCTTGATTTAAACGGCTCAATTTAAATAGTGTGATGTGTGATCCCGCAGAGGTCTTCTATACAGCCCCCCATCCCCCCAATGTATTGTATTAAGGAAGAAAATATATATTTTTTAAACCCGAAACCACGAAAAGCTTCGAATTTGGTCAAACCAGCGCAATGTCACGAAGGGACCCACTAACAGTTAGAGGTGTGACGTGACAGCTTTTGTTGGTCACAGTGACAACTAGCTCCGGTGACTGTGCAGTCACTGTGACAAAAACCAGTGATTTTGTCACTTGAGTGCCTGTAGGGCCTGTTCTATAACTTTTTAATGTCACTATCACTGTTTATTTCCACCCGTCCTCCCCATCAACGTATGGTTTAATTTGGAGCGGACGGTTGGAAAAGGATATTCCTAGGAACCCTGAAATCTTACGGGACAGGCCCCCTGTAGCAGTTCGTTTGAGCAAATGCCTAATGTTACCGGACTCGCCGGTATCTGTGTGAATTTCATTCCACACGATTTCGCAAATCAATTTTGTTTGCATCGGTTATAAAAAAAAATATATAATTCTTTTTCTAACTTTATCCGTGGAAAACTCCTATGACCGGCGAACGCACAGCCTCAAATGCAAACATGAAGGTGAGTCATGGATCAAAAACTGCAATGCACGAATTTACCTAGGAACATAGGCATGGCCAGAGGGGGGCAGGGCTAGGCAGCTGCCCTCTCCTAGACTCAAAAATGCAGATTTAGTGGGGCAGTTACCCACCCCTAGATGCATTCTGAAAGTACAAGTCTTTCAGGATAATCACATTGTGTTTCGTCGGCGCTCACTAAAAAAATAACTTCACGGATTTCACTAATAAAAAAAAAACATTTCAACGGGTTGTGTCGCTCACAAAACGGATATCGCAAGGGTGACATAATTCAAAGACCAAATTCGCCGTTTTTGCGTCCTAGAATACCATTTTCGCAGACAGACGCTGATTCAGTATTTGCTCAAGAGAGGTGCTAGAGAAATGGTGTGGTTCGCTCTACTAAAACTGGTTTGACAGCCTTTTCACTGCCTAAAAATATTTAAAACTAGCTATTTGCACCATAAAAACGGCTAAAGTAACTAAACTCACGCCTAAAAATACAAAAACTGTCGATTCGCGTTTTGAAAATGGCTAAAACTGGACTTCACGTGCCCTAAAAATTGGTGGCGACTGGTGAACTTCTGAAAATGCCTAAAAAGATCATGATTACCGCCCGAAAGTAGCTAAATCGACCATTCGTGCGCTAAAATTGATCAGAATGGCCATTCTTGAGCCAAATATGACCATAATGCGCGCTTTTGACTTGACGGACTAATGAAGCCCTGAAAACGGCCAAAATGACTTCACGTGCCCTGGAAATGCCTAAAAAAGATTATTCCCTCCCTGAAAATGGCAAAATCGACAATTTGCGCACCAGAAATGGTCAAACTTCATGGCCTTGGCTTGATGGACGAGGTATTTGAGCCCTGAAAATGGCAAAACTGACGATTCGTGTCTTTAACATGGCTAAAATTACTATATTTGAACCCTAGAAATTGCCGAATTTACATTACGTGCTCTAGAAATGGATTTCCTGACGAATCGAGCTCTAAAAATGTCTGAACAAGTGACTCCTGCCCTGAAAATGGCAAAATAGACCATTCGGAGCGCCGAAAATGGCCAACCTTGCTGTTCTCGCCTTGACTTGGGACGTACTATTCGCTCCTATAACTGGAAAGACTGTGCGCCCTAAAAATGACAATTATAGCTATTCAAGCCTTGAAATCGTCAAAACTGACTCTATGTGCCCTGAAAAGCTTTGCCCAACAAAGTAAATAAATGTCAATTTTGAAGTAAAATATTCAGTTTTGAGGTAAAGTGATATTTTTTGGGTGGAACCGCAAGTTTCAGGGTAAAATCGTCAGTTTAGAAACGTCTTTGGGATGAAATCGTAAGTTTTGGAATTAAAACAGTCAGTTTTGGGGTAAAATGACCAGTTTTGTATTAACGTCATCAGTTATGAGGCAACACGTCAGCTTTGGCGTGAAATCGTCTCTTTTGGTATAAAATCGTCACTTTTGCGATCGCCACTTTTTTGTGTGTGAAATCACCTGTTTTCAAGGCAGAATGGCCTAAAATCACCCGTTTTGAGGAAAACTTGAGTTAAAGTGTGACATTGTCAGTTTTAGAGTAAATTATCTAATTTTGAGGGGAAATTGTCGTTTCGGGTGTAAATGGAACAGTAAAGTTTAGTTTTAGGTTAAAATCGCCAGTTTTGTGGTACCATCTTCATTTGGAGGGGGAGGGCATGTCAGCTTCGGCCAGGAATTGTACGTTTTTTTTTTTTTTTACTAAAATCGCCAATTGAAGGATAAAATCGGCAGTTTTTAGTACTGAGTGGTCTGTTAATTGCAATTAAAATCATTCGTTTTTGATCTTTTAGGTTAAACCCGCCATTTTTAGGCGGAATTCACCAGTTTTTGGGGGTAAAGACTTGAATTTTAAAAGTTGTACTGTGAAATTTTTAGTTTAGGCGTGAACACTTTGTCTTTGGCGTAGAAACGTCAGTTTTGAAGTAAAATATTCAGTTACACTAGAGTGAAATATTCAGTTTTTTTTGTTGAAAAACGTCAGTTTTGAGTTAAAACCCGTTATTGTTTGGTTAAAAAATGTTGAACTTTACGTATCTCAGACAAGATGTTGATGAAAAGTCGGTCACCCTGTATATTTGAATGCCAAGTATCGATTTCCCGGGGAAATCGAATTGTCTGTTAATAGAAAAAGTCTGAATAGAATTGTCAGTTTTTGGATAGAAAAACAGGAATAGAAGGCTAAAACAGATAATTTCCGAACGAAGATGTTAGTTTTTGATGGATTACGACCCTTTTTTGTGAAAACTCAGTTTCCGGGGAAAGAATTTGCCCACCAGAATATTGCGAATATATTGCAAAGAATATTGCGCTACCAGTTCTTTTGTTGGGGTCTCTAGTTTCCATAACGTCCCTTGGTCAAGGGCTGGCTACGCCTCTGACTAGGAAGGTTTTTTTTTTTAAAAAAATAAAATTATACCGACCTACACTGTAGGTTCAATTCCAAGTCCAGGAAAAAAAGTCAACAGACGAGGGATAGACTTGGGGAGATTGCTCCTGAGTTCATTGGGGCGATAGATGGCTAGGTAACGGCTCCAATTTTAATTCATGAGACTCTAGCGCAGTGAAGCGATAGAAGTGACGAATGAAGAGGCGATTATAAGTGAAAAGAATAGGTCTATTCGTTTGTCGTCCGGAGCTGCACTATTAGCACTGAAAGTACTAACCTTCCATTATTTTTTCGCGTTATTTCACATGATAACCCGCGAGGTTACAAAATTTCGTGCTGCTCGGAGTAGTCCGGGACGACAAACGAATAGACCTAATGTCACCGTTAGAGGGTCGGAACGGTGATTTCAATGTGGTCGTCACCGGAGCCAACAGTGACGGAGTAGTCACAGTGATAAAATCACCGACAGTGAAATCACACCTCACCTCTACTAACAGTAGCGTACCGAGGTAAGGGCGAGGGGGGGCTGACCCCTATCACACGGGGCCCCCCAAAAGCTTACAAATACAGGAACATGAGGATTTCTAGGTTCTATATTCGTGGATGTATGTGTACGTGAATATTTGAACTGCGATTTGGCTCCTTTCTCTACAAAATTTCAGTTCATCCGACCTGGAGAATATAACGGTGCAAGTGATGTCAGCGAAGAGAGTGAGCTGAATATTTGATTGAGCCCCCCCCCCACCCCCCGCTAGAGTGGTATTCTGGAGGGATCAAATTGAGAAAATTCGCGCCTTCTTGAGGAAAATTCGCGGCTAAAATAGAGTAAATACACCGTCGCTGATGGATGAGAGGGGTGGAGTCTCAAAATAAGTACCGTGTTGCCATAACTCAGTGGCGTGCCCATGGGGAGGGTTTTGGGGGTCAGAACCCCTCCCAGTACTTTATTCCACCATAGTTAAGAAATAGAAATAAAAAATCGGTAAATAAATAAAATGAAATGAATAAATAAAAAAGTAAAAAAAGAAACAACAAAAACGTGATTTGAACGACCCTAAAAGTTCGTTTTTTAGCAATTTAGTCCCGCTAATGGTATTTATTCCACTGTCCAGGCATGGATTCAGGATTTGTTCAAGAGAGAGGGGCTTGAGAAATTCTACTAAAGATGACTTGGCAGCCATTTGCTGCCTAAAATTAGCTAAATCAGCTATCCCCACCATACAGAATCCTAGACTGTCTATACTCGCGCCCCAAAATGGCAAAACTAACTATTTGAGCCATGAAAATAGCCAAACTGACTTCACGCGTCCTGAAAAAGGCTAAAACTGATTCCGCCTTGAAAAAAGCAAAACTAATTATACGTATGTGCCCTATAAATAGCCAAGCTGGTGATTCCCGCTCTAAAATTGTCCAAGCTGACTATTTTTAAGAGTCCTAAAACTGGATCAACTGGCAATTTGTGCACTGAAAATGCCTGAACAGATGATTCCTGCTCCAAAAATGGCGAAATCAACCACCCGCGCGCCAAAATTGGCCAAACTGACAGTTTTCGCGCCTTGACTTAACGTACTATTCACGCCCCATAAATGGCAAAACTGACTCTTCGCGCCCTAAAAATGGCATACTCGTACTCAGATGCGGATCCAGGATTTGCTCAAGCGAGGGGCTTGGGCTTGGGGGGATTGTGTGCTTCGCTCGACTGACTATAAAAATGGCTTGACAGGACAGTAATTTACTACTTTTTTTTTTTTTTTTTTTTTTTTTTTTTTTTTTTTTTTTTTTGTGAGGTTGGTGAAATCCTTTATGGACTGACAGTGAGGAGCTGCGAGTCTCCTCACCCTTCGTGTCGGACTCACCGGAGGTATACCGACTAAAACACCCTTCCTACTGCCTCTTTTATAGGACTGCCCCGGGACCACCTTTCAGTATTACTTCAGGACAATCCTTTTATAGCCCTTGAAGGCCCCACCTAGTCTTCTTCTTATCCACTCATGAAGCCCCCTCCTTTTACTTTTTTAATCCCTCTCCCACTCTCTATTCAACTCCTTCGCTTTGAGAACCGCGCATACATAGGTACTTACGGCATCCCAGCCCTCCTTGCTTTCCAACATTTTTGTTGCCACAGTTTCCGGGTATAACTCCCCGATGCGGGCAACGAGCTCGCCCCTGGGGTGCCACCATTTCGAACATACAAAGAATGTATGATGGACATCGTCGTCCTCTATGAGGCAGTATCTGCACTGGCCGTCAGCCACTTTCCCTATCCTTGCCAGAAAGGAACGAAAGTACCCATGACCAGTTAGAAACTGTGTCATGTAATACCCCACCTCTCCGTGATTTCTATTGGTCCACCCCTCAACATCAACAATCAGTCTTGCTGTCCACCGCCCTCTACTCTCCTCGTTCCATCGCGCTTGCCAGAGCTGGATCGACCGTTTTCTCTCTTCTTTCCTTACTGTCCGCGGGTCTTGCTCTCCCTTGCGCAGATATATTCTCCGTTTCTCACCGGCCAGGATGTCGATCGGCACAACACCCGCTACCACCTGAACAGCAGGACCAGAAACTGTTCTGTATGCACTGCATATCCTTAACGCGCCTTTCCTTTGAACTGAGTTCAATCTTCTCGCACTCCAGTGCCTCAGCCCAGACCTCAGCCCCATATAGCATTACAGCTTCTGCCGTACTCATTAGGAGCCTCCTCTTTGCTGGGGATGGACCCTGCACATTGGCCATAAGCCTACTGAGCTTTCCCACTACGATTGCTGCTTTGTCCGCTGCCTTGCTTATGTGGGCCCAAAATGTGAGCTTTCCATCTAGCATAACTCCAAGGTAATTAATTGCCAGAGCCACTACTATCTCCTGGCCTTCAATCTTCATTGTTATTCCCCTTTCTATACGCTTCGAAGTAAAAAGCACGATTTCCGTCTTTTGAACAGCCAGTGACAACGATCTGGACTCCATCCACTCCAGAATCCTCCTCATGGCCTGGTTCAACTTGAACTGAAGCTCCTCAGCCCTTCGAGCTGTTAGGACAATGACGACATCGTCAGCGTACCCTACCAGGAAAACCCCCTCCGGCCTATCCAAACGCAGAATCCCGTCGTAATTAATGTTCCATAGGTCCGCCCCAAGGACCGAACCTTGAGCTGCACCTGAGGTAATCCGCTTCTTTCTTGTCCCCTCCCGCGTGCTAAACGTCACCCATCGCTCGGATAGGTAGTCTTGCAAAACACGGTACAGGTACCCCGGAATTCGAAAATCTTCTTTCAGAGCCTGCAAGATGTCTCTCCATTTTGCCGAATTGAAAGCATTCTTGACATCCAGAGTGACCGCCATGCAGAGTTCACGGGACCAATGGTTTCCTGTTTTCGCTGCTTGTGCAGCCGTTACCACTTCGCTCACCGCATCTACAGTGGACCTACCCGCTCTGAACCCGTGTTGCCTCGGTGACAGCCCTCCTGCCGCAGCAACTGCCTCGAGGGTTCTTTTTTTTAGCAGTTTCTCAAACAGCTTTCCAGCAGTGTCCAGCATGAATAGCGGTCTATGGGCTGACGCTGTGTTTGGGTCTCCTTTACCTTTCCCGATGAGGACCAGCTTCGCTGTCTTCCAACGTTCCGGGAACACACCATCTACCAAGCACGCATTATACATTTGCAAAAGAACGTCTGGGTGACTTTTAGAAACGATCTTCAGTATTTCAACCGGGATCCCAACCGGGCCTGGAGCCTTCCGGTTCCTCATTGACTTTGCCGCCTCCTGCAGATCACTCGTAGTGAACAGTGGTATATCACTGGGAGTCACCGCAACTAGCGCTCGATCCTCCACTTCGTGCGTTGGAAGCAGCTCGTCCACTATCCTCTCCTTGACCTCAACTGGCATTTCAGCTGTGGAGTCCATTCCTTTTAGCTTTTGTAGACCCAGCCTGTATCCCAGACCCCAAGGGTCGTTCTCAATATCGCTGCAAAGCTCTTTCCACTTCCTAGCCTTACTATCAGCTATGGCCACTTTAAGAGCACGCTGAGCGGCCCTGTACTGCTCCACCTTCCTCTGCGAAAAAGCGGCACTCCCTCTGGCTCGTTGGGCTAGCCTTCTGAGGCGAAAACAGTTCCTCCTTAAGTCTGCGATTTGTTCACTCCACCAGTACATTGGTCGTCGGTTCCGCATACCACGCTTTTTTTGACATAGAGCACTCACATACCCTGGTCAGCAATTTCATTGTTGCTGCAACCAAATCATGAGAACCTCCCGCTTTTTCTGTCTCCATTCGTTGCAGAACCCCCTTTCCCATAACTGTCATTGTGTCCAGCACCTCTAAATCCAACCTCGCGGTGTTCCAACGTGGAGGCGAGGCTGACTCAAGTTTCGTTAAGTGTCCCCCTAAACGGTATCCCAGGTATTGATGGTCACTGGCAGAGTAATCCTCAAAGACCTGCCATCCCCTTATTTGCCCTGCAAGACTCTCTGTACTCATGGTAATATCCGGTCTGGTGCCCGTACATCCAGCTCGGCGAAACGTTGGTGCTTCTCCTTAGTTCAATACTACTAATCCAAGTCTAGATATCCATTACTCTTCGGCCTCGACCGTCCGGGATAGGCTCACCCCACTCTATTGCTTTGGCATTAAAATCACCAGCGATAAGCAATTTTCCCCTCACCTCGCGGGCTTCATCCTCTATACTGGCGAGTCTAGCTTCAAAACCCGCAATCGACTCGTTTGGAGTTAAGTAGCAGCTGAGGTACGTCACCCCTCTACTGCTGATCCAAACATAGCCCGGGCCTACCCCATGTTTCTCTATGGGAACTGCCGGTCTGTTTACTACCCAGATAGCCGCCGTACCTGATGGGTCTGTGAACCAACTTGATCCCCTCTCCTCGAATGTGTATTGTTCACTTACTATTATCAGATCTGCTGCTTTCTCTCGAACAACTTGATCCATAAGGGAGCTAGCCGTCCTACTTCTATTTAGATTAATCTGCAAGATATTAATCATGTTGATCGTCCTTTAGCATCCTTTAGGGCCTGCTGGAACGCAGCACACCCTTTCCGACCTGCCGTATGAGTAGCTTCTAATCCAAGCTCTGTGCATAGTACACACTTCTCTACGCCCTTACATTCTGCCCCTTTGTGTCCCACCGATCCGCATCTGAAACAGACGTTCGCTCGGTTGGGGCCCGTACACCCTCTGGCTATGTGCCCGTACCCTAGGCAATTAAAACACCGAGGCACTTCCACCCTCTGTCTTATTCTGCAGTTAATCCAGCCGATACGAATTCTGGCCGTTGTTAGCAGTAATCTGGCCTCCTTCTCCGCCATCTCAACAACTGCCATTCGCTGCTGCTGGCTATTGGGGTTAGTTAGGAATATTTTCATCACCCCTTCTTTCCCCTGCAGTTTTCCTTCCAGAGCTTTCCTGACTTCTTCCTCCGTCGTTAGCGCGTCAAGATCCCGGATCTCGATGGTCATACGGTGAGCCAGATCCTTTACCGCCTCCGGATCGCCTATAGCTCCACAGACTGCGGCTCGAAATTGCTCTGAGAGCTCAGAAGTCCCCCCAAGCTCCAGCAACACGTCCCCCTTTACCGTCTTCCTAATTGACCGGATTTCCGTACTTGTATCCTCTGGTCTCACCTTCTCACGAAGGTTCTTCAGGCTGCCTGAGTATGTCAGGCTCTCCGACACCTTAATCACCAGAGCCTCCGGTCTTTTCCTGGATCGACTTCTTTTTCTGTTCGTCTTCCCATCCTTAACTGCTTCTTGGCCCTTCTCCTTACTGTTCCGCTCTATGTTTGCTTGTACACTCTTCTTTTTGGGGTCCTTCGCCTTTCTAACCGCCTTTCTGGAGTCGAGGACATCTGCCGTAGATGAAAGGCCAGCTACCACCTTCGTAGGTGCAACTCTCTTGGGGCCCCTGATTGTCACTCCTGAGTAGAACGTGTAGTCCGTAAATTCACTCTCACTTTCTCCAGTGCTGCAGACCTCGCTATGCACCTCCTTACGCGGCCTCTTGCGTGACGGGCCCTTCCTTTCCTTCTGTGGTGACCACCTTATCGCCTGCTCAACCTCTGTCTTTAGTACCTCCCGGAGGGAGCTCTTCTTCTTAAGATTGGCATTAAGAGAGTCGTAAAGCTCAACCAAAAGTACCAGTCCGTCCTTGATGACCATGCTAACGTTCCTCTGCTGCTTAGTGACACTTAGCATCTTGGATATTTCATTCTTCATTAGCTGGAGGTTGGCCCTGTCTTCATTCTCCAGCGTCTGGATCTCCTTCCAACTGCTCCATTGAGATGCATCGGTGCCCGAGTACCTGGCCACACCATGAGGGTGTGGTGCAGGGGAAGGGGCGGCAGAGTGGCCTGCAGTAATTTACTACTTAAAAACTGCTAAAATAACTATAATCTCGCCCCCAAATGGCAAAACTGACGATTCTTGCATTGAAAATGTCTATTTGTGACCAACAAATTGGCATTTACCACTATAAAACCGCGAATGCCAAAATGAATCTAGGCGGCCTGGAAATGCCTTAACAGATTATTCCTGTCCTGAAAGCTGCAAAATAGACCATTTGCGCGCCAAGAATGGTCAAAATAACGATTCTCGTGCGTAATTGGCTAGTCGGGGCTAATTGAACCCGCCTATGCTGCTATGTTTGGGCAAAGTATAACTGAAGATTCGCGCCCTGAAAATGGCAAAATCGACCAGTCGCACGCCAAAATGCCCTAACTGACCATTATCGCCTTGGTTTGACGTCCCATTCGCGCCCTATACGTATAAATGTCAAGCTTCAAGACTACGCGCCCTAAAATTGGCCAAATTGACTATCCAAGCCATGAAATCGGCAAAACTGACTCTATGCGCCCTAAAAATAGCTTAACTGACGATTCGCGCCTTGAAAATGCCTAAATACAGACGATTCCTGTCCTTAAATTGGCCAAACTGACCATTAGCGATTGGAGAAATAGAAATTTCTCGCTCTAAAAACAGCAAAACTGACCATTTCGACTGATGAAACTGAATTTAAAAAAACCAATTCGAGCACTGAAAATATCGCACTGACTATTCATGCCTTAGAAATGACCATTCTGACATTTTGCGTCGTAAAAATGGCCAAACTGGCTATTCACGTCCCTAAATTTGTACAAATACCAACTCTACATATAGCGGTCCGCGAGATTCGTGCTTTGAAAGGTCCGAAACGGATGATTCATGTCCTGAAAATGCAAAATCGTCCATTATCCAGCATCAAAAATGGCCAAACTGAACCTCGTGCCCTGAAAATGTCTAAACTGACGATTCGTTCCCTAAAAATAGCAAAACTGACTATTTAAGTCCTAAAAATGGCGTACTCCTACCAGAAATTCACAGTCCAAAGATTAGCTAAACAGATCATTTGTGCCCTACAGAAGCTACTGCGCGTCTTCGGCACCCCCCTCCCCTAAAAAAAACGATCCTCCGTGGCTTGAAAACGGTGAAACTACGGACAATTCGTGCCTTAGAAATCCCGGAACTGATCATCCGCGCCTTGTATAGATGGCTTAAATGACCATTTGTGCCATGCTGCCTCGAAAAAATTGCCAAACTGGCTATTCGCGCCCTTGAAAGATGAATTGACTATTGGACTACAGGACCGTGTCCATCTTACGAACTGATTGACCCCTCCCCATTTCTGTAAAAAAAAAAATCACAATTTTATATACATATAATTTTGTAATTTTAAAACCCCTCCCAAGAAAACATCCTGGGCACGCCACTGCCATAACTACACAAGTATAGAGGGACAGGGTGATTGTTTACCAGGGGACGACCTGCCCCCTGCACGCCCCTCCAGTCCGCTGTGAGCAATCCAGGTTTATATGTCGTTGGCTTGTACTGACTTCAGTTTACTCGCATCTTCATCACCATTTCGGACGTCAGTATGATGTTGATCTCCATTTTTTGTCTGGTCATTAAGTAGAAAATAAAAAGGACACTTCTACTTTTTCATCTCCGCGATTCACCTCGAACTCGTCTCTTGTTTACTCAAACATGCAATCCTTATCGAACAAAGTTCACGAAGTCAACGTTTTTTTTGAAATCGAGACCCGATGTAGTGGTCTTCGCTGTTACTGAGCACTGGTTGAAAGCTGGTAAGATAGATCTGTACAGGCCTGAAGGCTTCTGCTATTTTCTGCCAGTCTTCTCTAGTCGGTCACCAGATGGAAAGCCTTGTTGATCTTTCAGTAGAGGGTGTGCTGGAGCCTACAGGCGGTGCGCCTGTCTGACCAGGGTATCCTACTGTGTTGCCTTTATAGGCCACCACCTTCGTCGTTTCCGGATTTTATGGACAAGCTGAGCACACTAATAGAACGAACATCGCATGCCAGGATGCCCGTAGGCTTGGTTGGCGACCCGTGACTGCAGAGTTTTATCCGCGCTTTTTGCGGCTTATCGTCTGAGATCCGTTATCAAGGATTCCACAAGAACCCACTACAATGAGCGTGAGTCGACAATAGATCTCGTTGTAACAAATCTGCATCAATCCAAGTTCGTTAGTCGTCTCTGCACTGAGTCTTTCTCTGATCATCGAGCAATTGAGATTGATTTTTTTTCTCTACTTATGCGATGGAAGATGGGCATGGCACGTCCAAGAGATGTCGTGATTTCCGACCAACGAATGTTTTAAATTTGAAAGCAGCTCTCTCGGCACCCAGCTTGTGGTTTGAAGTGTACGGTGCGCCTGCTGACGAGGCCCCTGATATATTTCTTGATACTCTTTTGGCAGTCGTAGATGATACCTGCCCATGGGTCACGAAAACATCAGTGGTATTCGGAAGAGCTTCATGAGAAGAAAGAACACTGCACGTTTCTCTCCCGAATGCTTCACGCGGACAAAGGCAAATTCGATTTTCTGGGCGTCGTCGCTGCGTGTCTCTCGTGCTGATTACCGCCGATCTCTCAGATGCGTCAAGACAGCACACAATGGTAATGAAATCAGTAAATCTGGCAACACCTCACGAACTGCGTGGAGAATTGTACATCGAGAAATGAGAAGTGCTTTATTTAAACAATCAGCGGTCTCCTCTCCACTCACCCCGGACGATCTGGCCGATCGGGGCTGGTGCCGAGGTGGTCAACAGCCTTCCTGCTCCATTTGATGATTTCCTAAATTACCTCACTACAGTACCCCGATCGGACGAAGTTTTTTCTTTCGGCGAGGTGTCGGTTGAAAGGATGTTTTCTGCAATTTTGTCGCTTAAAAACAGCAAGTCACGTGATGCGTATGGAATATCTGTTGCAGGTTCTCCGAGCCGTGGCTGCGGAGGTTTGTGAACCATTGTGTCACGTCTTCAACATTTTCGTCCGAAATGGCAGCATCAGCGGAGCGTTCATAAGGTCTCGCGTCGTACCGGTGCCAAAGAAAGGGGGGGGGGAGTGTTGCTGACTTCAGACCTGTGGCAATCATCTGCTCGATTACAAATGTTTTTGATTTGCTGCTAAATAAACAGTTTGGTGATTCCCTCGAATCGGCTGGGGTTGTCTCGGAGGCTCAGTTTGGTTTCAGCAGGGGAAGATCCACCTCTCTCGCTGCCACGCAGCTGCTGCATACCTGTTTTATGGGTCTCGAGAACAGAAAGAAAGTTTGCCTCCGTTTGTATGATCTTTCCAAGGCCTTCGACTCACTGAATCTATCCATACTAACTTGGTTGTGTGGGTCTGGATGAGAAGTCGGTTGGGGTACTCAATGCTCTGCTCTCGGGGCTGGAGTCAATTTGTCTCTTTCCATGGCAAGTCATCGTCGATCCGTGGCGCGCCGGATCTTGGGGGTGAAACAGGGATTCGTACTTTGGGGCCTCAGATGTTTAGTATCTATGTAAATGACCTACCAAAAGCCATCCAGCAGCCCATGCTCGAAGATGTTTCTTTATGCTGACGATGTGACAACTGTGGGTATCGGTTCCTCCGTCGGGGATGTCTCTCGTGAGGTTGATCACGAGAAAAATCACTAATGTAAGGGATAGAAACGCTACTGCACTGCTAAAAGCGAGGAAAATCACTAAATAGCAAGAATTAAATTTTAAAAAAATGCCAATGTGGGACTAAAATGTAAGAAAAACGCGTCTAAAATTGAAAAAATTACTAATTAGCGCAGCATAAATAAGAAAAACTGCTAGTTTTCTGCTCAAAATGGGAAAAAGTGATAATTCCCTGCTAAAAAATGGCTAATTTGCAGCTAGCATTGAGGACAATTTGCAATTCTTGGCAAAAATTGAGAACATTCGCTAATTTATAGGTTAGAAACGCTACTGGTCACAACGTTCCGCTGTAATTATTAAAAAATCATATGTACATACATAAAAAAACAGTTATAAGACATTATTCCCTTTTTTGGATTGAGATAAAAAATATTCAGAGTCTTTAATCAACATAATCATACCAGCATAACTAGCGCAATCAGCAGTTTATCCAGCTACTACTCTAAGCTACTACGCTAATTCGAGGCTAAAATTGTGGCTACTCACTTTGCGGATTAAGTGTGGTAAAATGTCTAATTTAAATTCGCACCTTCTGAAGGCAAATTTGGGGCTAAAATTGAATAAAACGGTTAATTTCATGGCTATAAGTATGAAAAACCGCTAATTCGCGGCTAGAACTGAGAAGAAGTGACAGTGTTGTGCTCGATGGTTTGGGGGTTGTAATGAAAAACGCGGGTTAAAGACACCTTTAGAAAGGTTTTATTTGACGAGAATTAATGTGAGCCAACGAGTTTGGAATGAAAAATAAAACATAAGAAATAAACATGTGAGAAAGGGGACAGGGATTAATGCTACATTCTTCCCTCCTGGGTTTAGTCCAGAATGTAGTCAAGTAAGTAAGGGGGTGGACGTCTTTCCCGAGAACTTCTCCTTGGTACGACGATAACTTGATTTCTGTCGACGTTTAGAGGGCTTTGAGAGGGAGCGTGATCAAGGGTTTGTCTTTCATCCTGTTCAGGATCTCTGTCTTCTCAGCTCGATGGTTGGAGCATGGATGGTTCTTCAGCTTCCTCGAGTGGGTGTCCAAATGGAGCTAAGTGGCGAGATGAAACGGTTGTCTCCCGTCCGTCAGCGAGTCTGACGTGAGAGTAGTCTGCTTTACCATCCAAAAGCGTAACTTCCTCGACTAACGGATCGAATTTCGATGTGCGATTATATTTTTTTAGGTATGCGGGACCGGGTTTCAGAAGCCATGTCGGTGTTGAAATTCCCTTTCCCGTACGACGAGGGTGCTTGAACAGTAGTTCATGAGGTGTGGCATTGGTTGAGGTACATAGTAAGGATCGTATAGAATGAAGAGCTTCGCAAAGAACACTTTCCCAGTGTCGGGTATCGATGTTTCGAGAGCGTAGAGCTAATTCTATCGTCCTCCACAGCACGCCGTTATATCTCTCGACTTGACCATTACCAGCAGGATTATAGGGGGTGGTACGGCTCGATGCTATTCCTTGTGAAGTAAGGTACTCTTTCATTTCAGCAGACATGAAAGACGATCCTTTGTCCGTATGAATGTAGGAATGAGCTCCGAAAATTGAAATAAGAGAACGAAGGTGAGTTATGACGGTCGAAGTGGACGTATCACGGCACGGAAAAGCGAAAGGAAAACGGGAAAATTCATCAATGACGACGAGGAGATACCGATTTTGGGTGGACGAAGGCAAAGGACCTTTAAAATCGACGTTAAGCCGCTCGAAAGGAGCTGTTGCTTTTATTAAAGTGCCTTGATTTCTATGAAACCTCGGCTTAATTGCAGCACAGTGCTTGCAAGCTGCAGAAATCCGACGTATTTCGTCCAAAGAATAAGGAAGATTCTTACTTCTAACCCAATGGTACAAGCGGGTTACACCGGGATGACAGAGTTCGTCGTGAATTTTCTCAAGCTTCTCGAGAGAAGTTTGGATTGTGGAACATATTCTTGAAAAAGCATCTGCCGCAGTGTTTTGGGATCCGGGCCTGTAAATGATATCATATTGAAAACATGACAATTCGAGACGCCACCTCAATATCTTCTCATTCTTCACTTTACCCGAATGCGAGACATTGAACATGAATGATACAGACCGTTGATCAGTGATCAGTTTAAAGTGGCGTCCGATCAGGTAATGACGCCATTTGCGGACCGCTTCAACAATTGCTTGAGCCTCTTTTTCCACTGACGAGTGTTTTAATTCAGAACCGGATAAAATTCTGGAAAAAAAGGCGACTGGACGATCAGCTTGGGATAAGGTCGCAGCCAAAGCATTTTCCGAGGCATCAGTTTCGACAACAAACGGCAAATCCGGATCGATACACGTAACGACAGAATTTTCGATGTCCGATTTTAAATTTTCAAACGCCCGCAAGCCTTCCGGCGACAGGGGGAACGAAGAACGAACCAGAGGGAGGATTTTGGCCGAAAATTTAGGAATATGTGCCGAGTAATGAGAAAACATTCCGACAGTACGACGCATTGATGCGGTATCATGAGGAGGAGAGAGTTTTCTGAGTGGGTTGAGGCGATCAGGATCCGGTTTGATGGCTTTATTTGAAATTTGGTAGCCCAGAAGATTAATAGAACGAAGCGAAAACGAAGACTTTTCTTCGTTAAGGGTGAGACGATATTTCCTGGCGGCGTTCATAAAATTTTTGAGGTTTCGATCGTGTTCTTCTTTAGTTTTGCCGCTAACTGTCACGTCGTCCAAGTAGGCGTAAGTTCCTTGGAGGTTTTCTTTGCGGATAATTCCGTCGATGGCTCGCTGGAACGCTGCAACGCCGTTGGTGACGCCAAAAGGTTTACGATTAAAATGGTACAGCTGCCCGCATGCTTCGAACGCTGTGTAAGCTTTGTCTTCTTCTTTTATAGGAATTTGATGGTACGCGCTTTTTAAATCAATCGTATTGAATATTTCGTTACACGCGACCTTGTTTACTATTTCCTCGATCCGAGGAAGAGGATAGGCGTCCAACAGTGTGAAGCGATTAATTGTCCTAGAATAATCGATCACCATTCTTTTTTTATGGTTTTCGTTCGAGACAACGAGAGCCTGAGCTCGCCAAGGTGAGAAACTTGGTTCTACGATCCCTTCTGAAAGTAGACGTTTGATTTCTGCTTCGATAAATTCGAGGTCACTTGATGAATGTCGACGAGATTTAGTAGCTACAGGAGCGCAGCCTTCTTTCAAATTATCGAAAAGCGAAGCTGGTTCCACGAGGGCGGCGGTCAAAGAAGAACAAATGGTGAGAGCCTCTTTTGCACCCCCAAAAACTACCTGAAGAGAGGAATGGGCCTTCAAGAGATCGTGACCTATTATGAGATCAGAACAGAGATCGGGGAGAAGAGACAGCTCCTCGCCTTCATACGAGTGGTTAAGAAGTGTTAGAGTGACTTTACATCGCCCAGTTATTCGCGACGTAACAGATGTGGAGGCCATTGACACCTTTCCTGACGACGGAAGAACACGAAGACCTAACTTGTGGGCAGTCTTCGTATTAAGAAAGCTCGAGGTACTTCCGGTGTCGACCAGAGCGAATACTGGGTGGCCATTGATCGTAGCCGCAACTGTGCTTTTGGTAAGGCTACCGGCTATCGAGCTGAGAACTGCGGTCGAGTGCCGTGAGTTTGACTTTAAATTTTGCTTCGACGCTTCGTAGGACGATCTACAGACGGAAGCGAAGTGCCCCTTCTTGAAACATTTTGTGCATTGAGCGTTTTTCGCTGGGCAGTTAGTTCGAGAATGTTTCTTTTTGCCGCAGTAGAAACATTTTTGATGAATAGCGGCGACTGTTTCTTGGGAGGAGCTCGAGGATACTGAAGATTCTCGACGAGAGCTTTTAGATTTCGATGGAGATGGCAAATCGGATCGAACAGCGTTAACTGTTGATGTCGAGGGGAACGAGAGAGATTGCAGACGGGCCAGTTCAAGTGATCTAGCGTCCTTAGATGCTTCGTCTAATGTGAGAGAAGACTTTTCGAGAAGACGTTGGCGAATCTCCGGTGAGTACAATCCATTAATGAATGCGTCTCTGATGAAATCGTCCCGGTTTTGATCGGCGGTGACAGCCTTGAATTGACAATCTTTGCCCAGAACTGTTAATGCCCGAAGGTACTGATCTATTGACTCATCGGAGTTTTGACGGCGAGTCGCTAGCTTGTATCTTGCATAAATTTCGTTGACGGGCTTGTCGTAGATGCGCTTGAGCACTTCAACAGCCTCTTCAAACGTCGAACAGTTACTTATGAAGTTATCGACGTGATGAGAAACGAAGTTGACCAAGAGTTTTAGTTTCGTAGCGTCTGATGGCGGAGGCTCTGCGCATGCAATGAAATTGTCGAATGTTCGATACCAGTGACTCCATTCAGAAGCGGCCGTACTAGAATTTGGGTCAGCTTCGAACCGTTCAGGTTTCAAAGAGCTTTGCATATTATCGTCAAATAAATTGTAATGAAAAACGCGGGTTAAAGACACCTTTAGAAAGGTTTTATTTGACGAGAATTAATGTGAGCCAACGAGTTTGGAATGAAAAATAAAACATAAGAAATAAACATGTGAGAAAGGGGACAGGGATTAATACTACAGGGGTACGGGCGAGGATGGGTGGCCCGCCATGAGTTCTTACAACCAGGTTTATGGCCCTCGATCAAAAAAGGGTTGGCCGGCCCTGGTGTACACCAATGCATACGATAAATATGTTCCCTGATTTACAACATATCCGGGTAACATAATACGTAGACATCACACTTGAACGCAGTTGATTTTGCGACACTTTATTGACACTTGGACATTTCATCAGCTGCAGTAATTGTAAGGTATTGGTTTCGTCCCCCTTGTAAAACACTTTTTCCAGGCAGGTATTTAAGGTGGATTTGTTGTTATTATAGTTCAGTAAAACTTCTCGGTATAGCTGGGTGAAACCTGCATCAGAAAAATGAACCAGTTTTTAAATGAGAAATTATAAAAATGAAAAGTTTAAAGACCCGTTCAGCTTAATAACAACCCTTGGAAAGTGAGGACAGTGACAGGTACAGGAACGTAATTTGATTTATAATTGACAAGACTTGTTGCATGCAATTATATGAACTACGTAAATTATTATGTTTTTCGAACGAGCGTGACATATATGCAAAATTATAGAACTCACGCACGTAAATGGTACACGATTTATGAATATATTATTTAAGGTACCCACCAGCGCGAAAATATGTACAAATCTGCTGTTGTACTTTCTCCACACCACCCTCAGTGTGACCGTAAATTAATCAGCGATTTTTCGATAGAAATGACCATTTTATAGATAAAACAGTTTCTCACGAGTTCAAAACAGTTTCCTCACTAAATAGTTTGCTAATAATCGTGGCTAAAATGGTTAAAACGTGCTATTTCATAGCAAAATTGAGATATTGTTTATGCCGGCTACCGATTTGATCGAAGAGGTTCATTGTTTAAAGCGCCTTTATTTTCACATGATGGCGACTACCGTAACTGCGGAGCATGCGTAATAGCGTGCGGAATGACATCAATTATTCTGCGTAAGAATAAGGGCAATTTACGATCGAGTCATGGGGCAATATTAATGAGTTCCAAGGATAAAAGATAAAACTATTGGGGAAAAGTTACAATTTCCTCGTGAGATTGACAATTTCTGCTTCAAATTGACAATTTCTACTTATAATTGACGATTCTGCTTCAAATTGACAAGTTTTTCATTAATTGACAATGCGCTAGTACAAATGACAATTCCGTCGTGAAACTAATAATTTCGTTATCACATTTTTATATTATTTATTACATTTTGTTCTATTTTTGTTACTTGTTCCATTTATTCTGGATGTTCCATTTTATCTTGTTTATTTATTTGTTTGTTGAGTGCTGTATTTATATATTTTTATCACATTTTTATATTTTTTTTTTCAATTTTTGTCACTTGCTCCATTTATTCTGGATGTTCCATTTTATCTTGTTTATTTATTTATTTACTTTTAATAGGTACCTATAAGAAATCCAATGTCGTGACTCCTTCTCCATGCGCGGTACCTACTGAATAAAAATGAAATGAAATCAGCAATTTCCCTAAATTTTAGCCGCGAGTACTATAATATGTGTAGTATATTATTTTGGTTTGCCTGTGTACATATAGTATATTTTGCCTTCTGAGTGATTCATCGCTGCTTTCTCTCAATTTTATGGCCACGAATCAGCCATTTTTCTACATTTTAGTCGTAATTTTGGGGTTTTTCCTAATTTTAACCGAGAATTAGTGCATTTTTTCGCACCTTATTCGCGAATTAGCCATTTTTCTGGTGATTTTTCTCCACCTCAGCTACAAATTAGCACTTTTCCCAAATCTGAGACCACTAAAATGGAGATTTTTCTCAATTTTTAATTGTGAATTGACGTTTTTTTTCCATTTCACCTCTGCTGTCGCTGTACTCCCAGTGGCGTCACCCCCTCCGGGCGATAGGCGGATCGCCTCTGAAACTGTATGTAATATTAAACCATGTTGAACCACTTGAAGTGTCTACCGATCCATATCTTTCGAAAGATATAAACGACAGCGAAACAGTGACATTGACACCCGATGATTAATTTCTGCGTGTACCTGCTAATTAAATTATGAGGAAACTAATTGTAAGTGTGTAAGTTAATTGGTTAGCCAAGCCCATAAAAATACCTATAAATAAAAAATCGTATCCCAAAACACCCGCCTCATGTATAGTATTTATTGCTTTGCACCAATTAATCCATTAAAGTTGAAACACGAAGAAGGAAGGGCTCACGGTTCACCCATAGAAAGAGCGAAAGCGGATTCCGCTCTGTCACACCCGTGCTCGCGCATTTTTTACTGCACTCTACAGTACTAAGTCGGGGGAGGGGGGTAGAGGGTCGCAAATCATGCATTCCCCCCCTCTCATTGTCTTGTAAAGGAAAAATTCCTGCCCTCTGATTCAAGGTCACTTTAATTGACGAAGCTCGATGGATTGTATGAGTCGAGAGGGCGTAACTAGGGTACAACCCCATAATGCCTTTGATTAACTTTCACTCAAGGGTATGACTTATATTTATACTATTTACCTTGAAGAAATGCCCCAGAATAGCTCATAATTATGTGAAAGAGGCCGAAAGGAGGAAGGAGCAGGTGTGAGCAAAGAATGCAAGTACTCGTCATCTTCGACTTGATTTTTTTTTTTAGTTATGTATACCATTCTTCCTGTAATGTAAACCAAAGCTGTAAAGATGGAAGTAATAATGCAAAATAATTGAACTAAATAATGGAAAAGTAATGAAACTGGCCGTTAAGGCAACCAAGACGGACACTGACAGGGATAACAAGCTGCTATAAGCCCGAGGCATCTTCTTCACGCTTGCAGATCGCAATTTCTTTCACTCCTTCCCCCCTCTTCTGTTCACTTTGAATTCATTCCTTTCTTATAGTTAGTTCTTTGCTACGTTAAAGAAAGACCTTCTTACTAAACCCAAGGACCGAAGGGCCTAAAAAACGCTAAACCGGACCGGAACTACGTGCGACTTACTCGTTTTTCAGAATTCATTTAAAGGAATAATAAATTAATAGTCACTTTCAAGAATATTAAAAACTTTATTTTTGATACGTAAAAAATTTGCATGTTTGTCATTTTAAATCCTTTTTACTTATCCCAAGCATTTTATACTATTTGGTAACTTAAGTTTCTGGTTTAAATATTACCTTTGTTTTTGTTTGAAAATAAAGAAACCCCTGTGTACGGAGTTAAACACAAAATGCAAGTAAGTAAACAAAAATGTAAAAAACAGGTACTTGAGTGTTTTTGATTTTGGTCCAAATCAAAGAGGTATAAAAATATGTCAACAATCTGTAACTTCAACTTCACTCTCACAATCACCTTTCAATCATATTTAACGGTATAACAAGCTATTATTGCTCAAATTAACGTCTGAAACGATGCGCATTATCCTCAAATTGTTCTCCTTATTATTGACGGTCCGCCTGAAAAACTTTTGAAGTCGAGAACTCACTAGCCACATGTTATTATGGTCTCGTTCGGCGGGCCGTATGTCAAGAACAAATTGCAAGAGGTCTGGATTGAAGGCAACAACCCTGTTGTGTGGAAAAATAAAACGTTTCGTCAATTGAGAAATTCTCATTGATTTAATAAAGAAGTATTCTTTTTTTTTTATTACTTGTGCTCCGGAGTGTTGGGAAGCCAAGCGGCAATAGCGGTCTCACTGACTGGACAGAATAAAAGGGAGCCGTCCTTGGGATCAAAGGAAAGGCCAGCCGCTTGAGATGACTTGTGTCCGACAAGGGCCACTGGAAGTTCAGAGTCGTCACCCGGGTTGGGACCTCGCTGAAGTATGGAGACAGGTATGGAGAACAGTCTGTCTGAAGCGAAAGGCTGGTAATATAAGCTTTTCCTGTAGCGACCCGGTGGAGAGATGGCTAACCCGAGGATTCCGTCCATCAGTGTGAAAGATTCTCCACCTAACTGAAAGTTAATTTAACGTAAAAAATGAACACTTTTTAAAGGTTAAACAAATTTATTTTTACCGAGAACGTTCCAAAATCTGGCTCAGGAAACATAGATGGATGCGAAATCCTCCAGGCTGTATCTCTTGAAGCATCCAGTACGACAATTCCGGGATTAGTGGTGTCGGACATGTATACAAAGACATCGTCACAACCGTAAGCCCCGGTAGACCGGTCGTCGAGAACGAAGTTTGTCAGAAGAGAGTTGGGACGCAAGACCCCAGGAGGCAATGCGATTGTTCGAACCTTGAGAACGACCAGCGTGAGCATTTTTTTTTGTTCCAAAAAGTCTCTGAATAGTTTTTTTTTTTTTTTTACCAGGACGTCTGTTTCCATGTCAAAAATAAGTATTTTTGGCGGGCAGGCGACGGTGAATGTTACGAGACTGTCTTGAACGCCACTGTCGAGAACCCATAAACGGTTACAACGATCAGCTCTGACTCTGAACACGCTCACGAGTCCAGTGCAATTGTCTCGACTGGGATTTCCTGATGCAGCGTTTGCATGCCATTCCCAGCTTGGGTAGGCCTGCGGATATTAATCAGCGTAAAAACAAACTCTACGGTTTTATATTTATATTTTTGTTCTACCTGCAAATTAGGAGACTTATTCGAGTTAAAACCATTCGTTGTTCGAGGCACCCAGGCAACAGTCGCGGGGTTTCCCCTCCAAATTCGAGGGAGCGTTAAAAAAACGCGATTCCAGCCGATTTCAAGACCAGTGATGATGGTTGTCTCGGAGCGGTATTCTGGGTCGACGGGATAGTTGACTGGAGCGTCAAACTGAACGACGGGCCATTCGTACAACACTTCAATTTCCGCCGACTTTACCATCTGAATGAATCCACTGCTGAGTATTAGTGCCGTGGCGGCTGTGAGGGCAGCCCGTAATTCCATTCTGCACAAGCAAGTTTAAATATTGTAGTAATTTGTGGTACCTGGAACGTTACTCAATAATGCCATGTAAATTTCAAACACGATTAAGAAATACTTCGGGCCGCCCACGCATGGCCTTGCTCCTTGTGCAACTAGCTTTCACCTTTGCTCCGAACTTTGCTTTCTAGAAGAAAATTCGCGACTAAAATAGAGAAAATACAAGCGTGTTCCCAGTTTCACTAGGTCCTTATAAGCGCACAATGCAATGATCGGCAAACTCGCAACTTGCTGACGCGGCAAAAACTGAAAAACCTAAAAAAATGCGGGAATATTTGTGGCTATAATTGCGAAAAAGCGCTGATTCGTGGTCTCACGATGGAACTTCCAGACCAAAATGGGGAAAAATCGTCGATTCGCGGTGTATGCGCCGGCAACTCCACGGCTAAAATGTAGACATCAACGAAAAAGTGTTGTTTTTGGGCCAGCGCGCGGCTAAAATTGAGAATACACCCTACTATTTCAAGCTGTACAGGTAAAAAAAAAAAAATCGCGACTTAGATTGACAAAAACTACGCTAATTCGGTATAAAATTGGGCAAAAATCACAAATTCACAACTAAAATTGCAAAAAATCGCCCTTTTGCGTATAAAAAAAGAGGAATGGATGCTAATTCGCAAAAAAAACGCTATTTGACAGCAGAAATTAAGAAAAATCACGGATAGAGTTGAAAATAAACGTTAATTCGGGTATAAAAGTAGAGAAAATCACTTGATTCGCGGATAAAATTGAAAACTTCTGAAAGATTCGATGAGGCTCAAACTGGAAAACAGCGCTAATCCATAGCAGAAAGTAGAAAATAATTGCTTAAGCCGGGCTAAAATCTAAAAACAACGCGGCTAAAATTGAAAAAATTACTAATAATCATAGCTAAAATTAGGAAAAACACGAATATTCAACGCAAATTGAGAGAAAGTGCTAATTCGCTGCTGGAAATGGAAAAATGGCTAATCTGCAGCTGCACATGAGGAAAACGCCAATTCGTGGCTTAAATGGAGGAAAATCGCTAATTCAAATGATAGAAAACGCCACTGCGCTGATAAAATTGAGAAAAAGTGCTAACCCACGGCTAGAGTTGGGGAAAATAACTAATTTCCGGGCTAAATTGAAGAAACGCCTTCCTTTCGAGCTAAAACTAAACAAAAAACGCTAATCCATATCAAAAATTAAAGGAAAAAATGCCAATGCGGGACTGAAATGTAAAAAAAACGCAGGTAATATTGAAAAATTCACTAATTAGCCCGGTATAAATTATGAAAAAACTCTAGTTTTCAGCTCAAAATTGGGAAAAAGTGCGATTCCCGTCTAAAATGAGAAAATTCGCGAATTCGCAGGTTAGAATTCCACTGCGCTGCTAAAATTGAGAAAATAAGGCTCTAATTCGTGACTAAAATTGAGGAAAATCACAAATTCCTGGTTAGTGTGACTGAAAATTCCTAATTTAAATACGCGCCTTCTGAGGGCAACTTTGTGGCCAAAATTGAGATAAACGGCAAATTCATGGCCATAAATAAAAAAAAAAAAAAAAAAAATAACGCTGATTCTTGGCTAGAACTGAGAAAAAGTGCTAGTCTGTAGCTAAAAGTAAAACAAATTTGCTAATGCGGTGGTAATATGTAGAAGAACCCGCTAATTTACGGCTAATATTCAGAAAATCATTAATTAGGACGCGAAAATTAAGAGAATGGTTAATTTTCAGCCTGAATTTTAAAAAAATGCTACTTATTCAAAACATTGCTAATTTGCAGCTAAAATGACGGAAAACGCCAATTCGTGGCTAAAATTAACAAAATTCGATAATTCACGGGTTAGAAGCGCTACTACGCTGCTGTAATTAGGAAAAAGAGATAATTTGCGGCTAAAATTGAGGAAATTCTCTTATTCACGGCTAACGCAGGCAACTTTTTAGGCTAAAATTTAGTTGGGAAACCAAATGCTGAAGATGGCGAGCAGCCGAAACCGGTCCGTTTTTGACGAACCTCAACGAGGGAAGACAGACGATGTAGGCTCCTACGGCTATAGATTTATGCATGATTTAGACAAAGCTTCAATTTATGGCTATGGGATAAAACCCCGCAAATTCGAGGCTAAAACAGAGAAAAATCGCTATTCCATAACGTATATTTTTAAAAAATGCTAATTTGCGGCAAACTTTTACCGCTATTTTGCGGCTAATATTGAGGAAAACGCTCGAGAAAAACGGTCATTTTCATCTGAAACTGAGAAATGTGCTAATTCCCTGGTACCTGCTATAGAAAAAATCCCTTCCACATTTCCAGCTAAAATTGAGGAAAATGCCGACTCGAGGAAGGTTAAGAAACATAGCTAATTCACGGGACAAAAACGCTACATTGCTGCTAAAGTTGAGCAAAAGCGCAAATTTATGGTTACTGGTAGGAAGGGGGGGGGAATTACCCCGCTAAACCGTGCCTGAAATTGAGAAAAGTGCTAATTTGCGGGTAAAGTTGACAAAAAGCACTCATTCGCGGCTAAAATTGTGAAATTCGTGGCTTAAACTTGGCATGAGCGGTAATTGGCGGATAGTGTGTGCAAGTAGCGGTAATTTGGCTAAAGGCCTTAGAGGTTACCAATAGTGATTTATACATATAGAGACTTAAGGGCATTTTGGAGATTTCCACCGTGGCCTCCCCCCCCCCCCCCGATACGTGTAGGTCCATCACCAGTGGCCGGCCGGCCTCAGTCATTTGCCGCCCTATAGGGCGATTCTTTCCCCTCCTACCCCTCCGATCATGGACGTAGCCAGAGGAGTGCAGGGGTGGGCATCAGTTGCCCTCCCCTAGACGCGAAAGCGAAGACTTGAGTGGGGCAGCTGCACACCCCTAGATACCATAAAAATGTGCAAATCCTTCAGGATCGCCACTTTTTGTAACATTGACGCTCAATAAAAAAATCATTTCTGGAATTTGGATTAGGTACTAGAAAAAAACTAGTTTCGAGGATTTTTGCGCCCTAAAAATACATTTTCGCCAACTCAGATTTAGCTTTAAAACACGGAATTTTGCGAATTTTTCTCGAAAAACAAAACAGGTTTAGAGAGCTTATGGTGTGGAGAGGTTTTTATGGTATTAGGAGCTTAGGCTGCGGTTGTGGATTGGAGCTTTGTTGTGGTTCAGGGCTTTGCTGTGGTTTGGAGCTTTGGAGGGCTTTGCTATGGGCGGGGCTTTGCCGCTGTTACGAGCTTTGCTGTGGTTAAAAGCTTTTCCGTGGTTGCGAGGTTTGATGTTGCTTTCCCGTCTTCGGATCTTTGCTGAGATATTTGGAGCATTGCTGTGGTTACGAGCTTTGATGCAGGATGAGCTTTGCCGTGGTTTGGAGCCTTGCTGAAGTTTGGAGCTTTTTGATTTGGTTGGGGAGTTCTGGTGGTTTAAAATATTTGCCACTATAGCGAGATACTTGAATAGTTTGAGTGGGGTGGGGATGGGGGTCTGTGTAAGGGCCTCGCATTGAGTTCACCACCCAAATATTCACTCTATAGATACAGCCCTGATGCCACGCATTGGCGTTTTTCTTCGTTTTAACCGCGATTTAGCGGTTTTTCCCCACACTTCAGTGCTTTTTCTCAAATTCATCGGTATATTAGCGATTTTTCTTCATTTTAGCCGCAATTAGCGCTTTGTCTTCTGTGAACTCCGTTTCTGCCACGAATTGACGTTTTCGTATAATTCTAGCCCCGAATTAGCGTTGTTCTCAATTTCCCATCTATAAATGTTAGCACTTTCAAACAGATTATAGCCACGTAGTTGCCCTAAGAACAGCATATTAGTGCGATTACTCAGTTTTATTCGCCTCAGGACCTCCAGACAATGGGGATCACGGATCAGCGTATTTTCCCTATTTTAGCTGCAAAATTACCTACAATGCCAACGCTCCTTTTTAACTAATTTATTTGAACTAAGTTAATCGTTCGGAAATATTCATAAATCAAATGCGCTTCTAATAAGAGGCATTTTTGGCGTCCGCCTTTACCTCTCTTATTTTGCTAGATGCGGCACTTAGGACCAACCAGACGCCCATGGACGGTCGCCCACTCGCGTGGATCCTCGGTTTTTCAAGTGATCCGTGGAAAGGCATCAGAGGGAGGAGGAGTGCACAACAGGAAGGTTCACCACCACGCCTCTCCAGAGGAGAAAGGGAAATGTACTTGCCAAGGAAATGAAAAGGATCCAATATTCAGGGTGTTGAAATTTCTATACGTTATCGTTATCTCGTTATCCCATAATTATTACGCCAAAAACCCTGGTATTCTATAGATTTTATTGATCCCCCAAGGGCAAAATTTGAAAGTTTGGGCCGGGCAACTTAATTTAATTTGTTGGGGAGTTTGATCTCTTGAGACTATACTTTTGACCGCAGGAGGCCTAATATTGCCAATAGCTACAAGTTATGAAAATAAAGTCCAACAAAGGCGCGTGGGATATTATTAAGTGCCTTTATCACCACCATCCGGCACCCCCTTCTCAAAGAAACGTGTTATTTACGGAAAAGTCGATGAATTATGTATTAATCTCAAGACTGCGAGCGCACGCGAAAAGAAGTTTGAATTTGAACGTCACTCACTCCAAGGACATAGACCTACCAAACCCACTGTTCTAAAGAGAAAAGTTCAAGAGCTTTGCATTTAGCGGTTACTAGGTATTTTAATCGTTGGTCTACATTTTTTATTTGAATCGTTTTAAAAATAATTACATAGTATTACTGTTATTACTTTATTAGGCATACTTATTGGAATAAACTGGGTTATTTCATTATCGTGACTGGCGCCTTTATCTTCTGAAATACCGACCAATTTCCTGACGTGTTTAGAATACCGGGCAGGCTGTACATAGAAGTTAGTTGTTATAGGACCCCGGAAATTAACAAGAGGGGAAGGTTAGCAGGTCACGGAGGTGGTAAGGTGTGGACGGTCCTGTTGGGTAAACAAGACTTTTTGGAATATATACTGATGGTAAGTACCACACTCATTTCACTAGAATACAAAATAAGGAAGAAGGCGGCGCATTCATCGTGATATTATGCATTTCAGGTTTGCCCCTCCCCTAAACCCGTCTATTACATTGTTGCGTACTACTGAATGCGTTTAAACATACCTACCTGTGGTTTAAAATATAAAATTCGTAATATTTTTATTTCAAGAGTGATGGTGGTAAGAGATAGAGCTCTCGTCTCCGGCAGTAACTACAATTGGGTTTCCGAGTCAAACACCGTGCCTGGTTTTCATGCCTCCTGTTTGATTTCTTTCGGCTGGATCGGTCGGTGGGAAAGTTACAGACTGGTGGTTTCCGAGGCGAATTCCAACAACAATATCAACTGGATCAATTAAGCTACCATTTAGGGTGATGCAAACGGCAGAAGACTTTGAATCGATCGATTCAATTTATCGCTTTGTAAACATGAAGTGAAAATTACATCAAGACGGACAAATTAGAGCAGCATTTCGAAAGAGAAACTAATTTAGTACGAGGTATAGATCTTGTTTTTTCAATGGAGGCAAGAATCTGGAGAGCCTGTCGACACATGTCTTCCATGCGAGAGAACCCACGCGAATGTGTATACGGTCGTCCTCTGGCAGCGTTTTCAAGCGAAGCTACACAACCACCGACAACGACCGAACATCCCAAAGGCTTAAATTAAATGCGTCATCGTCCACTGCAGGCCTTGTTATTGTGCCGAACTACCATAAGTTCACGGACTGCCAGAAAAGTTTCAAATGAGTTTGGGCCTGTTTGGCGGGCTCATCAACGTGGAGAAGACGTTGACCAAAGAGGAACATGAGCGGAAAGAGCCATGGGCTACGGTTACATTGCAGAGGGAAACCTTGTTAGAGTGGCCAGATTTTAAAGAATATCGAATTGCATTTTTGAAGCCAAGGGCGAAGCTAGAGCTGCTCAACTCGTCTTTGTTTGAAACCTGCAGCTATACACAATCGAAAACCGTAAATTTACCACTTCAAACTGGCTGATTAGCACTAAAGCTGACCATTTTGCCTTTCAAAACCAAAATTATCTTCAAAATTCACCCGAGAAACAGATTTTCTGCGCGTATGACACTTTTTCGCAAAGTCACTTCACAACTAAAATTTAGAAAAATGCTGATTCGAGGCTAAAATTGAGAATAATCGCTCATTCACAGCTAAAATTAGCTGCCACACACACACCCACAGTCGTTTCTAGCCCTCCCGGGGCCCCTATGCGAAAACTATCGCGGCGCTCGCCAAAGGATGTAGCCAGGAGGGGGCAAGGGTGGCCAGCTGCCCCCCTTCTTCAAGCTGTCTTTGTTGTCATCTCGTCTCACACGCGTTTCACTTTTCTATTAGGTACTCTACTAGTTTGCTCATAAAAAAAAAAAAAAAATTCGCTAATTCGCTAATTCCACTATTGGGCTAATTCAACGCTAAAATTGAAAAATCACCGACTCCCACCTAAAATACCGTAAAAATCGCGGATAAAATTGAGAAAACGTGCTGATTCACCAGCTAACATTTAGGAAAACTTTACAATTACACCCGCAATTTGCTGATAAAATTGAGATAAATTCGCTTTCTTTTGTGACGGTAAAACCCAGACCAATGTAAAATTGCGACATTTTGAAATCAAATATCCGCGAAACTGGAATTTTCTGGCTGAATAATCGCGAAATTGAAAGTCTCTGGCATTTTTTAAAGGCCATGGATCCCGGGCAAGCCAGCCCAGACAACACTCAAAGTCTGAAGAATAGACGCAAAATTGAAACATTTTGAAGGGGAACATCAGCGAAATTGAAAGTTTATTGGCTGAATATTTGCGACATTGCTTAGTTTTCGGGCTTTATTTTGGTGTAATTGCAAGTCTTATAGGTATTCATTTCCGCAAAAATGCAGCCACGACGCAGTACTCAAAGTTTGACAACTGGCCGCAAAGTTACAACATTTCGCAGGCAAATATTCGTAAAACTGGAAGTTTCCTGACAGAATATTCGCGATTCTGTGAGTTACGCGTCCTAATTTCCGCGAAACTGCAAGTTTCCCTGGCTTTTGTTTTTTTTAGAGGGCGTAAACTAGGCAAGCCGGTCTCGACTACACCACCGGAAAAATCCGAAAAGAATTGAGAAAACCTCGTTTTGGCTAAAATATAAAAAAGACGTTAAATTCATAGCTAAATGTGAAAAAATCGCTAAATTGAGACAAAAATTAATTAAAATGTCTAATTCATAGTGTAAAATTGTGAAAAAGAGCAAATTCGCCGCTAAAATTGAGAAAAATAGCTAATCCACGGACCACGGATAATATCGAGAAAAACACCAATTCACAGATAAAGCGTAAGAGTAAGCGCTAATTCACAAAAACACAATTATCGTCCTCTTAAGACATCTTCGTTGCTAAAATAGAGAAGCTAAAAGTTGAAAAATTGCTAAATTACGACTAAAATTGGTGAAATTGGCTAATTCGTGGTGTAAAATTGAGAAAAAGCGCTAATTCGCGGTAGAAATTGGGAAAAACTCGATCCAACGCTGAAATTGAGGAAAATCCCTATTTAGCTAGTAATTTAGGAATAACGCTAACTGATGTCTAAAATCAAACTAAAAACGCTGAATCGCGGCTAAAAATGAGAAAACCACAATTCGCGTCTTAATGAGAAAAAGGGCTTATTTCCGGTGACGGGTATAGGTAGCGTGTTGGCCTTCAGCAGCTGGCAAGGCCGCAGGACTTTCACGTGCCAGGTCACTTCCCTGAAATCCTGACTGATCTATCCTGGCAATGTGCCCTCCAGGGCGTCTAATCAGGGCGGGAAGAAGGCACACACCTGGTACCGCGCTAGTTCTGTGTACAGTCAAATTACTTTTAATTCAAGCTCTAAAAATGGCGAAAATGAGTGGTGGTACACAAAACCAGCTGAACTGACAGTTCGAGCCTTGAAAAGGCTCAACGTAGCGATACTTGCCCTGAAAATGGCAAAACCGACCATGCGAGTTCCAAAAAATGGCCAAACTAGCCAGAAAATGTTTAAAACTGACGATTCGAGCCCTCAAAATGCCAAAAAACTGATCACTGGCGTTCGAAAAATGGCCAAACTGGCTAGCCTTGAAAATGTCTAAACTAAAATTTTGCGACCTAAAAACCATCCAAACCGGCAATTCAAGCCCTGATGGCTTGACGGACCATTCTTTACTTAAGAATGACAAAACTGAGAATTTTTTCGTGGAAAAAAAATGGTAAAATCGACGATTCACGCCCTAAAAATGGCCGTACTGATAATCAAACTTGTTATTCACGTGTCAAAAATGTGAAAAATGAATCCATGTGCCCTAAAAAAAAAAAAAGGTGTGTTTGACGACAGATAGCTCCGATATGAGCCCCTGTCCCAGGAAATGTCTGGCGACCTCGGAAGTGTCATCTCCTAGACCGTAAAAAACGTCCTGCGCAGGTGCCAGACATTTAAAAATGGACAAACCCGCGCGGACGGCACAGGGAAATAACAATGTTCCACTCAAAAATGGCAAATTTGCTCATAAAATTGACTACTCCCTTTTGAAACTGACGTTTTACTCATTAAATTGACACCTTTAAAACTGAAAATTTTTTCATAAAATCAATCACATTCCTTCTGAAATTGACAATTTCTTCGTGAAACTGACAAGTTTTTTCATAACATTTACGTTATGTTATAACGTTACGTTATAAACGATTCGCGTGAGAGTTTCTCCGAATGTTGCGTTTTGCCTATAGTGGTGCATTCTGTGTGAATTCCTCTTTGAATGCGACAATTCGCGTAAATAATGTGCAGTTTTGCATGGATTTTGACTTGAATGATCGCCCTAATGGGACCTTACGCTTAAACATTGGCCTGGATGTGACGTTTTGCTCTGAAATGGGGAACTTTTCATAAAAGTTGCTTGCATTGTTGCGTTTTTAAGTGAATTATTTCCCATTTTCGGCTCAATTTTCAACAACAATTTTCTACGACAATTTTTTATGAATTTGACCATTCCCCAATCATTTACGAGTTGCTCGTGAGTGTTTCCCCCAATGTTCTTGCGTTTTGTCCACAAACTGGGGCATTCCGCGTAAATGTTTCCCTTATGGGCGTGCCGCGGCCGCGGTGTGTGTGACGTTTCGCGTGAATTTTGACCTTGACGTGGCATTTCGCTGAAATTTTGCCCTAGATGTGGCATTTCGCGCATCGAATTCTCGGATTTTGCTCACTGAAAAAGCAATTTCGGGGACTCTCGTTGGCGGATAACCATACTTTTGCTGGGATGGCCCTACTCAGAGACCAATTTGCATTGGGCCATACCCGGTGAAATTGGTTTTCACCGGGCGTTTAAGGTTTGAGATAACGGGGAGGGAAATACCATTTTTTTTCACTGGTAACGCGAAATAGCACATTTCACAACCATAGAGAGGAAAGTGGAACTTCACCCGACTCGTTGGTGTAGTACGCTTTGCGACAACTCGCCGGTAAAGTGCCCCTTTCCTCCTCTCTCGTTGTGACATGTACTATTGCTGGCGACAACATCCTCAAAATTTGTCTTCAGTGAGCTAAACCCGAGAAATTTATATTACAGTGAGCCAGATTCGGGGAAATGGTTTTCTTCTGCGAGAAAAATTCGCGAAATTTGGTTTCTTAGAGAGCTAAATTCGATAAATTGATTTTCCCATTTTCGGTTCAATTTTCAACAACAATTTTCTACGACAATTTTTTATGAATTTGACCATTCCCCAATCATTTACGAGTTGCTCGTGAGTGTTTCCCAGAAGAATATTACGCTTTGGAATTTGGACCATGGTGTATTTTTCGTCTTTTCGATCGTAAATCAGGTTAAATCTACTTTCATAGATTTTAATATTATTATTTTCTTAAGGAGGGGTTTCAGGAGTGTTTCCTCGACCCCTTCCCAGTCACCCTCGCCTAAACTTCGCACATAAATTTTGGCTCCATTTCCGCACCAATATTCGATTTCAAAGTGGAATTTTAATCTTCAGGAAGTTCTACAGTGACGTTAGATCTTGCTTTTTCAAATTTCATCTCTAAAATAACCCCAAAACACTTTAGAATTTGAATTATGTCTTAAGGTACAATTTCAGGGATGAAATTTGGAAAAGCAAGATCTAACGTCACTGTAGAACTTCCTGAAGATTAAAATTCGATTAATTGCTGGGACACATAAAGAAAAAAGAATAAAATTCGATTTTGAATTCGAATATTGGTGTAGAAATGGAGCCAAAATTTATGTGCGAAGTTTCGGCGAGGGAGGACTGGGAAAGGCAGGGCCGTAGTCAGGGGGGGTTTTCCGGGTATTTTAACCCGGGCCCGCAAGGGCCCGGGGAGACGTCTCCAACTGGTACTGACACATCAACAGTTAGTCGACCTCAATTTCGACTATTGGAGATAGTCGATTCCAGATAGTCGACTCCAGATAGTCGAGTCAATCCTCAATTTTTGTGCGTCGGTGATGGGGCCCCCACATCAATATTTGATGTGGGGGATCGGTGTTCTTTTAGGCACAAAAAGAAGGTTTAACCGGATCTGAAGGATCCTGATCAATGATCAATCAGGATAAATAATAAAAATTTTAAACTCACGTTTTTTAATGAAAGTCTATAGTTTAAAATCGACACCCAGTATGGTAATTTAGGTGACCACATAACATTAGAAAATGTGCTAATCACACATTCATGTCCGAGGATGTAGTTGTGTAGTGTAATTTGGATAAATATAGGTACCTACATGTACAGGGTGGTTCACGTAACGTTTACCACCCAATTTCTCCGTTACTACAGCCACTATAAGAAATATTGGGATGACCCTCACCCAGATCTCAAATTCATTTGCATAGGAACATTTTCGAGATTTCAGCGATTTATCGCGGGGAGATTATGGTATGGCTTGATTCGTCTTCACCTGCATGAATGACTAATGAGTAAATAAACATAAAAAACAAATCAAACTTTCCCCATACAATAAATCGCTGAAGAATCTAATAATTATTTTCCTTAAACCACCAGTACACATTTTTGTTTTTTCCCTCTTACAATTAGTGACAGAAGGAAAAAGAGAAAGAGATGGGAACTTGGGAAGCTCTAGGCGGCGAAAGAAAAAAGGAGACAAGCGGGCTCGGTCCCTTTGCGCTACCGCGAAGTCAGCACAATTCTTTTTCCTTTTTTCGGAATAGCCATTTTCATCTTTATAGGGCCCTCATTGTAAGATCGTTATTCTTATGCATACGTTTTGTTTACACCAACTTCAACTGTCGATCCTTGCATTAGTCTCAATGTGGTGTGAATGTGGTGAAGTCTTCTGATCTTCTGATGATCAGAAGAAACTGGTCAGAAACTTCAAGTATCTTACTTGTCACCGGATATCCAAAATGAGTTAATAGAAATTTGTGGATCTATGGTACAACGTTATATCCTCAGAGAACGTGAAGAGGCTAAATACTTTTCACTGATAGTCGATGCCACTCCAGACTCAGCTCACATTGAACAAACTGCATTCCTAATCAGATACGTTCACCGCACCTACGAAAAATGGGACAGTGCCAATCATGAATACGAGACGATTGAACAATATGAAAGCCAAGAGCGTTTTTTGGCATTCGTCGACTGCTCAAAAAAAACAGGTGAAGCTATCTATGACATGGTAAAGAAGACACTTTCAGATCTTCACATCCCTCTGACTGATTGTAGGGGTCAGGGCTATGACAATGCGAGTAACATGAAAGGGCAGTATAGAGGCGTGCAAGCAAGAATTCTCAACGATAACGCCCTTGCTGTTTACAGTGCTTGTGCGTCCCATTCTCTAAATCTTTGTGGGGAACAGGCTGCATCCAGCTGCCGAGAAGCATGTACGTTTTTAGTTCAAGTCCTCAAAGATGGGAAATTCTTCAAAACAAAATAGTATGTTCCTTATATTCAGCCTCTCAAACACGTTGGTCTGCAAGAGTGGAAAGTGTTAAACCATTTGCTGCACATCTCCCAGGATTGGTCGAAGCTTTGGATGGAGTGTCACTCCTAAATCTCTCATCGGAGTGTAGAAGGGACGTCGAAGGACTGAAGACATATTTAAAGTCGTTTGACTGTCTGATTTTGGCCTCGATTTGGTCCAAAACCTTGAAGACTATTGATATAGTAAACAAAGTCATACAAGCACGTGGTGTGACGATTGACGTGGTCAATGAAAACCTTCAAAACTTGGTGACGGAACTTCAGAGTTTGCGAAATGAAGGATGGGAAAAAATTTGGAAAGAGGTCACAACCGTAAGTGAAAATATTGGCTGGTCTGATCACCTGAGTGAGCATTATAAGAGATCGAAGAAGCGGAAGAGAATGGCCGATGAGGATGTCAACGGAGAAGATTCGGAAACAGTCGACGCAAAAGTTGTATTTAAAAGAAATGTTTATTGTGTGATTTTGGATGCAGTCATCGCAGATCTTGGTGAGAGGTTCGAGTCGATGAATGAAATCGTTAATTTTTTCTTAGTCCTTTGGGAATTCAGACGTATGACAGAGGAAGAGATAAAGTCAAAGGCTTCTGCTCTGGTTGCAAAATATAATGTCGATTTACAAGATGAGTTGGCAGATGAACTTGATATTAGAAGCTTTGTCAAGAGCAGAGCGACTTTTTGGTATTATTTATATTTTTGTATTCAGTAAACATAAACAAAAAAAAACATTTTGTTAAATTAACAGATGATGCCGTCATCCAACACCCCCACTCGGCAATATCTGTTCCAACCCCATCTTTGGGCGGAAGCCTTCGAATTTTAGCCGAGGAAGTGGCTTCGTCATCGCGTCAGCAACCATTTTTTCACCTTCGCAGTACTCAAACCGGAGTATTCCCTTCGACACTAGGTCTCTTAAGTGATGGCATTTCACATCAATGTGTTTTGTACGAGCATTTATCTTCTCCGTGTTGGCGAGCTTAATACAACTTTGGTTGTCTTCGTAAATGACCGTTGCTTCCGTACATTCGTAACCGAAATCCGCAAGTATTTGTCTTAGCCAGAGGACTTCTTGGCTTGCAAAAGACGCTGACACATATTCGGCTTCTGTCGATGATAATGCCACTGTGGTTTGCTTTTTGGAAACCCAACTTATCGGGTTGTTCCCAAGAAAGCAAATGAATCCGCTTGTGGATTTCCTGTCGCTATGGTTTCCTGCCCAGTCAGCATCGACATAGCAGTTGAGAGTCAGATCAGTTTGAGCCTTAATCACGAGCTTCAACCCCATAGTCCTCTTCAAATATTTCATGATTCGCTTCATGGCTGACCAGTCGACGTTTCGAGGATTACTCGTTCTTCTGCATAGTAGTCCAAAAGCATTGGAAATATCTGGGCGAGAGATAGTGGCGATGTAGAGCAATGCCCCCACTGCTTCCTGGTACTTTTTATTGTCTTTCAACAGACCTTCTTCTCCACCAAAATTAATGTATGCAGGGTCCATGGGAGTAGCACATCCAGCTGCGTCCGTCATTCCGAATTCTGCCAGAATGTTTTCAATTTTTGCCTTTTGGTCAATAACAAAACTTCCATCACTCATTCTTTCAATGTGAATTCCAAGAGAGTGAGAAATTTCTCCGAGATGATTAATTTCAAAATTTTCTTTGAGTTGTTCTCCGACAGTCTTAACTTCAATTTCGTTTTCATGTGCAATGAGTAAATCATCAACATAGGTGAGAACGTACATGAATTTTCCATCAACTAATTTGGAATAAAGACAGGGGTCGGCTAGGCTTCTTTTGAACGATAAATTCACTAAAGCTTCATCAAGTTTTTCGTTCCATGCTCGAGCAGATTGTTTTAAACCGTAAAGCGACTTATTCAATTTCAAAACTGTATTTCTTTTGTTGGTTTTAGTTATGAATCCTTCAGGAATTTTCATATAAATATTTTCGCGAAGATCGCCTTTAAGAAAGGCCGTTTTAACGTCGCATTGATGAATAAACATTTTACTATTTTGTTAGCGGCGAAACTCAACAAAATTCTGAAAGTACTTTGCTTCATAACTGGAGCAAAAGTCATGTCATAATCCTCCCCGAATTTTTGAGTGAAGCCTTTCGCAACTAGACGTGCTTTGTATGGCATCGAATTTCTTTTTGAATACCCATTTTGAAGATATAGGCTTCTTTCTATGTGGTAACTCGACTTCATTCCACGTCCCTTTCTCTCTGATCGACGATAGTTCATCTTGCACGGCGTGCAACCAGCGTTCACGCTCTTCTTTAGGTAGCCGAAGCATGCCTCCCCATGAACTTGGCTCCGTTGTTGAATTAGCACGGTCTGATTCTGAAGACAAATAGGCCCATCTTTTCGGAGGAATCCCTTTATTTTGTCTACTGGATGTTCGTCGTGTTTCCACGATTTCGCCTTGAACAGTGTCTGTGTTTATTTCTTGTTCTTGAAGTGTGTTTTCTTCCGGACGTGTATATTCATCTTGTTCAATTCGTCGTGTTTCCACGATTTCTCTTTGACCAGTGTCTGTGTTTACTTCTTCAAGTGTGTTTTCTTCTGGGCGTGTATGTCCATCTTGTTCGTCCCGTTCTCTGCATGAATTGATTTGTTTCTTATCGTCAAGCCTTCTTGTTATGATGATGTTTTCCGAGTTAATGTATTCTCCTTTGTCGTTTGACGCTGGTGTTGCTGTGATGGGAGACTCGTTATGACGTGTGGGGTGTGATGTTCTGATGCATTGTTCTGGGGATTCAAAAAATTCTACTGTTCTACTTATTGTTATTTTGTCAGTGGTGGGATCCAAAATTCGATAAGCTGTACGATTCGTAGAATAACCGACCATGATACCTCTGCGTGCTCTTGCGTCCCACTTTGTTCGTTTTTCTTTCGGTATATAAAAGTAGGCTTCGCATCCGAATACTTTCAAGTTGTCATAATTTGGCTTGTATTCTTCCCAGAATTCAAAAGGTGTTTTTAAAGTAGATTTTGTGGGCGAAATATTCAACAAATAATTTGAAGTCATGATGGCTTCTCCCCAGTACTTGTTCGGCAAGTTGGCGTCAAAAAGCATTGTCCGGGCCATTTCACAGAGTGTTCTGTTCTTTCTTTCAGAAACTCCATTCTGTGATGGGCAGTATGGGACAGTAGGTTGAAAGATGATGCCATTATCTTTGAGGATCCTCTGAGTCTTTTCGGAAATATATTCCCCTCCGTTGTCCGATCTAAACGCTTTTGGGATCTTGTCGAATTTATTTGTCACGAGAGCTATGAAGTCTTCAAGTTTTTCGGGACTTCACTCTTATCACGAAGTAGATAAATAGTCGTGAATCTGGAGTAGTCGTCAGTGAAAGTCAAAAAACATCGTTTTCTTCCTGGGGTTTCAGTTTTCATCAGGCCGCATAAATCCGAATGAATCAAATCCAAGAGGGAGGTCGCTCTATATTCAGAGGATTTGGGGAACGATTTTTCTTTTACCTTTCCTTTAATACAACTGACGCATCTTTTAATTTGGTTGCATTGCCTTATATTGATGCCCGAGACTAATTTGTCCTTTACAGCTCTTCTGAGAGCTGCTGGATCTCGATGTCCAAGCCTTCTGTGCCAAGTATGAATGCAATTGTAACATGAACGAAGAACTGAATTTATTGTTTCATTGTGAATACGTAATTTGTACAAAGTGCTGTCAGTGTGGGCCTTCGCAACGACTTTGGTTCCGTGTTTTACCAAACAGTAGTTACGATTAAATATAACTTGACAGCCGGCGTCTGTCATCTTTTTCACTGATACTAAGTTATTCTCCAATTCCGGGACAAAATAAACATTTTTCAATAATATTTTTAGTGATTTGAATTTTGAAAACATAAACAAAAAAAAACATTTTGTTAAATTAACAGATGATGCCGTCATCCAACACTTGAAAACCTCAAACAAGTCTATATTGCTAACTTCGGAAATAAGATGTTGCAACCCATCGCATTGCTGAATCAACTTCACAACACAAATCTGTCGAACTTATTCCCAAACGTGTGCATCGCATTGCGGGTTTTCTTGACGATCCCTGCAACTGTTGCTAGCGCGGAAAGATCTTTTTCAACGCTTAAGAGGGTCAAGAACGTACTACGATCAACAATGGGCCAACAGAGAATCTCCAGTCTTGGCATTCTAGCTGTTGAGTCTCAACTGGCACGTACGATAAATATGGATGCTGCTATCAACGATTTCGCTACAAGGAAGGCAAGGAGGCGAATCGTCACACACGCTACTATCTGAAAAAGAGTAAGAGTTCTAGATTCTAGAATTGTAAGGTAGCCTACCGCGACCGATTAATTAAAATTATTTTTTCACGCAGGCTCATCTGAACTGATCTGAACAAAGAATAAGTCGCTGGGATGATTTTCTGTGATTTTGCCGAGTTTTCAATAATAATAGACTATTTCCACGCATGCGCTCTCCAGTCCTACTTTAACAGTTTTGCAACCCGCTTAGGCCAGGTTATGGGTTACTCTTGTCTTGTGCTGTGTAAAGTGAATTTATTTTTCTCTCATTCCCGTCAAACTAAAACCACATTTGCAGTTATTCAATTCTGATTTTATTCTTCAGCCTCCGTCTCACGAAACGTATCGATGAAAACTCGTCATTCCGGGGGCACCTTAACATGAAGTCCCATCATAGTTGCGCATTTATCACACTCCTTCACGTGTACTTTCTCTTCACTTTTGCCTCAATTTGGGACGTTTTCAGTCAAGTGCCGGTAAGGTTGAGGGAAAGGGATAAATTTAGTAGCTGGGTCAAAACCAGGTCGACCCGGAATGGAAGAACTCTTACAGTCACTGAAGCAGCAATAGTATCGCATTTTTCTGACTTTAGATGAGAAGCACGCGAAGGAAGTGTAATTGCAGACTCGAAATAAACGAAAAACTCAAAAATCATGTAGTATTTGAAACCGAAATACACTCGTAGTAATGCTAGTAATGTAAAAAAAAAAATACTGTTAAAGAGGCTCTCGGCAACTAGAAATAAACCCATAACCTGCAGTTCTAAACCTTCGCTTTTTCTACGGAAATCGTCTATTACATTTTTAAGTTTACCTTAATAAATTTCATGTTTTTTGTTGTTTCTGATGTTCTTGTGGGTGTGAGGGAGAGGGGGGTTGCTAGGGGCCCGCCCAAGAATTTTACCCGGGGCCCGTGAATGCTGACTACGGCCCTGAAAGGGGTCGAGAAAAACCCGCCTTAAGGGCCGTACACAAGCTCTGTGCAATGCGTCTGTGGAGTCCATGTAGCCTATCAAAATGCTTCATTTTTCGAAGGAATAAATTTGTTTGGTTGCATAGACTCCACAGAACGTAAACATAGAGCTTGTGAACGGGCCTTTACGAATTTTACTCCTAATGTGAGGCGTCTCTGTACCATGAAGCATTTTCAAATCGACGGTTGTTACCACACCGAAGTGTGTGTTTCAACGCGTAGATCGAAATTAGAGGTAAAGAAGTAGGTGCACGTGTGCAATCTCCAAAAGCTCTCGCATCATGTGTATGTCAGCTTGCTCCTAGTAAGAGTAAAGGACCATTTTTGTTGAGCAATAGATAAAAATCAAACTAAAAATCTCACTAAATTAACAAAATTCAACATGGAAGATCCAGGGAGCACCGACAGAAAAGAGTGCATCAAATTAAAAGTTGGGGTTACACAACTGATGTTCGAAACGTCCTCATTTTCAGCCGTCCATTTAAAGCCGCCCAAGTGAGTTAGCCGGTGTTGCAATGGGACCGCCGATAATATGATTCAATTCTGGGAGGACAAAATGGAAAAGAACTGATGCCCTAGAAAAGAACTAATGAAAACGCTATAAAGTTGTTTGTTTACAATCATTAGTGACAAGAAATTTTTCCACCGGAAACCACGTCTTCCCTCTTCATCGGTCATGACTAATCATAGGTGCACTCAACATTTTTTTAACACTTTTAAAAATTCGTTTTAAATAATAAATAGGTAGGTACAATTAAGTGTATTTTATGCACTAGTGGCGTGCACTAAAATAATTAACGATAAGAATAAGAAAAAATCTTGATGTATCGCAAGCAAAATATTATGGCAATTATTACTTATATTGGCAAATTAGAGGGACTGACACCGTTGAGCCGTGAGAAGTGTTCACTTGTCCAGTAGCAGAAATTATGACCCACTATTCCTTCCACACCGGGGCTCAATCAGAACAGGCTGATTTTCGATGTGAGCGACTTTGAAAGGATAGAAAAGAGTCCTTACCGAGTTCCCGGCCCCGAACCCCGCCCTTTTTTTTCCTATTTGCTTGTTATTACCCGCACTTACAATTAGCCTGATTAGCCATATAGAAATAAATAGTTTATCCCAAATTGGTAGTTTAATTTTATTCTCCCCCCTCGAACCTCATAGTAACGATTCAAACCAAATCTGACCACTTCCCCCCCCCCCCCCTTAACACCATAATACAACAATCAGTCGTAGTCAAAAGCGGGGACGGAGAACGAAGATCCTTCCCTCCTTCACAGTCCATGCGCCGAGCCCATCTTCACCCAGTGAAAGTGGACTTCTATATGGTTTTTGCTAATGCTTTTTGGACATTTCAATAGACACAATAGTGCGTGAGTGTGGCCTTATTGTGCAATGCTCCGTATCAACTGGTTGCAAAAAAAAAAAAAAAAAATCACTTCCTTTTTAAGTTCGATGTTCCGCTTTTTTCTCATTCACTGAATAGTGATAAATTGATCTTCATCTAAATCTAAACCATGGGACTTAATTGAAAGTGTATTGTCGAGTCAAAGCCCGTAAATCCTCTACATCCGTAAATATATTCTATTTCTGTAAATAATTACATAATAAAAAAAGTTATTCACAACCTTACATTTGAGCGTCATAATTGGCGGGCAGCAAAAACCCGGTCAATGGTGTTCAAAAAATCAATTTTACTTATTATTTCTATTTAAGGTGTGGTGGCACTCATGCTAAAACAGCGATGTCTACATCATTGAACCTTGAAGGGTCGCGGAATATTGACCTATTTTTTTTTTTTTTTTTTTTTTTTAAGATCGCCCCAACAGGATTTTTAAAAAAAGAAAAAAAAAGTTCACTGGAAGTGAAAAATTACTCTGGGCAAGTGAAGAAGTGGTGTGACGTAAATAGGCCATGATGAGTTACTGACTGTGTTATGACGCCTCCGAAATAGAGAAAACTCCAAAGGACCTGCGGACGTATACCTACCTTAAATAAAACTTAAATATAACCACTATTGTTACATAAATACGTACAACGACTTATATTTTGTGGTTACGAAGTTCAGATGAATTTTCTTATTACTTTTCTATACAAATAATGAAAAGCAAGTTCTAGAAAGTGACACGTCTAAAAAGTCAAATCGTTTCCTATAAGCTTAATAAATCACTCGTATCAAACAAAACGTTTGATGATGATAAATGGTAAGCAATTTTAAACCCCCCGACGCAAAAATCATGCCCGCCAATGACACAAGTAAAGGCAGTGGCGGTCTGGGGGCAGCAGGATCGCTAGCATGATAATTATCGCTGTAACGTTTCCAACCGACAAGTATGCAACCGACACTTTATAACGATACTATTATCATGGTAGCGAACAGTGCCAGCTTTAAGGGGGGAAGGGCGAGCCGGGCGACCGCCCGGGGGCCCAGTGTCCTAAGGGGCGCGTCCAGTAAAATGAAGGGGGGGGGGGTGAACGGGGAAACATGTCCTATGAAGCGCATTTGATTTGTGAATATTTCAAAACTATAAAATAGCCGTTTTAGCCGCAAAGTAACGTTTTTATCCCATGTTAGCGAAATGTCTCCATTTTTGCCATAAATTGAAGTTTTCCTTGATTTTTGCAGAAAATTAGCTATTTTTACCTACTCAGCAGTGAATTAGCACTTTTTCTCACTTTGAGCTACAAGTACAGCGTTTTTCATTAATTTCAGCCACATTAATTAGTGATTTTTCTCAATATTGGCCGCAAATTAGCGGAGTATGAACTATTTTTGCCCCGTATTAACCATTTTTTATATAATTGTTTAACTTTTAGCTATGGACCGTTTTTTCTCAGTTTTAGGCCTGAAGTTGCCTTCAGAAACGACGGATTCATGTTTTCCTAAATTTTAGTGGCGAGTCATCGTTATTACTAAATTTTAGTCGTGAATAAGCGTTTTTCTCAATTTTAGCCGAGAATGAGCCGATTTGATCAGTTTACGAAACGATTCACGGACTAACTTTTCTCTATAGACTTTACCCGCAAGAATTATCGGATTTTTCACGATTTTTAGCCGCGAATTAATTAGCTAACCTTTTCAGTTGTGTTCGCGAAATAGGATTGTTCCAAGTTTAGCCGCTAATTAGCGCATTTGGCAATTTCATTAGTGAATTAGCAGTCGTTCTCGATTTTAGCCGTGGATTAGGGTTCGCCTCAATTTTAGCAGCTAATTAGCCATTCTTCTCTTCAGTCGTGAAATAGCATTTTTCGAAAAATTAGCTGCGAATTAGTGGCTTTTCACTTTTTTATCCGCGAATGGGCGATTTCTTGCAATTTCAGTCGCGAATTTGACATTTTTCTCAATTTTAGCCCCCGAATTAGTCTGTTTTTTCTATTGTTTAGCCTTAGCGGGTTTTCTTGCTTTTCTTAAGCCTTTTTTCGCCTTTTAGCGCTTGCAGAAAAGCAAAAACCGGGCTACGTCTGAATTTTACCAAAAAGAACAGCTAATTAGCGTTTTTTGTTCATTTTAGCCATTTGGAATCTATACACCACGAATCAGCGATTTTTTCTGAATTTCAGTCTAGATGTTTCTTCGAGATACCGCGAATGAACGCTATTCAACAGTATTAACCACGAATATTAGTATGCTTTTTCCCAACCATTTTGCGGCGTAATTGGCCGTGAGAACAGCATAGTAGTGCGTGCCTTCTCGTCTTTGTCCGCTTAAGGACCTAAAACAACTGGGGAGCTGCGCATTTTCCCCCCCCCCACTCCCCAAGTTACCAACGGAAGGCCGCATTTTTTCTCAATTCGTGCCTTCAGAATAGAGCTTTTGCAGGCTAAAATTAAGAAAAATACTTAGTAGCTACTTCGCGGCTAAAGTTTCCTTCCGCAGAAAAAGTACTAATTAGAGGCTAAAAGTATGGAAACGGCCATTTTTGACTTCTGAAGGCAAGCTCGTGGCTCAAACTGAGAAAAGGCGCTAATTCATAGAAAAGCAAAAAAAAAGGTTAAAATCAAGAATAAAAAGTGCTAATTCATGGTATGGCTCATTAGCAGCTAAAATTAGGGAAAACGCGAAATCACTGCCAAAATTCAGAAAGGCTCCTTCGGCTACGATTTTTCCCATGCATTACTTACTAACCCTCCAAGCATAAACGCTTCTAATAATTTAACGATGAAAAATCGATAATTCGTGGCTAATTCACCGATAAAATTAAGAAGGAGCGCTGAAGTAGAAAAAAAACAAACGCTAATTCGCTGTTTAAATGGAGAAAACGTTAAATTCGCGGCTTCTGAAGGTAACTTTGTGCCAGAAAGTCAACAAAACGCGAATCCATGCAAAAATCAGAAAAAGCTCTAGGTAACTTGCGACAAAATTGGGGGAAAACTGATTCGTGGCTGAAATGTAGACAAATCTATAATTTTAGCGGGTGAATCGAGAAAAAACACTAATGTGTGGTTAAAATAAAGATACATGGCTAATTGGGAGTTGATTTGAGAAAATTTGCTTATTCAAAGAAATTTGAGAAAATGGCGATTTATGGCAAAAATTGAGAAAATCGCTAACTTGCGGCAAAAATCGCAAATTCGTGGCTAAAATGGAGACAAATTGCTTGTTCACGGCTAATATGTGGGGAAATATGAAATTCACCGATACAATTCAGCAAGATCGCTATCTTCTCTGGAAAAAGTCGCTAGGAAAATGATCGCTAACTTGACTTTGGCTAAATGTAATTTGAAAAAGCCGTCGTTCGTTTTTCGCCAAATAATTTTTTTCAGTTAACCAAAACTGAAAAATGTTATAAATAGCAATAGCCCAAAAATTTGGTTTTGTTCAGGAAAAAATCTCAGAAATTGGGGTTTAAAGGAACCAAAAGTCGACGAATTAGGGTACTGAAAGAGCGAAAGTCCGTAAAATTGGTTTTTGAATGAGCAAAACACACGAAATTTGGGTTTGAATCAGCAAAACCCCGAAATTGGAATTTGAACGAGATGAATCCACCAGATTCAGTTTTTAATTAGCAAAATCTGTAAGAGTCAAAATGACGACATTTTGTTTTTGAAAGTGTCAAACGCTCGTGATAGTTTTTAAATCAGACTGTGAGTCTAATTTTCTGATTCGTCTGTCTGAATGTTCTCATGGGCATGGGTGGGGGAGGGTGAATTTTAGATTTTTGAGTGAAATGGAGGCATGACGTTGTGGTGGGAGTAATTTAGTCTGTAGATCCAGAAATGATAGTTGACTATTTATTGATGAGCGTTTGTTTTCATTGCCGGCGGCGGGATGAGCTTTGGCATCTCCTTGCCCCCGTATTCGTTGAATTGACGAACAAACTTGACCAGAGAGAGTTTATAACACGATAGATTATAATCGAGTCTGTTTTTTGTTTGTTTGTTTTTTTTCTTAACATACCTCAATTATTTTGCACTTTAAAAGACGGTCGATCCACACGAGTTAATACTGCAGCGAAAAAAGAGCTCGTGTAAGCGACTTTTACCACAAAAGTTTTATATTTGTTTATTCGCCCTTCCCTACTAGGGATGTTAAGTACAAATGTCAACTTTGTGCGCCAAACTGTTATAACTCAGCCATTCGTAAAAAAAACCACAAGCTAGGAACTGACGGGTTTGAATGATAATGAAAACTAGAAGTACATAAGAGTGGATCTAGACAAGGGATCGCCGTATTGCACTTTCTTTTTCTCAAACAACAACTACACCAGACCAACTACACTTTCCTATTTTAATTAGAGTAGGTATGTTCTTACAAACTGTCAATGAACTCGCCTAGAATATTTAAGTACATCGCTCTAGTCCTTAATTAGTTTAATAAATTTAGCTCTATTCGGTAAAAGGATTCTAGGAGGATGCGCACTCAGAGAATAAGACATAATTTGATTGGGACTTTTTATCGGTTTCGCGTCGATTAACTTTGATTCAGCAGTGGGTTGCGACGCGTCTTATTTAAATAGCTATAGGAGACGATTTTCAAGAACGATAGACGGGTGCTACGAAAGGCCAAAGGTAGATATAACACTGGTATTGAACTTTAGATGATTCAAAACCGTTCACCATATTAGACGTCCTTGCTCAAGAAGGTTCAGGGCCGATTAAATTAACTCACCCCCTCGGAATATTTTCCATCGAATAAATAAGAATAATTTTATTGTTCTATTGCCTATTATAGACCGCTCACATTAAGCTTATCGACATCGATAATTTGTGGGCTTTCACGAGCAAATTTCAGCAGAGAAAAAAGGAGAAAAATAAGGGCTTCCTAAAATAATTCAAAACTTCAAACGAATCAACTCAAACGAATAAGAAGAATTGAAATGTTATTTGTGCCTACCTTAAACGAATTATTGGTACGGTCTCCTGCTGGGCTATTAATCCTTGGAAGGTTTGCACCGACTGTATCGCCAACTCCCTTGAAGTCCGGTATACTTTCCCTCAATATAAGCCCCACCTATAGATCTCTTTTTTTTTTTTTTTTTTTTTTTTTTTTGTTCATTTCATTTTCATGTATTAAATAATTCAAATTCTTATTTAAAGCACTTATTAATCCAGTGGGGTTGTAACAGAAAAGTGAAACTCATTGAGACGAGATGATGAGATTGACTTTGACAGCTAAAATTTATTAACACATGGCTGTGAAATTCATTCTCATCTCGTCTCACAAGTGTTTTAAATTTTTCTATTACAACCCCCCCCCCCCTTTTTTTAATAGTCCAGTCAAATCGTATAAAAAAAATACCATACGTGGACAAAAATCTTGTCTTTGATTTTTTCACTTAATTCTATGTTTTTTGGGGTGAGGAACACGAATCTGAAGAGATCCAACACAATTTCCTTGTGCGTTTTGAGAAAATCGCGAAAAACTGATAATTTTTGGCACTTTTTTTTTGTTTTTCGCTTGCAACTCCTCAATGACGCATTCTACGGAAAATTGTCTCCTGTTCTTTTTTGAAGAGCATCAAGTTCTGCGTCGAATCACTTTTCTTTTGTCACAATTGACCCAGCCGTTTCGCCGGTATTGAATTTTTTTAAAATGGTCATTTTTAGTCGCTTTTGGCAAAAGTGTGTGAAAAAATAAAAGTAGTTCAACTATCAGTTGAGTGATGTAATCTCTGACGCTACCTATAATACTGGTGATATGTTGAGTTTTAACATTTGTGGACAAAGTTGGTGGGCATAGCCACTTTTTTTTTTAAAAAACAAAACCTAATTTCCTATTTTCATCGCCCTGAATAGAATATTTTCCGGGCCTTGAAAAATTTGGCAAATATGGTTTCTGTCTGTAAATTTCACCAGTCTTCACTGAAAAATAGTGCAATTTTCATCGATTTTGTTCGATAGTTATAGGCAAAAACTTTCGGCTGAAGAAAGGTGTTATTGGGAAATTACTCATATTGCGAATTTCCCACTGCGTTTTATTGCAACTTATCTGGTCTTTATAAAAACGCCATAGATGACTCCTTATAGGAAATTTAACGAGCTTTTAGATGAGTTTCTATAAAGTTTAGTCGAATGGATAGTTTTTGAGTTATAGGCCGAAATGTGACAAAAAACGTTTTTTTGCAGCAAATTTCAAATTGATTGACGTTATGGCCCAGTCTTATGTTAATCTTCAAATGAAATTTCATATAATAGGTCTGATAGAAAATTCAATCAGCTTTCAGATCATTTTTTATAGAAAAAAATTGGACTGCTAGTTCTCGAGCTTCTGGCAAAAATGTGCAGAAAAACGTTGTTTTTGGGCCGACTTTTTTCGCGTTTTTTGTCGCTAACTGATACCACTGATTTTTCCTGTAGGTTTCAAGGCTTTTCACTTATGTGAAATTCAATTCTGAAAAGTTTGATTTCTTGACATTTTTCGATTGAAACAGCCGTTTTTAAGTTGCAGCTGCCTTAGTCATTTTCATTAATTTTACCAAAAGTGGCTAAAAATGACCATTTCAAAAAATTAATACCGGTAAAACGGCTGGGTCAATTGTGACAAAAGAAAGAACGATTCGACGCAGAATTCAAGGCTTTTCAAAAGGTGAGAGGGTTACATTTTCCGTAGAATGCGTCATTAAGGAGTTATAAGCAAAAAACTGAAAAAAGTGCGACAAATGAGCAGTTTTTCGCGGTTTTCTCAAAACGCACAGGGAAATTTTGTTGGATTTCTTCAGATTCATGTTCCTCACCCCAAAAAATATAGAATAAAGTGAAGAAATCGAAGACGAGATTTTTGTCCACATGGAACTACCGTTTGACTGGACTATATGTACATACAGGGTGCGGCAGATAATGTGGACCACCCATTTTTCTCCGCTATTATTGATGATATTGGAATGGTGCTCGGAGTTATGTCCCCTTGATCTTAGGTGAGGATTTCATATTTCATAAAGTTAGGTCAAATTTGGGCCCTACCGGGGCTCAATAAAAATTTTTGGGCTACAGATATGAAATCCTCACCTAAGATCAAGGGGACATAACTCCGAGCACCATTCCAATATCATCAATAATAGCGGAGAAAAATGGGTGGTCCACATTATCTGCCGCACCCCGTATAAGACAATAAAGAATGTTGGACAATTGTTGGACCACAAATTGTAATGTCGTGCTCTATAAATCGGGAACAGACTGTACTCAGAACTCCAATTTTTTGGTAGGGCGTGGAAAATAAGAGCAGAGGCAGGCGCGGATCCAGGGTGGGGGGGGGGGTCTCGTAAAAGATTTTTTTTTTTCGCTATGAGAAGAGTAACGTGAAAAATACATATTGTAGTGTTTGATCACCATTAAACACGTGTTTAATTGTTTTGTTAAAAAAAATAAAAAAAACAGTTTTACGTTTTCTGTTTACTCGAACATAATCGTTCTATTTCAAATACGTAACATTGGCGCAGTAACGGTATGGATAACGTCGACCTTCCTTCGTTAATTGCAACGGCTGTGCGTGAAGCCTTGCTGGCACGATCCGAAGTTTTCGGCACGCACTCCACGACACCAGCTTCACCTTCAACTAGCTCCTCTACTCTTCAGCCCTTCGATGAAGAAAACGAGTCTTTCACATGTTACCTTCAGCGTCTTGACAATTTTCTTGACATGAAAGGCGTGGACAAATCCGATGAAACCGGTAACCGCAGGTGTGTACAATTCCTCATCAATTCTTTACCGGCAAAACTTTACCAAGTTCTTTCTTCCCTCACGACACCTGAACTCCCTAAAGATAAAAGCTTCGAAGAACTTTGTAAGATTTTAAGTTCTCATTTGTGTCCTTCCCCAAGTGAAATTTCTGAGCAGCATAAATTCGTCAGTCGTATTCAGGCAGAAGGAGAATCAATCGCTCACTATGTAGCTGATCTTAAACGTCTCTCTGTTCATTGCAATTTCCAATGTGATAGCTGCAACCGGTCGACCCTTAACACTCATTTGCGCTCGCAATTCGTTAGAGGTCTTCGTGTAAATTCAATTCGCGAACGTCTGTTACAAGAAAAAACTACAAAATTCGATCACTTGGTGACTCTTGCTCAATCTATTGAATTAAGTCAAACTGAAAGTAAAGAAATTCAACACCAAATTCACTCCACTACACAACCAGAATCCGTGTATAAGGTTTCTCGAAAGTTCCATCAATCCAGCCGAGGCTCGCAGCTCCCCGCTCAAAATAAAAATTGTCGCAATTGTGGGGGACCGTGGCCTCACAAAGGAAACTGCCCGGCTAAAGGGTTGCCATGCCATTCCTGTCAAAAACTAAATCACTTCGCATCGGTATGCCTATCCAAACCTGTCAAGTACATCGAAAATTCACCGCCGTCTGAAAACAATCCGGCCTCTTCTGACTCCCCAGTATTTTCTCTGTCTGCTCCCAAATCTGGACTCCCTGTTGCAAGAGTCAAGGTAAACAATGACTATCTCAATTTTGTAGTCGACACCGGCTGTGGCGTGAATATTATAGATGCTGAGCATTACGAATCCCTTCAACATCGTCCCTCACTTACCACAGACAACGTTAAACTATACCCCTACCAATCTCCCACACCTCTAAATATTCGTGGCAAATTTCAAGCAAAACTTTTACATCGCCGTCGCTCCGTTTACACGGACATATACGTCTCGCAAAACAAAGGCATCTCCTTATTGGGCCTTCCCACAGCCCAAAAATTAAATCACATACAATTTACGTTCTCGATTACCCATGCAAACGACATTTTCGAAACATTTCCCAACCTGTTTCAAGGAGTTGGAAAATTAAAAAATAAGCAAATAAAACTACACATTGACCCTTCAGTTCGACCCGTTGTGAACCAGCACCGCAGGATTCCAATACATCTCCGTTCGGCTGTTGAAGACGAAATCAAACGTCTCGAAGCTGCAGACATTATCGAGACAGTGAAAGGGCCAACTCCATGGGTTTCCCCAGTGGTTCTCGTCCCAAAACCAAATAATCCTAATGTAATGCGTCTCTGTGTAGATATGAGAGCCCCTAACAAAGCAATTCTTCGAGAACGCCATATTATGCCGACAATGGACGACCTTTCAAGCGAACTAGCAGGCTCCACAGTCTTCTCTAAATTGGACCTCAATGACGGTTATCATCAGTGTGAATTGAATGAAAACTCAAGGCACATCACTACTTTTTCTACACACCTCGGACTCCGCCGTTACAAACGACTAAGTTTTGGAATTTCTTCGGCCGCAGAACATTTTCAAGACGCGATTCGTCAAGTAATTCAAGGTATTCCTGGTGCATTGAATATCAGTGACGATATTCTTGTTTTCGGTAAAACTTTTCCTGATCACGATCGGGCCCTGCTCGCTGTTCTCGAAGCATTACAAACCAATGGTCTCACGCTTAATCAAAAGAAATGTTTGTTTAGAGTCCCCGAAATAGGCTTCTTTGGTCACGTTTTCTCAAAAGATGGAATTCGCCCGGACCCTGCAAAAATCAAAGACTTTCTACAACTTGAAGCTCCAACTAATGCCAGTGAAGTTCGTTCTATCCTTGGTATGATAAACTATTGTGGTCGTTTTATTCCTAATCTTGCTTCTTTGACTGAGCCATTACGTTTATTAACACGCAAAAACACAAAATTCCTTTGGGGTCCCACAGAAGCGTCTGCCCTGCAAGCTCTTAAGGGCGCTATTAGCAGCAATATTCAAAACTCTTATTTTGACATTAAAAAGACCACTAATCTAATTGTTGACGCTGGCCCCTCGGGTCTGGGGGCCATTCTTGCTCAACCCACGGAGAGAAGCAACAACATAATAGCATGTGCAAGCACTACGTTAACTTCAACTCAGGCCAGGTATTCTCAAATTGAAAAAGAAATGCTGGCAATATTATGGGCCATTGAACACTTCAAGATTTACTTACAAGGCAGTCATTTTGTTGTACTTTCCGATCATAAGCCTCTCATAAGCCTCCTGAGCAGCACTAAACCCATATTATCTCCACGTCTCGAGCGGATGATTTTCAAACTACAGGGTTTCCAGTTCACTATTCAGCACACTCCTGGCACGACCAACCCTTCCGACTTTTTCTCACGTCATCCAAAATCCCGAGATGAATGCTTTCCAGCAGCTGAATCACACATTAACTGCATAACACAATTGACTCTCCCGAAGGCACTATCCAGAGGTAGTGTAGTTGAAGCAACTAATCGAGATGACACATTGCAGAAAGTCATAACAGCTCTTCAAACCGATTTATGGAGAAATTCTGATGTTAATGACCTGTCTCTCATGCCATTTTATAAAGTCAGGCACGAGTTAGCTGTCACTGAAGATGGTATCCTTCTTCGAGGGAATCGAATAGTTATCCCAGATGAACTTCGGTCCGTTACCATAAAATTGGCTCACACGGGGCACCAAGGCATTGTGAAAACGAAAGAGCTCTTAAGGTCAAAAGTATGGTTCCCAAACATGGATAACACAGTTATCGATCTAATAAAATCGTGCATTCCATGTTTGGCTGCACAAAATTCCACTCAGCCTGCTCCACTCCTTCCTTCTCAACTACCGCCAGCGCCCTGGCATACTGTCGCTGTAGATTTCGCAGGGCCATTTCCTAATGGAAGGTATCTCATGGCACTTATCGACGAATATTCACGATTCCCAATGGTTGCTCTCCTTTCCAGTCTGACTACTGAAAAAGTTTTGTCTCAATTATCTGTATGGTTTTCAATTTTTGGTTTCCCGTCAGTCGTAAAAACTGACAACGGACCTCCTTTTAACTCCCGTCATTTTTCACAAAAGATCAGTGATTATGGCATACACCATCGGAAAATTACGCCATATTGGCCCCAAGCCAACGGAAATGTCGAACGCTTTATGAGAACCATAACAAAATACGTTAAATCCATGGCAGCGGAAGGAAAAACCTGGGACACATCCATTGACACCTTTTTGCTCATGTATAGATCAACTCCCCACTCGACCACTGGTGTAGCCTCGGCGGAAGCAATTTTCAAATATAATTTCAAGACAGTATACTGCCGTCCATTGCGAATTCCAATTCTTCGGATAATCTCCTACGGACAAAAGATTGTGAATCAAAGAAAAAGATGAAGACCTATGCTGACGAACACCGCCATTCGATTTCCACAGGAGACCGTGTTCTTCTTAAACAAACACGTCTCAACAAGACCACCACTTCTTTCGACCCTATACCCTTCACAGTGGACTCAGTTAAGGCGGGGTTTCAGGCGGGTCTCCTCGACCCCTTCCCAGTCACCCCTCGCCTAAACTTCGCACATAAATTTTGGCTCCATTCCTGCATCAATATTCGATTTCAACGTCTCATTTTAATCTTCAGGAAGTTCTACAGTGACGTTAGATCTTGCTTTTCCAGATTTCATCCCTAAAATTACCTTAAAACACATTCAAGTTGTAAAGTGATTTGGGGTTATTTTAGGGATAAAATTTGAAAAAGCAAGATCTAACGTCACTGTAGAACTTCCTGAAGATTAAAATGAGACGTTGAAATCGAATATTGACGCAGAAATGGAGCCAAAATTTATGTGCGAAGTTTAGGCGAGGGGCGACTGGGAAGGGGTCGAGGAAACCCGCCTGAAACCCCCCCTTAAGGGAACGATGATAACTGCAAAAAGAAGCGACGGGAAAGTTACCCGCAACGTGTCACTTTTTAAAAAAATACCGGAAGTCAAAGCACCTGTTTTAGGATCGACGGATCAACCGACACCAGTTTTGGAATCGTTGGAACTGTTACCATCTGTCAATACGTCGACCTCAGTCCAGGACAACACAGAAAATAACTCGATTCATGAAACTAGTCAATCGCCATCAAGTTTCGCTGACACAAGAAACGAACAAGTTCAAGACTTCCAAATACCTTCAAGACCGTTGAGAAACAGAAGACCTCCAAGGTGGTTGGATGACTACGTCCTCTAGAAGAAGGGAGAGATGTAGTGTTTCATCACCATTAAACACGTGTTTAATTGTTTTGTTAAAAAAAATAAAAAAAACAGTTTTACGTTTTCTGTTTACTCGAACATAATCGTTCTATTTCAAATACGTAACACATATAATAATTATGTAATAAATTATTAAAATAATCATAGTTCCTCGTGGGTAAACAATGAGGCCCGGCGCACACTAGGAGAAAAAAGACGCCGACGCGCGCGTCAGCGTCCGACTCGTGTAGTAAAAACACATAGAACTCTATGGGGCCTTTCACATTGGACGCGTACGCGAGAGTCGTCTCGGCGTCTTTTTTCTCTTGTGCGCCGGGCCTTAATATCACTCGATAGCACGGTAAGCAAAAACTTGGTTTATGTTTATTTTCTGAAAGTTTGGCCAAATACAAGCGCAGTGAGGTGTGGCAGTTACTCATCGTCAATCAGTCAGTGGGCGCGCACCCGGCCATGCCGAATCAGAAGCGCCAAAAGCCACGAAAGGCTTATACCAGGGGCTGATCAGGTCTGAATCCTAGGGTGGGGGGGGGGGGTTAATGCCGATGACCTCTCACCTTTCAATTTTGGGATTATGTTTCAAGACAAGTAAGGGTGTACAGTACACCTATATGCGGTATTAGTCCAGTCAAATTAGGGTTTTACCCTACTAATTACCGGTTACCGACGTTAGGGAGTCCCAGGACTCCAGAAGTACCAGAAAATCAAGTTTAGCGCATAAATTATCGTTTTCTGGAAGCAAAATGGTAAGTTTTTTGATAGAAAATCTAGAATAGAGGGCATCGAAATTTTCAACTGTGGCGGAGGGGCTTGAAAAAGTTGGGTAAGCTAATGGAAAGAAGGTTGATGGCCTGAAATGAAGCTCACGGAGCGTAGATTGGTCGGAAACAGGTGATTTTAAGACTTTCAACCAGGGGCGCAGCCAGCCCGTGATCAAGGGGTGGGCAACCAGCCCGGCACAGATCCAGAGTTTGGGGTGGGGGGGGGGCACGTCTTGAGAAAAAGTGCTCGTTCGCGGATGAAATCCATGAAAAGGACATTTTGCGGCTAGTACTCAGGGAAAACACCCATTCACGGCTAGAATTGAGAATAGCGCTGATTCTCGGTTGAAATTGAGAAAACACGCCAATTTGCGGTTTCGCGATCCAAAGTCCGGGTCGAAATTTAGAAAATGCGCTAACTCACGGTTTACAGTGCTCTTTTCACAGCTAAAATTGACATAAAAAAATTGCTCGTTCAATGTAGAATTGAGAAAAATCGCTCATTTGCGACTAAAATTGAGGATAAACGCCAATTCACAGCTAGGAAATTCAAGCAGGAAAAATTGAGAGAAGGCACCGGTTCGTGGTTTCTCAAACCAATATCTCGGTGAACATTGCAAAAAAGTGCTAATTGACTGTTTAATTATACATGCATATAGCAAGTTTGTGGGTACAATCGAGAAAAAGCGCGACCTAGGGCATACATTTTTGAAAAAGTTTTCAAAAATTTCAAGGTTCGCAATGCAATGTCCGGAGCATAATTAATGAAATTCGCTATTATGCGGATTATGTGGACCTTTTCACTGCTGAAATTGCTCGAAAAATTGGTCAAGGCCAAATTGAGATTAAAGCACTAATTTGCGGCTAAAATTGAGTGGAAACGAATCGGCAAAATTATTGTCACCGTTTGTTGTTGATTGGTGGAATTGTCGTAGCTAAAATTGAAAAATAGGGTTCGTTCACGGGTTAAATTGAGGAGAAACTGCTCTTTTGAGGCTGAAATTGACAGAACGCACCTATTCGCGGTTTATAGGAGATGCCCAGTGCTGGCCGTAATAACCCCAGTAGCACAAAACGTGTATCCAACGAAACTAACGTTAGCAAAACGAACGAGGCGAACGTTTTTTAGGTTTTTTACGTTACATAATAAGGTTAGAGCAACGTTGAAACGATTTGTATCGGGGTCGGGCGCGATCTTGAAATTGTAACACTGTCGTCAAAACCCGCCCCCTTCCGGTCGTTCGATGAACGTTAGGTTAACGTTGTAATCCAAACCTATCATGGTTTGCCAAGTGGAGCTTTGGTGCGTTCGTTTCTACGTGAAAACGAACGTTCAGCGAACGCTTTAACGTTAAGGTTAAACGTTTGGTGAACGTTCAAGGAACGTTTTTGTGCTACTGGGGAAATGCGTTATTTCCCCCAGACGGTTTTTTGAGACCTTTTTACGGCTAAAATGAAGAAAATGGGCTAGTTAGAGGTAGAATTGAGAAAAAACACACAGTTTCAGCTAAAATTTAGGGCCGATGCACACGAGCGATAAGTGTCGCGTGGTCGTCGCGACAATTATCGCTGCGACCATTTATTTTTCGATGCACACGAGCGATAAGTGTCGCAGTGACCGGCGATATTTACCGCCGCGACAGTTTCATAATTATGTTTGCGTAGCAACGGCGCATACACCCAATACCCAGACAGTTTTTCGCTAGCTATCGTTCGCAATGGACCCCCGGACAACGCAAAAAGAAAGTTATACCTTCAAGTTTAGCTTACAAGTACCTCATTAGGAAATTAGGATCAAACAGAAAGTACTGGGTTCATCCGTACAACCTTGAAAGATCCTTGAAGGAGGCTTTCAATTCATGCTTTAATGGACCTCAGACAAGACAATGAAAACATTTTCAATTACTTTCGGATAATATTTATTGATATAATATATATTGATATTTATATATATAATATTTATTGATATTTATTAATATTAATCTTTATTTATAAGTAACATACAAATAACATCCGCCAGTGAAACCCAAATTTATCGGGCTTTCGACAGCTATAATTTTCTCTGCTATGGTGAATGTGGCAGTCACCGTTGAGTTTGGGCTTTCGATATAGGATTTGGGCTATCGAAGTAACGTGTATAGTCACTGAAAGCCTCTCTCATAGAAGCATAATAATATCATGCGCATGGGTCACGAATAAATTATAACCGAATTTAGTGGGTCGCGAGCCGCAAAAGGTTGAAAACCACTGCTCTAGTGTGTAGAGGCTGTTATATTGTTGATTTATAACAAGAAACATTACCGGCAGACAAATTTGTTTTCTTTTTTTTTTTTGTGGAATGACATACCACGATAGTCTGGAGCCGCCTTTAGGTTAAGAATGACTCCTAGGCGGAACACAGCGTAAGCTAATCCGCCACTCCACCAGGGCCACAAATGACGATAATTGTGCTACACGGGCTGTATAAGTTAAACGTGAAGAAACAGTAAAAAATAAAATAAAACACTCCTCTGCTTAAGCCATTTAGAGTCTCGTCACTCATACGGTACCTCAAATCGTGGCAGAGATACCCAGGAAAAGGAAAAAGCTCTCTCACACGTAATCGACAGCCGTCAGTCGATATAGATACTCATAGAACGACGTGAGGTATTTCTCTGTCACATCAGCCATTAAGAGGTGCCAAAGGTGGCTCCAAACATGCGGTATTCGCCGAGCACCGAGCAGATGCTCATCGATTTCCTACTGGTGTGGAGGGGTGCTCGGTACTTGGCCAGTGTCGGTTTTTGACCACTTCAAAGGAGACGAATATAGGAGGCTAGCGATGCGCGGAACGAACTCTGAATGTGTGGATCAACGAACTCGCCACTCGCCGATGACCTAGACGAGTAGCTCGGCATTCGCCTAGTTGCTCGGTGCTCGGCGAAAACCGCATGTGTGGAGCCGCCTCAACATTGTGGAATTACTAGGAATTGACGCTCTTTTATATGCTGTCTGGTAAGATTTTGTAGGGAGTTTTTTCAACTACGGGGGGCCGATAGTGCGCCCGATATGCCAGTACTGTTGATCTGCATTGGGCTCAGCTATAGCAAAACGCAAATAAAGAGAGACCTAGTAGAATAGAGCGCTTCGCCTCATAACGGGTGCACCAAAGTTCGCCAAAAACACTGTTCTCCACAACCATCTAACACCTGGACGCCAGAGGGAGCCGGACCTGCTCAACTGAACGGTGATCTTATTGTCTGATTTAATCATTGTTACCTAATTATGAATTGTTACCTAATTTATTAACTGTTAAATTGACAACTTGGAAGTGTTATTGGTCAGAAACCCTCCCTCAAGTTTTATTATAGTACTCCTGCACAAAATTAAGACCCCCAATCCCTAGTAAGCCCATCACATAGTATTGTAATACTGCAAGTATTTAAAAAATAAATAAATAAATATAAAAGTAGAAAGGTATACATATATTTTCACCCCCTAGCATTCGGAACTGAAAAAGATTGCGATATCCCACGGACCAGCAAGGCCAATGAGAGATTGCGAACCCTAGCAGAGTAGTAGTGATGCAGCAAGTCTTTGGAGAATACAGTTAATATCCCCTAGTAGGTAGGGCCTATTTGTACCCCCAGAATGGTGCTGCGTTCACCTGGTATAAAAGCTAGGTTTTCAAGTATTGAGTGGTGAAAATAAAGTCGCGCGACCCACAGGAACTTGCGACAGCTTCTCGAGTGTCGCCAGCGATAATTGTTCGCCGCGACACGTGTGCATTGCCAATTGAATTATATGTTTCTGTATGGTCGCGGCGATAAGTGTCGCAATGACCGCGCGACACTGGTCGCCGCGGCACGTGTGCATTGCCCCATTGAATTATATGTTTCTCTGCGGTCGCGGCGATAATTGTCGCGGCGACCGCGCGACACTTATCGCTCGTGTGCACCGGGCCTAAGGAAAAACGTCAATTCGAGGCTACAAATAGTGCTCATTCGGGGGGATTCTGTGCAACTTCTCTTGAGGTAAAACTGCGGATCCACGCCAGTGGGCAGCTTTACTGGCGAAAATAACAGATGCATAATTGCCTTTTTGCAGGCTTATAACAGTATCTGGAGGTTGGAATCGCGTCAATTCACGGTCATCGGAGACTAAATTTGCACAGGAACTGCCACTATCCGTTAAAAAATAAAATATATGCTGGAAAACTGTCGTTTGAAGCCTTCTATTTCGGATTTTATGTCGAAAAACTGAAATTTCCCTCCCCAAAGTGATACTTTTGGAGCTATACTTTAAATTTTAGACCTGACACGGTAAATAGAGCTGGCAGTTACTCTCCCATCATATGTCTGTAAGGCACAGCGGTCAAAACACCGTTTGAGCTAACCCAGACACGAAATTGCTGCCAAACCTTGCGAAAATGGGATTTTAGTGCGAAAAATCATCAAAATCGGTTTCCAAGTTAAGCCGTCCCTCAAAATCGGTTTGTCAGCAACCGATGAGCGAAAATGTGTTGTTTTTTTAGTAAGAAAAATCCGCAAAATTTGTTTTATGGAGCGAAATACAATAAATTTGTGTTTCTGTTAGCCAGATCAGGGAAAATGTTTTTGGAATTTTGGGGGTGGGCAGCTGCCCCACGATATCTGCGTTTTTGATTCTAGGGGAGGGCAACTGCGCACCCCTGCCCCCCGCTGGCTACGCCCATGCTTTCAACATTTTGCCCGAAGGGTTTTTATCGTGCTCCGTATTGGTCGTGGAAAACCAATGTATTCACGAAAGGCATTTACTACTATGAATTTCGACGTTTTTAGTTAATTTGCTATTATGTATTCGACAAAAATTACCACTCAGTGTGAGTCTCTACCTTAATTTAGCCATTTCTGCACAATAATCCCTAATTTACTAATAACGTAATAATAATAATCTGTACTAACGTACTAATAATTCCTAATTAACTAATAACTCTGTTCAACAGCCAGCTGCCGAAGCGATATCTTTTGATGCTTTGGTGAGCGTTCACATTCAGTTCCATTCAAATGACCGCTTCACATGAGGCTTTAATGATTTTTAGCGTGTTGAAAATCGCAAGGATCGTTTGAACAATTTTGCTGGTGAAACCACTGAAGGGTAAAGCACTCTTTTTTCTCAAAAAGAGAATTCATTTCTGCCAAAAAGTCGCTTATTATTTTTTTTATAAGCTCGTGGGTAATTTTCATGAGTTTCCACCAAAATTTCCCCGTAGAAACTTCAGAAGGACCGAAAACCTGAGTTTTTCCCCCTTTTAGCTCGAAATGAACGCAGTCTACGGCCCGTAAAACTGGATTTTCCTATAGCGGCGCAAAACGCTTGGCGAGCGCAGGCGCAGCGAGTTTTACATTTATTCCTAGTAACTACATGTTCAATTTTTAACTGGGAACAATTTAAATAACGCTGCGCAGAGTGTTTTGCGCTTATAGAAAAATCCGGCTCAAAACATTGCAGCGCTGACTTTCCTTTAGAATTCAAACAACCCTGTACATTTATGGACCAGCTGATAATACTGGAGGGCAATGTGACGGCTTATGAATAGGTTATAATATGACTGTCCATCAACGATATAACCTGGATTGCTCACAGACGACTGGAGGGGCGTGGAGGGGGCAGGTCGTCCCCTGGTAAACAATCACCCCGTCCCTTCTCCTTGTGTAGTTATGGCAATATGGCACTTATTTTGAAACTCCACCCCTCTCATCCACTATGGGAGCTTATTTGATGGCTATTATCAGCTGGTCTTTATCAGCAGTGATGAGCAATCCAGTTCTTTTATATATCGTTGCTGTCCATTAATATAAATAAATTCAAAAATGAAAACCTCCCTTTCTGATCAGTGATGAACTTTTTTTTAGTTTTATCCAACGATATACAGGGTGGTCGGTTTTGAGTAGCAAAAAAAAAAAATGGGTAATAGTACACCAAAAATGGGATAGAAAGTCCTATTCGGATAGTGGCCTATCTCTTTTTGTTTTTGAGTAATAATTTTTCTAGTGATTTTTAGGCGCAACTGTATTTTTCAACGAAAAACTGTTATTTCTCAGCTTCTACTTCACTTTTTTTTCAAAAGTAATGGCAGTTTCGTAATCTACGGAAAATTTCCGTAGAAATTCCGCCGTCCGTGCCCTTGGCGAAGTATCTTCCTGGTTTGACCTCCAAACCGCATCCAAGGCAAATTGTTTGCTCGAAGCATTGAGTGATTCTTCATTAATAATAACATTGGTCTGCGTTGCCGACGTTTTGCGTTGTGCTGCAGGATTCAACCTTGAATTTGGACTCAGCCAATTCAAAATTCAAGAGGTTATTGGTTGTTAGAAGAATAAGCGAAGCCAGGACCAAACACAGTGGCGGCGGAAGTGGGGTTCAGGGAGAGCGAATGCTCCCCCAATGGTCAGGTTAGGGGGAGCGGTGCTCCCCCTGAATCGCAAAAGAGAATGGGTTCACTTTAAAGTCGCTTCTCTAAGAATAGATCGATCCACAACAAATTAATTATAAGAGCGTATGCGTATACAACTTCCTCTTTTTTCTGGCAGACTTCCTTTCGCACTGCAGTGAGGCTAAAGCTAGAGCGACTACAGAGTTCTGGACGAAGGAGGGGGGGAGGGTTTATTGCGAATGGGACAATAGGGCGGAATTTTGTTTTTGATGCAGCGAAACCCACCAAATTGAGCTTTTTCGGGTGAGTCAGACATGTGAAAATGGTTTTTAATGAGCCAACGCCACGAAATGTTGTTCTTTCGTGGAGCCAGACCCGCGAGATTAGTTTTGTGAATAAACCAGCTCGGAAGAAGCTGGAACCTTAAAATTGACTTTTTGAGTGGGCCACACCTACGACATTGTCTTTTCGGACCAACCCCGCAAAATTGCGCCTTTTAGGGAGTCAAACATGCGAAATTTATTTATTTATTTTTTTTTTCATGTTCAAAAACTGCGAAATTGGGTTTTTTGAATGCGCTTGTCCACAAAACTTTAAAAGGCCGTACCATCGAAACTGGCTTATTGACGCAGTCCTGTGAAATTGGCTTTTTGGGTAAGAGAAACCGGTGAAATTGGGTATTGTGAGATCTAAACCCACAAAATTGGACTTTTTACAGCGCCAAGTCACTGAATGTGGGTTCGAAGCTATAGTGAAAACCGCAATTTCTAGCCATCGGTGTGAACGAGACCACGAAGAAGAGGAAGGTGACTCGGGAATCAACTGTTTAGTCTCCCAGGTGGGCTTTTTGGGTGAGCGAAGCCCGTGAAATTGGGTTCTGCGATATCCAAGTCGGTAAAATTTGGGTTTTGGTAAGGCTAACCCTTCGAAAATGATTTTTTGAAGAGCCAAATCGGAATTTGGGTTTAAATAAGTAGTGAAAAAGCATTTCAGGGACTCTAGTGTACCGATAAAAGACGGGGCGAGGGGGACAAAGCGCCTCCGAGCGTACTTCGGGGCCCTCGAAAACCTTATAGATGAAATAATGAAGTGATGCTTCAGGTTGATAAGGTGTGAAAGTCTAGCAATAATATGTAGTAGTCAGCACGGACTTTTGAGAAAAACCGCTAATTCGTGACTAAAAATTTGACCAAAAGCGCTCATACACAAATAAAATTGTAAAAAGCGCTGACTCGCGCCTGAAATTGAGAAAAAGTGCTCTTCGGTAGCTAACGTTGAGAAAAACGCAAATTCCTAGTTTTAATTGAGATGAAGCGCTGCGATTTGCGGCTATAAAAGTTCAAATAAAGTGCTAATTGACAGGTGAAGTCGAGAAAACTTCAATTCGCCGATTCTTGAGGCAACGTTCATCATGGACTGAAAACTTCAATAATAAAACATGTTGCCGGGGCGCTGTTGCAGCCGCTGACTGCCCTAATCAATGCAAGTATTCAAACCATGACTTTTCCTAGTACTTTGAAAATTGCAGTAGTAATACCCCTATTCAAAGGAGGAGATAGAGGAGTTCTCACGAACTATAGGCCAATCTCGTTGCTCCCTATAATAACAAAAGTGGTTGAAAAATTATTGAAGAGGCAGATTGTTTCTCATTTGACAGAAAACAACTTCGGGCCAGCCAATTCGGGTTTCAATGTAACAAGAGTACAAATGACGCTATATTAAAATTTATTGAGCTTATAACAAATTCATTCGAAAAAAATGAGCACACTCTTGCCACCTTCCTGGATATTCGAAAAGCTTTTGATTGCGTCAGCCACGACATATTGTTAAAAAAACTTGAGAAATATACATTTTCTCAATCAGCAATTGCGTTGATAAGTTCTTACTTGAGTGAAAGAAGGCAAATTGTTAAGATAAATTACTGTTATTAAGATTTTGAGCTCCTGATTACTGGGGTGCCACAAGGTTCCGTGCTGGGGCCTTTTTGATCTTTTTGATCGTGGGGGATTTTTGATCTTTATTAATGACCTACCTTTGTTTTTAAATAATTTGTCAAAACTGGTTACGTTTGCTGACGATACGACATCAGTGGTGTCAAAGCAGATTCCGGTGGGGATTAGCAGGAGTGTAACTGCGAAGCTATGCATAAAATATCGGCTTGGCTGGTGATGAACGGCTTGTGCCTTAATGAGGAAAAGACGTTCACCGTACATTTTTGTACCAGTTGGCGGTGTAAAAGCGATACTCGGTCTGTAAAGTTCTTGGGAGTATACACTGACTCGAGACTTGGGTGGGGTGCCCATGGCGAGTATCTGATCAAAAAATTGGGTAGCATGGTTTTCTTGTTTAGAAATTTGAAGGACGTTGTCTCAGAGGAGGCTATAAAATGTGCCTATTTTTTCATGCTTCCAGACATACCTTGCTTACGGCATTTTAGCTTGGGGTCATTCCCCAATTATGGAAAATATTTTTTAAATTCAAAGAAGAGTAGTGCGGGTCATGGGTGGTGTATACATTACAGGGAGGACTGCAAACATGTTTTCAAAAGTATGAAAATTTTAACATTACCGGGCATTTATATGTATTTTAGAATGTTTAATGTATATTCACAAAAATCAGGGCAGGTTTGAAAAAGTAAATGAGAGTCATAATTATTATACAAGAAACTGCAATAATTTAACTGTTAAATATAACCGTCTAGCGCGGAGCCAAAATTCCGAAAATTATTGGGCAATAAAATTGTACAACTGTGTTTCTCCTGAGCTAAAGACTCTTAAACCAAACAGCTTCAAGTTGCAAATAAGACATAAGTTAATACAGATAAATATATAAAAAAAAGACACAGATACAGATAAAGATAAAAATAAAATAAATTAAAAAAAAATAGCTGTATTTTATTGCTTGTATTTTTAATTAAAATGTTTCACTGGCTCTGTTTTTACGACGCGGTGCGTTTCCACAGCTAAGGCGCGTCTACATAAGACGCAAGAAATCGTGGGCAGTACCCAAGAAAAAAAAATACACAACACATGGCTTAACAGTATTTCTGATCGTTGCTATTGACTACTTCACTGCTTTCTGGGTTCTTCAATGCGTCCAGTCTACGCGTTCTTGCATCTTATGTGGATGGGCCTTAAGAGTATATATGTATACTAACTATATACATATACACACTTTGAGGTGGGACCTCTGCATCTTTTTGAACGCCCCCCCCCCCTTTGGAAAAATCCTGGATCTGCGCCTGAGCAGAGAAGGCTAGCGTCATCAATTTTGTTCCTATAATCCTATTGTGTTAACCATTAAGGCCTATTTTCACCAACAAAATTGATCGTGATTAGTTGCTAATAGCGACCCATATGAATTCTGATATAAGTGTTTACATTGTAATCGTGATTAGTTGTTGATCGTGGTTTAAGAAGTTGATGAAATCGGGCCTAAAACTCTTAATTGCATTAGGAGTTTTGAGTCTCTTTTTTTATTATTCTTAGCGTAGAACTCACGTGATTAGTTAGTGCAGTGAGCATTGTCTCCTAAAGCTCAAATAAAAGTGTGGGTGAGAGAGAAAGAGAGTGAGCGAGTGGGAGTGAAGGCGAGTGATCGAAGGACAGCCAATATGGTACAATGTTGTGTAGGCAATAAATAATCACAACCTTTGCAAGACCGTTTATTAACGAGACACTCGACAAAGCAACTCATAATAATTATAAAAAGTGGTGTGTAATCGCATTTAATAAAAGTTAAATGTCCAGAAATGCGGTTTAGCCTGTGCACACCCAAAGTTGCCTCTTTGTCCTTATTGCAGCTGCATAACTATTTCGGGGCAGTGGTGTGTTATTAATTCTGCCTCTGTCTCAACTTAAACGAGAAGATGAAAGAGTTTCAAGACGAGAGAAGGATGATTAATTATTTTTTTCCTGCAACTTTCTGGTTATTGGGACAGAACATCTGTAAACTATAGGCCTATTTTATTTGAGTGCAATTTTTACAATAAAGACCTGTTTTAACTGTTCAATCTGATTGCTCAATTTGACAGAAGACATTTCACTGAATGGCTCAGGCATCACGTTCAATCATAAATTTGATGGACCAAGACCGTGGAACAGATGTTTACACGTTTTATTTTCATACAATCCTTTGAGCGCAGTAAGATTGAATTGATTGAGCAATTTGGCAAAAAGATTGAACCGCGTAAACGCGGCAACGCAGAGGTAGTCAAGGAAAAACAACAATTTAATCTTTATAGGATAGGCGCGAGACCAGTGGCGGCGGAAGTATTTTGGTTCAGGGGGGGGGGGGCGGAAATTAAGGCTATCCCCCTACCCTTCCCGACCATAACCTTCACTACCATCCCATCCTTAGTTTTCATCAATAGAAAGGTGAAGTGTAGTGTACTTCTCAATTTTAAGTAAATAGAGGAGGCAAGGTATTGTATGGAGGTGCTCAGTAGTTTTGAATTTTCAGCATTTTGGGAATGATTTGAATGTGGTCTGATTCTTGATAGGTTTTTGACTAATAACTTTTTTTTTTAATCCTACATGATATTAAAACCGAATTTTACAGCCACGAATGAGTCCCAAAAGTGTCTCTTTTCATGCCTAGGAGGTAAAGTATTTTTCACGCGACATGCTCCGAAAGTAGTCATTTTCTGTACCCAAAAATGTCTGGGAAATTGACCATTACCGCATAGTGACATTTGAGAAATTTTCTGTACTAGTCCAGAAAATATTTTCCGTCCTAGTACGGAAAGTAAATGAATTCGGGTTATAGCCTCGTTTAAGGTCTTCTTGAACTAACACGCGAGAAGTCAGTGGTCAGTTTGCCAAAGTCCTTCACAACAAAAACCAGGAATTCCAATCGAGGAAAGTAGGTGGATAGTATTTTAGAAAAAACTTAAATCAATTTCTTTTCTTACCAAGGGGAATGAAACACTGCTGGATACACAAAAATACTTGACACAAACACCGACACCGGCTCTCTCACCTCACTTGTTCCAATTCCACTCAAGAAACCAAATCTTCCTGGTTTTATAACCTCGTTCGGAGGTTCTCTTCAGTGTCACTGGTCAACCCCCTATTTTGCAGCTTCCACGTTACATTTAATCTCAACGTTTTAAATAATTTCATCATTTCCTTGTTGTCGCGTGAAAAAAGTCGTACATCACTCGTAGGGAGGGGATTTACCTACTCGTTTTTTTTTTAGCGGGCTTGGCCTCCGCCTCGCCCGGCAAATGGAAAAACTCGCATGTAATAACCCCCTTCCTGGACTTGTAATGTAATATACTATTACCGCCGCAAATTTTACGGCCTAGGCTCTAAAGAGATTTTTACGGACTGTGCTTCATATACTTGCGTTGAAGTGCTGTGCACTTTACGAATTAAAAAGCTTGAAACAACTGAGTAAGGTTATCAGCTGTTCAGTTAGAGAACCTATAGTTACACACAGGTACCGACAACATCCGCCATATGTGATCCTTTAGAGTGGGGAGGGCTTGTGATTGGCTGGTGAGCGTAACCCACACGACCGCAGCAGCGAATGAGAGATATCGAATCCATTTGATCCGCATATGGACCAAACATGGCATAATTATATGAGAGATTCCAAATCTATTTGATCCACATATGGCGGGGAGACCAAATATGGCGACTGTCAGTACTCGTAGGATCTTATAGAGCCTTAGTTCAGTGACATTATCTAAACATGGAATAACTTTTTCGTATTGCCATTTGCCATCAAATTTCAAATCTTATCCTGTTTTCAATATTAATGTCCTAAAGAAGCCCTAAGCCCTAGAAAATCTAGTTGGTAAAGATCAAAGAAAGTTGCATTTTCATGAAACTGTTTCTCTAGTGGAAACAAGATGTTTCAGTTTCAAGAAACTAACTAATTCGAGTAAAGACGTTCACCAAGGCAAGTAGAAACAGAGGAGTACCCTCACTGGAGGCAATCAGGCCCGGATCTTGCTTTTTGCCGCCCCGAGGCTAATTTAATTTTGCCGCCCTATGCGGCTGTCACCCCCCCCCGCCCCTACTGCCATTTCCACCAATACTTGTAGTGCCAAGCATGAGCATGTAACAAGAAAATGGATTATACAAGTATTAGAAGGAAACTATACATTTCTTCAACCTGGCGGAAAAAACCTCAAGATGTCGGGAACCCCAGAAAGACGAATCTTGGATAGTGATGCACGCGAATGACGTTGGGGGTTTAGACCCCCACGACAGCTGACGTTAGCCGCGAAATTGCAACATTTGGGAGCTTAATAGCTTTCCCCAAAATTAATTGTTTGGGTTAGAATTGTAATTTTCGTAACACTAAATTGAAATTTCCTTGGCTTTATTTTCGCGAAATTTGAGTTTTGGGGCTAAATCGAGAGTGTTCGCGAAAATGGATGTTTCTCTTCTTCATTTTCGCGAAATTGAAATTTTTTGGACTATATTTTCCTGCAAAATTGCAACCGGCCGTGACGAATAGCCTTTGTAATTGTAACGTCTAGAGTTGAGAATTTGTGATTGCGCAAGTTTGAGCGAAATTAAAAGTTTCGTGGTTGAATATTCGGAAGTTGCTATAATTTCCAGTCTTTACTTACGCAAAATTGCAATTTTCTGGTCTTTATTTTCCCAAAATTTGAGTTCCTGGGCTATGTATTTTTTTACGGGCTAGAATACGCCTGAAATTGAGAAAAACGCTATTTCCCAGTTTCTGTACGTCCTTAGGCGTCTAAAATTGAGAAGATACGCTAATTTGCTGTCTAGGGACAATTACGCGGCTATAAATTTTTTAAATGCTGATATTATTGGCTAAAATTGCGAAAAAGCGCTCATTCGTGGCTAAAACTGAGAAAATGCACTCGTCGTTCCTGATACAACTTCCGGGCCAAATTAAGAAAAAGCGCTTTTTCACGGCTAAAATTAAGAAAAAGCGATCGTACAGAAGTTTTGCTCAGAGAAAATGTCAACACGTGCGAAATTGAAGGTTTTCCTGCAGAATTTTCCTAAATTTGCAAGTTTCGGGTCTATAAATATTGGTTGAAATTGGTAGTTTCTGGAATTTTTTTTCTCGGTAAATTGCATGTTTCTCAGGGTGAGCGAAATCCGGGAAATTACTTTTTTAGCGAGTGAAACCAGCTACAAACGGGTCCTAGTGCGAAAAATCAGCGCAATCGGTCACTGTTATATATCACCCAGCGAAATTGACAATTACCTCATAAAATATACAATATCCTCATAAAATTTACAATTTCCTCATAGAATAGACAATTTCCCCATACCTACAGTTTATTGTTTCCTCACAAAATTGAAAATTCCCTCATAAAAGTGACAATTTCCTCGTACAATGGACAATTTCCCCATAAAATATATTATTTCCTCGTAAAATCGACAATTTCCTCATAAAATTGACAATTTCCCCTTGAAATTGATAATTCACTCTTAAAATTGATCATTTCCGCGTATAATCGGCTATTAGTTCAAAAAATAACAAGTTTAAAGTCAAAATAAACGATCACCTATTACTGTATTAACAATAATCACCGAAAGGGCAATTGCCCATCGAGTCATTCGGCAAAATTAATAAGTTCCAGGGACTGATTTTACAATTCTCGAATTTCCGCAACGGAAAATGGAAGGAGGGCGTAGGGAGGTACCCCATTGCTATGGTTTTTACGATACCTGAAGGATAAAACTTCGGGATTTTCACGCTAAATTGGGAGGTCTCGTAGGAAAAGTAAAGAAAAAATAATAAATTTTTCCGTTATAATCGTGAAAACCATGGCAACGGGGAACTTCCCCACGCTCTCCTTCCATTTTCGGTTGCGGAAATTTGAGAATTGTAAAATCAGCCCCCCAAGGACCAAAAATAAAACTATTGAGGTTAAGTTACAATTTCCTCGTGAAACTGACAATTTCCACGTCAAATTGACAATTTCTGCTTCAAATTGACAAGTTTTTAATTAAATTGACAATGCGCTAATAATAATGTCAATTTGCTAATACAAATGACAAATTCCTCGTGAAACTGACAATCTCGTCCTAAAATTAACGATTCCTAGAAAATTTACGATTTCCTCTTGAAATTAACCAAGGTGAACGAACCAATTTCCTTACAAAAGTGAAAATTCATTCAAAAAGGGCAATTTTCTCATTATATTGATGATTCCTCATACAATACGTCATTTTCTTCATAAAATTGACTATTTCCTTATTAAACTGACGATGTACTCATCAAATCACTGCAAATACTGCAATCAGTGGCGTCTATCCCCCCTTGATGGCTGGACGCGAAATTCCCCCTTGGTGAGCATTGCTCCCCCCCCCCGCCCGCGCACGTATTAAAGGGCTGTAGGAGAAAAAGTACAGTGAATAACAATCAGAGCTGGCCTTGGCCGAACATTTGGCGTCCCCAGGGCAAATCTTTCACCAGCGCCCCCATTACCCGTGAATTAGCGTTTTTTCCTAATTTTTAGCCACGAAGTTTCCTCCGGGAAATTGCGATTTCCGGCGTGCCATTTTCTCACTTTTCTATGATTTAGCAAATGCTTTCAATTTAACCCTTAGTTAGCAATTTTTCTTTATTTTAGCCGCGAATTCGCGATTTTATAATTTAGAAGTAAGTATTTCAGATATACTGTACTGATTTTTAATTTAATTAGCTATTTTTGTTAGTTACATCCGTAGATTAGTGTTTTTCTTAATTATATTCGAGGAATTAGTTATTTTCATCAATTTTTGCCGTGGAGAAGCGTTTTTATACGGTGAGTTCGCGATATTTCTCAATTTTAGCCCGATTCTCGCTTCTACTCGCGAATTAGCGATTTACGATAAATTGCCAGTTTCCTCATGAGATAACTTCCTTTTGAAATTGACGATTTCTTCTTAAAACTGACAAGTTATTTCTTGAAATGGACAATCTCACCGTAAATTGCCCTTGTGAGATGTTTGGCATACATTCAGGGGCGTAGCCAGCCCGTAATCAAGGGGTGGGCAGCACGGAGCTCATTCACGCAGGTAAAATTGAGAGAACACGCCAGTTCGTGGTTTCTCAAACATCGATGTTTTTATACATATGTATGGCAAGTTTGCGGGTGAAATTGAGAAAGAGCGTGACTTAGCGCTCAATTCGCTCTCACGCGGATTATTTGAACCTTTTCACTGCTAAAATTTGAAGGGAGGAAAAATTGCACAAGGCAGAATTAGGAAAAAGCACTAATTTGCTAGAATTCAGGGAAAACGAATTAGCAAAATTGTCACCGTTTGCTGTTGATTAGTGGAATTCTCGTGGCTAAAATTGAGAAATAGCGTTCATCCACATTTTAAATTGAGGAAAAACTTCTTTTTTTTTTTTTTTTTTTGCGTCCGAAATTGACAGAACGCACCAATTTGAGGTCAGGCGATGCCCAGTGCCGGCCGTAATTGAAATAGTAAATCCAAAATGTGTTATTTCACGGTTTTTTGATACCTTTTCACGGTGAAAATAGGCTAGTTCGAGGTAGAATTGAGAAAAAGCACTCAGTTTCAGTTAAAGTTAAGGAAAACGTCAATTCGAGGCTAAAAACAGTGCTCATTCACGAGTAAAATCGGGCACCTACTATTGAGAAAAACTGGATCCACGCCTGTGGGCCAGCTTCACTAGCGAAAATATCAGATGCACCATTGCCTTTTTTGCAGGCTTATAACAGGAGCTAGAGGTTAGAGTCGTTAGAACCGCGTCAATTCACGGTCATCAGAGACTATATTTGCACAGAAACGGCCACTATCCGTCAAAAAATAAATATCTGCTGGAAAACCGTCGTTTGTAGCCTTCTATTTCGGATTTTATGTCGAAAACCTGAAACTTCTCTCCCCCCCGGAAAGTGATACTTTTGGAGCTAAACTTTACATTTTTAGACCTGAGACGGTAAACAGAGCTGGCATTTCCTCTCCCACCATAAGTCTGGATGGCACAGCGGGGTAAACACGATTTGCGCTAGCCAAAATACACGAAATTTGTGCGTCGAACCTTCGAAAATGGGATTTTACTGCGAAAAATCAGCAAAATCGGTTTCCAAATTAAGCCGACCCTCGAAATCGGTTTGTCAGCAACAAACATCCGTGAATTTTTGTTTTTTTGTGAACCCTATAAGCGAAAATGTGTTGTTTTTTGTGAGAAAAATCCGCAAAAATGGTTTTATGGAGAGGAATACAAGAAAGCCAGATCAGGGATTTTTTGGGGGTGGGCAGCTGCCCCACGAAATCTGCGGTTTTGATTCTAGGGGAGGGCAACTGCCCATGCATACATTTTGCCATTAGCATGGCACTTCGCATAAAATTTGCCTTGAAAGTGGCGATTACACCGTGAGTGTTTCCCCGAATGTTGCGTTGTGCCCACAGTGGGGCATTTTGTGCAATTTCACAAAAAATTAATTATTACTGCGGGTGTGCCGCGGCCTTTCGAAAGAGTTTTTCCCTCACAAAGTGACGTATGCCCTGAATTATGGCATTTCGAGCTAAACTTCTCGGATCTTGTTCACTAAAAAACCAATTTCTGGGATTTTCGTTGCCGGCAAACCAATGTGTAGGTGGCCCAATTCAGAGATCAATTCTGAATTGACTCACCCAACGAAATTAGTTTACAGGCAACAAAAATCCCTCAAATTGGTTGTTCAGGGTTGCCACAGAATGGATCGCACGGAATTCCCTGACCTTTTCCGTTTTCCCCGACCGCAGTTTCGTGAAATCCCCCGACCGAATTCGGGTAAAATTTAATTGGAAGAAGAAAGTCTATGAAATTAAACACTTATAATTCTACATGACACGAGAGTTCAGATAGTGATTTGAGAACGCATCGCACGCTCAGAAGAATACTGGTATATGAGGTGCGGATCTAGCGTGGGGCTCAGGGGATTCGAGTCCCAGGTCTCACGTTGGCTCGGGAACTACTTTTAGAGGAATTTATTAAATCCCCCCCCCCCAAATTGTAATTTCACAACACAAACTGGCTGTTCAGCTGCATGAGTGCGATCATTTGCAAACGCCCTCCACCCTACTACCACCAGGAGCACCGAAAATAGCTAATTAGTAGTAAAACTGTTGATTGAGCACGAAAATTGTATTTTCCAGTTGGAAAACTACTAATAACTTTGTCCCCCACCCCTCTTCTCCACAAACCGGTCACATGCGCACAAAACTTGAAACGTGGCACCCAAAATCTGGTTCATCAGCCAGGCGCATTTTAACCTCAAAAAGACTCAGCTGACGTTCTGCACCTGGAAGGCTCCGTGTAGTTACTTTCAGAGCGTGAATATAGCTAGTCGAGCCATTTTATAGCGCGAGCCTAGCACAGCGAAGTATAGCAGGAACTATCGGGGGAGGGGGCGAGTCGATGATTTGGTAAGAAGAATTTCAGTGGCGGAACGATAATGACAAGTTGACCGATTTTAGCGAGCAAATCGTCAGTTTAGCCAACAGTTTGGCCATATTTGGAGCGCGAATGGTCGCCTTTGCCATTTTCATGACAGGAATCGTCTGTATACATATATTTAACGCGCGAATCGTCAGTTTAGCCATTTTTAGACCGCATACACTCGCTATTACGAAATTTGGGTCGTGAATAGCCAGTTTCGCTATTGTCAGCTCCCAAATAGTCACCTTAGCCCTTTTCATACTGCTCGGCCATTTTGGGACACGTGACACGAATAGCAGTGACAGTGTAGCCGTTTTTGGGCGCGAATAATCCGCCAAGGCAAGGCGTGAATGGCCATTCTGGCCACGAACCATAAGATTGGCCAATTTTAGGTTGCGTAGAGTTAGTTTGGATACTTTTTGAGCAAGAATTGTTTGTCGTCAGTTTTTAGCGCTCAAATAGTCAGTTTAGCCATTCCAGGGCGAAACTAGTCAGTTTTACCGTTTTTTGCTCGCCAATAGTCGGTCAAGCTTGTGGCGTGAATAAATTGGCCATTTTGGCGTCCGAATGGTCAGTAAGGCCATTTTTGCCGCGCGAATGGTCGATTCTATCATTTTAAGGGCAGGGACCATGTAAAGTCATTTCTAAAGTGGGAATTGCCAGTTTGGCTATTTTTGCGCGCAAATTAGTCAGTTCAGCCATTTTGGGGCCCGAGTATAATGGGTTTGGCCATTTTTAGGTAGAGAATAGCTGTCACCTCTCAAACCATTTTTAGTAGAGCAAAGCACACATTGTCTCAAGCCTTGAGCAAATCCTGAGCCTTCACCAGACTGGTATAACGTATAACTCGAAAACGCAAGAGACCGTCGAAGACGGATAGAAGAGCTCACATTAGATCAAATTTTATCTCGCTTAGCCACCAAATACTATAGGAAGTCTAGGACAAAGAAGCTGTTCGCTCACTTTTCGCTAACTTTGTTGTCAAAATCAAGGAATTCCCGGACTTATCCCGGATTTCCCTGACCATTTTGAGACTCCCTGACTGTTCACGGTTTCACGGTCTGTGGCAACCCTGCTGTTGTTCAGTGAGCAACATGCAACAAATTTATTTTACAGTAAGCCAGATCCGGGAAAATGTTTTTTGTTTTGTTAAGAAAAATGAGGAAAATCGGTGTTAGAAGGTGAACTCCGATGATTAGAGCGAAATTGAATAAATTCGTTCTTCAGTGAGCCAGATCCCGGAAAATGGCTAATTTTTCGGCAAGAAAATCTTGGAAAAAGAAAAATTGGTGACTTAGTGGTCGACATTTATTTATTTTATTTTAGAGAGGCAGAGCTGCAAAACACGGGTTTTTAGAGTGCGGAAACCACGAAAGTGGCTCTTGATTAGGCTACCTCGTGAAATTGGGTTTCCAGCACAAAAGAAAACACAAAATTGGTATTTTGGTGGTCGAAATCCGGGAAAACTCAGGGGAGGCGCACTGCCCACCCCTGCTCCCCTCTCTCGCACCAACCACAGAAAGCTGTAACCGAAGTAATGCTCCAATCTTACCAATATTTTGGGATTTCAGCACACGGGAAATCCGAAAATTGAGACAAATTTTAAAGAGTTCTTACTAAATACAATGCCGCCGTTTCCAGCTCGAACTTTCCCGCGAACAGCCCTTAAGTCCAAGGAAGAGATTTTGGAGGTGGTTTTGACGATTTTCGATACCAAGAGGGAGGGTTCATGGTCCCTGTCAATAAGTTTAATTTTACCGCCAAAGTAACAGCGAGCCTTTTTTTTTATTTAGTTCGGGTTCTCGTTTTACCGCGGTTATAACTTGCTGTTGATGTTTTCTGTTTTGTATTAAAATAAACTTAAGTTCCTTTTCGTTCAGAGTGGTTTCGTTTATTAACCCGACAGTCCCTGTGGCTCTTCCCCTGGATCCGCCACTGATTATAGACCCGTAGAGTCGGAATTTCGATAGTTTTTAATCACCTAACCACCAGGGTCCATATAAGTGGAGCGATAATTTGCATATCGTCAAGCTAATGGCTTATTAGGCCCGGTGCACACGAGCGTTTTTCTAACGCAAGATAGTTCGGTTTGAGTGGCGTTTGTGAATGAATACAGCCCTTCATCTTTTGTCTTATGAACTTTTTTACCTTAATTAATTCTATTTAGATAAATTCGTCTCTCAGCCTCATAGATTAGCGTAGCTTGTAGGCATCATTCGGACCACCAGCATTCCCCACCAACCTTGGGTGTGTCGGAGTTCAACGCAATTCATCGCGCATTCTACAAATTGTTCATAACACAAGCGCTTTCTCCAAAACAGAAATGTTTGTACTTATAGTTACGAAACCTTATTTAAAGATTTCAGACCAATTAAAAAATTGAATAAAAGGACGCCCCGCTTTCGCCTTATGGGACAGCCTTGCCAATTTCTTATGCACCTGATCTTGCTTGACCCCCCCCCCACCCTCACCTTCCTAGGATGGTTCACTTTGGTTAAATGGGAAGTGGTTCTTGAATCTTGAACAAATACTTTTCTCTCCACGTTAACAACATCATCTTTTGCATCATCATCTTTTTAAAAAAGGTACACGTGCAAGTGTCGTGGGTCGAATCTTGTGCATATATTTTTATTTTTATTTCTTTGTACTGAAGTAAATGACGGAAGGTGCCCCAGTTAAAAAATCGTCGAGCATTCGTCCCCCTTTTGTGGCACGGATGATGTTTTGTCAATAATTTCGAACGTGAATTAGCGAAATTTCACCCGTGAATTAGCGCTTTTCTCAATTTTAACTGCGTACTTTAGCTTTTTCTCAATGTTTGCCGCAAATTAGTTATTCTTTTCCGCTATTAGTCATGAATTAGCGTTTTTCTCAATTTTAGCCTCGGAATTGCTTTCAGCCGAAGACTAAAATTAGCGTTTTCTCTATTTTGGCCACGAATTTGTAATTTTTCCCACTGTCAGTACTTGCCGCAAATTAGCGACATCTTTCCACTCTTGGCCATTAATTAGCGCGTTTCCTCAATTTTGGGCCAGAAAATTCCTTCAACAGAGAGTCGGGAATTGGCGTTTACTGAATTGTAGCCGCGAGTTAGCGTTTTTCTCAATTTTGGTCATGAATCTGCCCTTTTTATTAATTTTACCCGCGAATTAGCGCCTTTTAAAAGTTCAACCTTTTTTAACATCCAACCTTCAAACATTTTATTCACAAAATTAGCACTTTTTCTCAATATCATCCGCGAATTATAACGATTTTTCTACATTTTTGACCTCGAATTATCATTTTTTCTCAATTTTAGCCACAAATTAGTGTTTTTTCTAATTTAGTAGTTATAATTAACAATTTTTCTCAATTTCTGCCTCGTGTTTTTTCCCAAGTATATTCCGCGAATCAGCTCCAGTTTTTATCCAGCGAGTTAGCGATATCTATAAATTTTAGCCGCGACCAAACGCTTTTTTAAAATTGTAATTGCGAATGAAATCAGCGTAGGTAAATCAGCGATTTACCTCGATTCTATAGCCGCGGATCCCAGAACAGCACATTATGGCGTTTCATTCTAAATTTTATCAATAAAATGGCTTCTGAACTCCGCGATTTTGTCACAATTTTGGTCTGGAAGTTGCAGCGCAAGAAACTGCGAATGAGCGTTTTTTTTTTCGCAGTTTAAGCCACGAATATTAGCGCGACTACTAGATGATGAGTTCATGAATGTGTCAACCATGCAAAATTGCGGGCATGGAGTGGGCACCTCGCGTTAATACGGGTGCGAAGTACCCAGCTAATTAGACGGATATGATGTGTGAACCTCAAATGTAGGGTTTGGCACCACTGGATTTACACCTGGTACCCATTGAAAAATATCAACAAAAAAACGAGCCCTAAAACTTCCCCTCAAATTGTCATTTTGTGGCTGATTATCTTCTACAACTGGCAATTTCATGGCTAAAGGTCTCTGAACTTGCAATTCGAAACTTTAAATTTCGTTACTTTTTAGTCATAAAACACTTCAATCTTAAAACTCTCTCATGAAACTCCCAAACTTGCTATGTGATTCTAAAAGCTTAAGTCAGCGGCTATTTATTCCTTTGACACATTCAAATTCACGGCGATGTTAAAGCTCGAAACTTGAATTTCACAGGTATTAAACCGCCCCTCTTCCAACTTTAAAAAATTTGTTTAAACGATTTCAAATCGGTCGTTCTAATTAGTGAGTCGCCTGTTTTTAATCGAAATAAGCAAATAATCAGGTTGGGTGACGACTATACGGCCACTAGTCCCCTCTCACAAGCTCTGAGCTATGAACCTGTAGAGCCTATGCAACCTATCAAAATGCTTCACTCATGGAGGGAATACATTTTTGTGATTTTTTCTTGCTCTTAAGGCCCGTTCAAAAGCTCTATTTTTACGTTCTGTGGAGTCTATGCAACCAAACAAATTTATTCCCTCGAAAAATGAAACATTTTGATAGGTTTCATAGACTCCACAGACGCATTGCACAGAGCTTGTGAACGGGCCTTTATGGTGGATTTTTATCACCTCGCTTAAAATTCGGCTTAAAATTAAGTCGGGCATAAAGGGAAAAATGCATTCAATTGTATGTAAAGTGTAAACAATGGCTAAACTAAGCCGAATCTTAAGTTGTGGAGGCGAAATCCACCATTAGTCATGAATTAGCGCATCCAACTTTAATTTTGCAGCAAACTTCGTCAGTAACTTATTATTTCGAGGCTGTTTATCAACCGAACTCGCAATGTCACTGCCGCTAATAATTCAATACAGAAATAAGTTTTGTGGTTATTGCTTCCGGGGAAAATGTAATTTCGCGTTTAATTTAGAGATGAGCAAGACTCTTGCAGCAAGAACGAGACCAAGACTTGATTGTGGATGCAACAAGAGTCTTGTGCAAGACTGTTGCAAAAAAAAAAAAGAAGATCGGAATGATTTTTAAGAAAAGCTAGCCTGTTTGACGGGACGAGAGAGAGGGCTCTGAAGACGCTTGTTGGGCAAAAAGCGCACTCACTGACAAAAAAAGGTTGTTTCCTTCTCCGCCACTCTTCATCATCATCTTATTTTTATTTTTTCTGGTTTCCTCTTTTTCCGTACTGAGTTTTTAGCTAAGTCGTTCTCTCTGCGTTGCGTCCAAGTTTTTCGGTGAAGGTAAAATTAGAGCCAGCATGAGCAAAGATGAACCACCCACTATATCGGGCTATTTAATTTTATTTAAATTTACTTCTCGATTAATGAAATAGCGGGTGGTTCTTTCTGTCTTTGGTGACACTAATTTTATCTTCCCGCTTCACCGAAAACTTGAACGCAACGCGGAGAAAACGACTTAGCTAAGAACTCAGTCCGAAAAAAGAAGAAACTAGAAAAAATAAAAAATAAGATGATGATGAAGAGGGGCGGAGAAGGATACAACTAATTATTTAATGTAAATTTAAATAAATTTGTACTCTAATTGTAAGTGAAAGATATGAACGGAAGCGTGGAATCTGCAAACTGTGCTTTTCTCGAGGAAAGACGTGGAAATGAATGAAAAATCTCAACACTTCAGGCGGGGTTCGAAAGACTCATTCTCTCTTGTCATAAAAACGATTCGCGATCCACAATTCTATCCCTCAAAGGCGGATTTCAAGTAAAATTGGGTGGAGGGGAGGGGTCACTCGAATAATTTCTCCAAAAAAAATATGGTGAGAACGGGGAGGGGGCTACAAAATCGCCGTTATGCCATTCGATTTTCCTGGCGCTAATAAATTCGGCTCAAGAATTCAAGATCAAGACAACAAAATGCCTTCAATTATGGGCGGGGGAGCTGCTCGGGTCATTCCTCGCGAATCCCGCGTCCTTTTAGGGCGCATCTACCCAGTTTGGTCACTTTTGGGGTGCGAATTTCAAACATTTTATTAATCGGTTTTACCATTGTTTGGGTTTGGATAGTACAACAAGGCATTTTTTTGGAGTCCGTCAAACCAAACCAGGGGCGTAGGTCCGGGGGGGATTTTGGGGATAGATCCCCCCCATCCCAGAGCCACAAGTATACGAACGAAGGAGCACTAGTAGAAGTTAGGTTTAGCACATTTTCTGGACTTGAAGCAGCCCGAAAAGGTCCGAGAACGTCCAGATTTTTCCTTGGTCTTCAGACCCAATGCAGTAGTGTACCGAGGTTCGGAAGGGGGGGTTTCGTCCGTACACTCTATCAGACAAAAATCGGTAATATTCGTGGCTACAGCTGCTAAAAAGCGCTTATTCGTGGTCTCGCGATGCAACTTCCAGACTAAAATTTAAAAAAAAAATCCCTGATTCGCAGTACATGGAGGCCATTATACATAAATTGTGGAAATCAACGCAAAAGTGTTGTATTTCGGCAAGCCCGTATTTAAAGGTGAGAAAACACGCTATAATATTGACAAATAAAAGACGCTTTCAGGGGGGTGATTCTGTAACTTGCAAAATTTACGTGTCGTAAAATGGAAGAAGGGCGAGGGGAGGTACCTCGTTGCCATGGTTTTTACGATACCTAGTGAATTAAACTGTGGAATTTTCACGCTAGAATGTGTGGTCTCGAAGAAAAAATAATAAATTCTTGACAAATGCGTGGAAAAACCAAGGCAACGGGGTACATCCTCTCCCCCTCCTTCCCAGTTACGACACGTAAATTTTGCGAGTTACAGAATCACCCCCCTGGTTAAAATTGAATAAAAATGGCAAATTCACAACTGAAATGGCGTAAGTTCGCCCGTTCGCGAATGAAAAAGGGAATAGAATACTGAATTGCCGCAAAATTAGCACAAAACGCTATTTTACAGCTGAAATTGGGAAAAATCGCTAATTTGCAACTTGCAGATATGAAGTTATGGAAAAACGTTAATTCGCGGATACAAAATGAAGAAAATCACTAATTAGCGGCAAAAATTGAAAAAATCAACAATTAGCGCAGCTAAAATTAAGAAAAACGTTGATTTTCAGTTCAAATTGGGGAAAAGTGCTAATTCTCAGTTAAAATGGGAAAAAATTGCTAATTTGCAGCTTAAATTGAGTCAAACTTGGCGAAAATTGACAAAACTCGGTAGGTAATGCACGGGTTGAAGACGCTACTACGCTGCTAAAATTAAGAAAAAGCGAAAATTCGCAGCTAAAATTGAGAAACATCACTAATTCTCGAATTAAGTGTCGTGAAATTTGATGACTTTTTGACTGAAATGGATGGGTAGATGTAATTTTTTTGGTTTGAAAAATAAAATTTACATTTATAATTTAAATTCGCACCTTCTGAAGTCATTTTTGTGGCTAAAGTTCAGAAAAATGGCAAATTCATGCGTGGCTATAATACAATGTTAAAAAATAAGCTAATTCACGGCTAGAACGGAAAAGAAGCAATAATCTATACCTATAAAAGTGATATAAAATTGCTAATGCGGTGGTAAATTGTGAAAAACCGCTATTTGCGGGTGATATTTAGAAAATAAAATAATCAGCCTGGTCAAAATTAAGAGAAAGGTTAATTTTAAGCCTAAAAATTGAGAAAAAAGCCAATTCGCGGCTAAAAATTGAAAAAATCGCCAATTTACAGCGAAAATTGCACCAATTTGTGACTGAAATTTGGAAAATTCGCTGATTCACAGGTTTGAAACGCTACGACGCGTTGCCGCTACAATTTTAAAAAAGCGCTAATTCGCGGTTGAAATTGAAAAAATTCTTATTTGCACCAAACACTGAATATACGCCAATTTGCGGATTCTGAAGTCAACTTTTCAGGCTGAAATTGAAAATTTGTGGCAATAGGTGAAGAAACCGCTAATTCGCGGGTAAACTGAGAAAAATCGCTCATGCGTTGCGTATGGTGAACCAAAAAAATCCTAATTCGTGAAAAGTCCCAATGTTTTGCGGCTAATATTGAGGAAAACACTAAAAGAAAAACGTTAATTTCCAGCTGAAACTGAGAAAAGCTCTAATCCTCTGGTGTAAAATTTTAAAAAACCGGTAATATGCTGCTAAAATTGAGGAAAACGCCAAAACTCGCGGATAATTAAGAAACGTCGCTCGCACGGGATAAAAACGATACTTTGCTGCTAAAGTTGAGAAAAGGCGCAAATCCGTAGCTATGGGAGGGGGTGGGGCAAAACCAATAATCTGCGGCTAAAATTGAGAAGAACGATACACTCGGCCAAAATTGAGAAAAGCGCTAATTTGAGGTTAGAGTCCAAAAATCGCCCTTAACTGATAGATTGGGGCTATGATGAGGCCAGCAAGATGACCAGATTCAAGAGTGTGCTGGCTGGGTGGAATGATGACTAAAATGTAAAATTACCCCCCTCCCCACACCATTACGAGATTTCAATCTGATCCCCCCTCAGGACAAATTCCTACCTACGCCACTGAACCAAACCACTTTTTCGGCACGATGGTCGGTTGTCATTTTTAGGACGAAAATGGTCGGTATTGCCCTTTTTAGGGCGTGGAATAGTCGATGCGATTTTTTTTACAGCATGAATCTTCAAATTGACATTCTAGAGTCCGATGGCGGTAGGATTGGTCATTTTTGGAGCTGGACGTGCCAAGTTTGGTCTTTTTAGAGAGAGGAATGGCCAGTTTGGTCATTTTCGAGCACGAACGGTTGGTTTTGCCATTTTTCATGGCCTGAAATAGGGCCCGTATGAGTATTTTATTTCATGTTTTTGGCCGTTTTGGGTGCACGAATCGTCGATTTACCCATTTATATGTGAAGAATCATCATTTTTGGCCATTGTCATGGCGTCAATCATTAGTTTAGCAATATTTAGTGAGCATAGATGCAAATTATTTGTAGCTGGAACTATTTGGCAGTATTTAGCTCGCAAATTGTCAGTTTAGCCATTTTGAAGGCCGCGTTTCAAAGCCGAAAATCTTCAATTTTGCCTTTTTGGGGCGCGAATGGTCAGGTTTTCGGGTATGAATAGTTCGTTGAGGTAAAGCGCAAATAGTCAGTATTGTACCATGTTGAGCAACTGTTCAGGTTGGCCATTTTCGGCGCGAGAGTGGTCGATTTTACCACTAACAGGCCAAGAATCATTATATGCTTCGACATTTTCAATGCGCGAATCGTAATTTTTGCTTTTTTTTTATGGCGCGCAGTTAGTTTGGCCATGTTCAGGGAGCGTAGTGGCAATTAAGCTGTAACGGGACGCAAAATACTGTTAATTATTTTAAATATATGTAAATAATTGTAAAACCTAAATGGTGTAGTTACGTTAAGATTAAACTTCATACCCGATAGAATCCCCATTCGTTAATAGGTACAAATTTGGCACGAGCGATAGCAGCACCTACTGGGACAAAATAAATGTGTATTAGTTGGGAAGTCTGGCGTTGGGAACACTAGTGAAATTGGGGAGGGACCATTGCGTCACAAACCATTGGAGGGCGGGGAGAGTATAAAAGGCCAAGAAGGAAGGACGTTAAAAAGAGTAGTCGGACGGAAATTGTACAGTGACGAACAAGTCTGAGGTTCGTGGGTTTTTTTGTGTGTCCGAAGTGAAGAGACGTGTAGCCAGTGCGTCACCCTGGCAGGGATTACGGAGTGCGCCATCGAGAAGAATAAGGATTACGGTTGTGGTTTTTGTGAGCTTTGTTGATTTTTTTCGTGCGTCACCAGTTGCGACACCAAGTTCAGTGCGTCAACAGTTGTTTGTTCAGTCGGAAGCTTGTTTAAGTGAAAAGTCGTGCGTCGCCCTTTGCGACACAAGTCAGTGCGCCCTAGTCGTGTGTTCCGTGTACCCCAAGCTTGATTAAAACGGCATCGCCCGTCGTCTCGTCCCAGCCTCCTTCGTTGCGACGCCACTGCGTCACCTGTCGTCTCGTCCCAGCCTCCTTCGTTGCGACGCCACTGCGTCACCTGCTGTCTTCGTGTTAAGTATCCTTCGTTGCGACGCCACTGCGTCACCAGCTGTCTTCGTGTTAAGAATTCTTCGTTGCGACACCACCTGCGTCACGACCCTAGCAACAAAGGGCTGTCTTCTCGTCGGAGTGATTTCTTCGTTGCGTCACCAGCTGTCTTCGTGTTAAGTATTCTTCGTTGCGACACCACCTGCGTCACCACCCTAGTAACAAAGGGTTGTCTTCTCGTCGGAGTGATTTCTTCGTTGCGTCACCACTGCGTCACCAGCTGTCTTCGTGTTAAGTATTCTTCGTTGCGACACCACCAGCGTCACCACTCTAGTAACAAAGGGCAGTCTTCTCGTCGGAGTGATTTCTTCATTGCGTCACCATCTGCGTCACCAGTCATATCATCGGAGTGTCATCTGCGTCACCTTTTGCGCCGCCCATACGTTTTCGCCCCCTCCGTCATCGTACGTCACGCCGCTAACTCTACCTGACGTTGCCGCTCAGTACACTCAGTGGCTCACGTCGTCGCCGCCGTTTGCTCGCCTTCGCCCCTCGCAAAAAGGTAGACCAGAAAAATATAAATATTTCAAAGTGGTGTGTTCGCTCTTGCCAAATTTTAAAACTTCACGGTCTCTCACGCTTTTATTGTACCCTTTTATTATTATTTTTATTATTTCGTTCTAAAATTTCAATAAAACCATAAATAGTGGTCTCCATGAAGATCGGACTTATTATTTCTTTCACATCCTAGCCCCTGCTCGCCCGTAATAAAACGAACCCCACTTAGGGGGGGGATTACAAAGCGTTAAGCCATTTCCTGATGCAAGTCAGACCGCTCGTTTATACAGTGAAAATCACCACAAAATTGTCAGCTTAGCCATTTTCACAGCGCGAATCATCAGGTTTAGCATTTTATTTCGGCTAGTATTACAGTCTGGTTTTCCATATTTACGTTTGGAATAGCTATTTTTAGTAGGTATTGGCTATTTTTTAGCACACATCAACTTCTCAAGTTTCTTGGCTGAACCGGTTGGTCAACAATTATCCTCTACGGGGTTATATTGATGGTGTTGGCAACTATGGCTACATCCCTTATGATAGTTATAATATGTAGGTTATGTATGGGCAGATGTTAGTCCAGGCAAATTAGTGCTGTATCACCTAAGAATTGCTTGAGAGCTGGAAATCGTTTCAATGTCTCATGGTGGTCCTGGATAACATGTGAGTTTGCGACGGATTCTAGGTTGTGCTTCAGATTTGAGAGCCTAAAAATCGCGAAATTTTCGCATTTTTTCCCCGTTTTTCGCGTATAACTCGAAAAGCACGCATCCATCAGAAAATAGAACCATTTCTGGTTTCAAAGAGCATACAATTCTGCGTTAATGCTTGCAAAATTGACATTTTTTTCAGGCGGTCAGCCGCTATCGCCAGTCAAAGTTTGGCAGTTCTTACCGTTCTCGCTAAATAGTTGACAACACGACCATTTTAACGCCTGATTGCGATGCTCATAGAAAAGTTCATAGTAGCGATGCAAATACCAATACTGCTGGTACTTCAGTGGGAAGATCGAGGCCTGAGGGGAATAAGTTCACCGTGGGGGTGGGCACAGATTTAATGGTTTTGATGTCTGACCAAATATTTATACATTATTCCTTTGAGGCGAAATAGTGGAGTTTTCTTCAAGTAGTTCACGAAGGAGGTAATCCATCCAATTTCGGATAACCGGTTTTCGAACTATTCTACATAGACCATCTTTAGACCCGTCTAGATAGAAGATGGTCGCTAGAATGGACCGAAAACCGGTTAACCATAATAATGTATAAATTTTTTGGAGCGATTATCTCCTTCGTTAACAACCAAAACAAAACATCTTGTTTCTTTTTCTTTCAGCGGCTGCAACACTACTTCTTCATTTTTCCGACAAGGCATGGTCAAATTTACCAACACCCTAGCCAAAAATCCTGATTTCAATGTTGCCTCGGGTTTTCTCGATCGTAACTCATAACTAAGCCACTCCTGTCCGGAATGCTGAGGTTTGAACGAAGTTCATCGCAGTAGTTTACTCAGGCAACAGAGGGCCATCTCTCCACGAACTGAGATTCCTTCTGTTACAGAGGGCCCTCTCAAAAAACTCTTTTAACTTGGCAACGCTGCCCCCCCCCCTTTTATAGGTTATAAGGTTTAGTGGATAAGTCAGCAATATCCATTGTAAATAGAAATGCGGAAATTAGACGTTAAGCAATGAAAATCTCTCACGCTATTATTACGACCTCTATTGAGTATTGAAGTGAACCACGCTGTTCCCTCTCTAACTCCTCACCACCCATTTCCCCACCCCTTGAGATAGAGGGTATAAAAGAGCTCGTTGGAGCTCGAGAAGGGAGATTCGAGAAACGAGACTAGAAAGACTCGAGAAAGAGAGATCGTGAGTACAAGTCGATCTAGAAAAGTCAAGTGTCGTAACGTTTCTAGTGGTGATTGACACCAGTGCCGTTTTGGTGGTCACCGCGTCGCGGTGCGTGAGCTACGTCATACTCCGTAAGTCGAAATATCGTCATCCGTCGTCATCATTGTTGTCATCAACTTGCTCAAGGGTTGAGGTCAAACCCCGTCGTCATCCGTCGTCACCATTGTTGTCACCAGCCTACTCAAAGGTTGAGTTCAGACCCCGTCGTCACCATTGTTGTCACCAGCCTACTCAAAGGTCGAGGTCAGAGGTCAGACCCCGTCGTCATCTGCCGTCACTATTGTTGTCACCTGCCTACTCAAAGGTTGAGGTCAGACCCCGTCGTCACCATTGTTGTCACCAGCCTACTCCAAGGTTGAGGTCAGACCCCGTTGTCATCCGTCGTCTCCGGTGTTGTCACCGACCTACTCAAGGGTTGAGGTCAGACCCTGTTGTCATCCGTCGTCACCGGTTTTGGTTACCGGCCTATCCCGAGTGGAAGTCCACCACGTCGTCTTCCGTCGCCATCGGTCGAGTCACCGGTGTCTCGCAAATCGTCACTAAGTAATAACATCTCCCCTTCGAAACAAACTCATGAGTCTCAACGTCTATCCCTTATCAAACCTTCATTTCATTTTTTTGATTTCCCTCCCTCTCCGAAATAACCATTAAATTCGGTTCATATGAAACAACCCTCCAGAGATCATTAGAATATTATAGCGGTCCCCGAGTTTTTCTATTTGTATATACATAGAATTTTAAGTCATAATTTCCTTCAAGTTTCGAATAAATAAACAACGTTTTTCTTATTAAGCAAATTTACTTTCTTTTCTTTAAAGAGAAAAGAAAGTAAATTTGCTTAATATATTTTTTTTTGAAACACTACCTATTCCTGAAGACTCCTGGACTCTCCGATCTCGATAAAAAGGTAACTCCTAACGGAGCGTGCGACAGACCATCAGGGTCACTCAAGTCCACACCACTCAGCCCTCTGCACCTGAGGAATATATCGCTCAACTAAGTTTCCTGTAGAAAAGTCGGGATCAAGTGCTCAGCCACTTTGTGCCTATCGCAAGGGACATGCGTGTCTCAATTATGTGAGTGATCAGCATCATGAAATTATGCCCTCGAGTCCGAAAATGATGCGTCGGAAGCAGTCCCAGATTTATGCCTAGGCAGCTGCCTAGGGGCCCCGGCTGTTCGGGGACCACTGGCCTCTTTTTAAAAACTAATATCAACGCCCATGAACTTGTCCAATAATACGCTTGACTATATGACAATTAGTACAGTGCTGAATGGTGGAATCCACAGGTGGAAATGGAATAAATAATGACAATTCGTTTGAAGCAAAATACGCACAGTTGTGAAAATCCTTTATTCTCATTGTCAGGCGAGGTAGTCAGCTCGAGGAGACGCCTGCCGAAGCCTCTGCCACTCACAGCTCTGTTAAAAGGCAGGGGGTACTGAGCCAGTGGGTCCGTTCTCCGTTTTCCGTTACCCTTGGGCCCGGCCTTCATTGAAAGCCCGGAGAAAGAGGGGAAGGGGGATGGAATGCTTTATGGTGGTAGAAGCTCTGGTGTGGTTGAGCCATCTTTGTGGTTATAGCTGACCTGTTGCTGGGTTACAGTGTTTTGTGAAATAAACTTTCCTGTCTTTAAAGCTGTGGAGACTCTACTGTGGATTGTAGCTATACGTTGTGCTTTTGAGATTCACTGCGGTTAGAGCTTTTCATGTGTTGGTACTTTGCTATGGTTTGGAGCTTAATTGCGGTTAGAGTTTTACTGTGGTCAGAGCTTTTTACGTTTGGTCTTTGCTGTGGTTCGAATTTTTTGTTGTGGTTCGGAGCTATGCTGTGGTTGGGCCGGCCAACCTGTGCTTGCGGAGTTTCACTGTGGTTAGAGCTTTTTGTGATTGGAGGTTCGCTGTGGTTGGGTCTTCATTAGAGCTTAGGATCATTAGAGCTTTATGTGGTTTGGAGATTTTTCTGTGATTGGACCTTTCTGATTTAAGATTGGCACTATAGCGAGGTGATAAATCAGTGCTAGCTCTCCAAACCCCCGATTTTGTCCCTTGTTGTTGTTGCTGCTTGGCTTTGCTTCGCGTAGGTTTCCTCTCTTTCAAAAACGTTACAATTGCCCGGATTTTGCACTGTTATAAACCATAGTCGCGATTCTGGCTCACTAAAACGCCAATTTACGGGGTTTTGCTACTTTTGCTCGCTATTAGAGAACCATATTCGAAACTGCACTATTTCGTGGGTTTTGGCTAGCTCAAACCGTGTTTAGGCCGCTTTGACAGCCGGACTATGGATGGAGAAGAAATGACAGTTCCGTTTACCGTTTGATCTAAAATTTAAAATCACTTTCTAGGGGGAGGAGTTTTCGGTTTTTCAACATAAAATCCGAAATAGAAGTCTGCAAACGACATTTTTCCAGCAGATATTTAGTTTTTGATGGATAGTGGCCGTTTCTGGGCAAATTTAGTCTCTGATGACCGTGAATTGACGCGATTGTAACCTCCAGATCCTTTTATAAGCCTACAAAAAGGCAATGGTGCATCTGATATTTTCGCCCAGTGAAGCTTGCCCACAGGCGTGGATCCAGTTTTTCTCAAGAGGAGTTGCACAGAGTTCCCCCCCCCCCATTATTTTAAACGTGAATGAGCACTATATTTTTGGCCTCGAATTGACGTACAACTAATTGTGACTTGAAATAATAGCGTTATTCACGTAAACTTTCGTACTGTTTGTAGTTTTGTACTTGCATTGTTGCTAAAGTCTGTTGATGGGAAAATCGAAATTGGAATCATTTTGTCATTCATTTCGTTCGGGGCATATTTTAAACTCATTCATTCAAAACTTGATTTCCCTGGTAACAAACATCCGACTACGCAATTACGAAACTAAAGTCTGTCCACTTAGGCCCTCCACACACGGGTCGTCTCGTACTCGGCTCGAACTCGACGCGGAGTCGAAATGCTCGACGCGATTTACTTTTTAACATTGTTTTCAATGTAAATGAATTTGTTCCACACATGGGTCGTCTCGTTCTCGTCTCGAACTCGAAGTGATTTTTCTCGTATGTTATAAAACCGTCTACACACGGATGCACGTGAACCTGGCGGCACACATATCACCAAACACGACGAAAATGGCGCCATTCGTTTGTTTACTGTTTCTTTACGTTTGTTTAGCCAAAATTTTCGTTTGTTTAGCCCTGCAAAATACAATTTTTTAAAAAACAAAATGTGTGCCGCCAACTTCACGCAACGGCACACATGACCCCAATCGTTTGTTTCGCTACATGTTCGGACAGAACTTCGTTTGTTTACGTTTGTTTAGCCCAAATTTTCGTTTGTTTAGCCCAGCAAAACATGTTTTTATGAGAAAATACATCATGTGTGCCGCCAACTTCACGCAACGGCACACATGACCCCAATCGTTTGTTTCGCTACATATTCGGACAACACTTCGTTTGTTTACGTTTGTTTAGCCCAAATTTACGTTTGTTTAGTCCAAATTTTCGTTTGTTTAGCCCAGCAAAACATGTATTTATAAGAATCATGTGTGCCGCCAATTTCACGCAACGGCACACATGACCTTAATCGTTTGTTTCGCTACATATTCGTACAGAACTTCGTTTGTTTACGTTTGTTTAGCCCAAATTTTCGTTTGTTTAGCCCAGCAAAACATGTATTTATGAGAAAATACATCATGTGTGCCGCCAACTTCACGCAACGGCACACATGACCTCAAACAACAACAAGATTTCCCGTCTCCCGTCTCCTTGCAACCAATAGTTCATTAGTATATCGCGCATTAGTACTTAGCTCCTGGAATGTAATGTCGGTATGCAGGCAAGTCAGGCAATGTTTGAGAGACTGGGACGGAGGAGCAACAGCATGGTTGTTGTCACTCCCAAGACGCTCAATTTGCATAGAGTGGTGGCAATGCTTACGGGCTACTGTCCGTCGGCATCAATATGTGATGATTGTGTCCATCAGCAAACCTGACGTGTTGGTAATTTAGACACGGGGAACCCCATCGGAGCATGTTTTGAGCACTCAGGATGAGTTAAAAACTGGAAAACGTTTTAACAACAAATTGTTTCCTGGAGAGACCAAAAATACACAATTTTCCTTGATCGTCAACCTCCTCTAGGAACGGCGACCGTGTCAACATCATGGTGTTATTTTTTTTTATTAATTTCGAAGTTTACACTACTTGAGTATGATTTTAAAGGGAGAAAAACACAGAAATAATCATGTGTGTCGTTGCGCAAAGTTGGCTGGCCTCATTTTCTTTTTCGAAAAAATGAATAATACAATGCAGAACAGACATTAGGGCGAAACAGCCAAACAATGTGAATTAGTAAGAATAATGAACGAATCTTTGTGAATCACACGAGTTATTATAATCAGTACAGCTGCGTATCGCTCAAGACGAATAGAACAACGACAGTTCAACCATAATCGTTCAGACTTCCCCAAAACGGAAATGCCAGTTAAAAAAACCTTTTGCTTCATATGTAAGTGCCTCTACAAAAAGTTGGAGGGATAATAATTTTGACGATAAAAAAATATATACTGCAAAGCTAAACAAACGAAAATTTTGACCAAACAAACGTATAAAAACTATGTTGCTACAGAGAGTGCCCCTAAACAAACGATTACATTCGTATGTGCCGCTGCGTGAATTTCACCACGACGCAAATTTGTTTTTAAAACTTTTTATACTGGAAGGTAAAAGAATTTTGCTAAACGTTTTATACTACAAGCAACAGAATTTTGGCTAAACAAACGAGAAAAACCATTCCATGTCTGAATATGTGGCAAAACAAACGATTGTAGTCATGTAAGCCGTTGCGTGAAGTTGGCGGCCCACATGATGTATTTTCTCATAAATACATGTTTTGCTGGGCTAAACAAACGAAAATTTAGGCTAAACAAACGAAAATTTGGGCTAAACAAACGTAAACAAACGAAGTTTTGTCCGAATATGTAGCGAAACAAACGATTGGGGTCATGTGTGCCGTTGCGTGAAGTCGGCGGCACACATTTTGTTTTCTAAAAAATTGTATTTTGCAGGGCTAAACAAACGAAAATTTTGGCTAAACAAACGTAAACAAACAGTAAACAAACGAATGGCGCCATTTTCGTCGTGTTTGGTGATATGTGTGCCGCCAGGTTCACGTGCATTACACACGGGTCGTTTTGGTCGTCTCGAACTCGATGCGATTTCGCATCCGCAGTGTTAAATTAATACTGACTAAATAGTTTATCATAGGTCGTTTTGTTTTCGTTTTGGACTCGAAGAGCTCTCGTCATCCTCGTCTCTCGAACCTTGCGAATTGTTTGGTACGAGAAATCACGTGTGATTTCATTTTATACGGAGCACGGAGGTAAGTTTTTATTTATTCGTATACAGGGTGCGGCAGATAATGTGGACCACCCATTTTTCTCCGCTATTATTGATGATATTGGAATGGTGCTCGGAGTTATGTCCCCTTGATCTTAGGTGAGGATTTCATATTTCATAAAGTTAGGTCAAATTTGGGCCCTACCGGGGCTCAATAAAAATTTTTGGGCTACAGATATGAAATCCTCACCTAAGATCAAGGGGACATAACTCCGAGCACCATTCCAATATCATCAATAATAGCGGAGGAAAATGGGTGGTCCACATTATCTGCCGCACCCCGTATGTATACATGAAACAAAGGTAGAAAAGGGCAGAATAGCGGCAAAATTCTACCCAACTATTAAACTAAGTTACTTCACTCAGTTTTAGAGGAATTTGCCCGGCGCTGGGAGCACCATGGCCAATGTAGTCTAGCTTTGAACAGTTGTCAAAAACTGACATTTTTTAAAATATCCTGATATTTTCCCGGTTTACTCAAGGAATCTTTCACTATCATTGGACAAAATGTCTTTACTCACACAGAAAAAGGGTGTGCTCTTTTCAGTGGTGTCGTTGGATTTAACCTAGGACGCTTACTTCCCATGTCACACCTGTTTTTGTTGCGAAAACCCGTGATGTGCGAAAAACAACAAATTGATTATCTCGGCTAGGAATCGAAATCTGACCTTAGGACACAGGACATTTTTTGTTCCATTTTGGACGTACAACCTCCCCTCTCATTTTTTTTAAGTAAGTACGAATCACCGGTATTTGAGTGCTACGGGTCTTGAAAAGTTACCCTACCAATAAAATCTCGCTTTTTGGCGAGATTAAGTATTTTGTTGACTGGTTGTATTTCCTGAACTAACAGACCCAGGATGCTCGGGCTGGGCTTTAATTGTAGCAAATTTAGTTGGCTTTAACAATGTATACTGTGGTCATGCTCGAAAAGCGCTTTCTTCTGGTAGTTTTGTTTAAAAAAAGAGAAAAAAGTGATGAAATTTCTTGGTTTTTCGAGTGCCACGAGTTGAGCACAAGGTTTTGAGGGTTGCAAACTTGAGTTTAAACTACTCTCATTGGCCCTAACAACATGCAAAAAAAAAAAAAAAAATACATGCATATTTGCGATGTTTGATGTTTATATTGACTGGCCAACTTAGCAAAATGAGGCTTGAAGACTCCGTCTACTGTCATAAAGAATTTTAAAAAACAAAATGTACCGAATGCCACTTTTTTGACCATCAATGGAAGTTTAGGGGGCTTCGCTTGTAATAATAAACACAAATAAACATGACTCCGGCTTCTTCATCGCTTGAGCTACTCATTATTCTGCTTTGAAGCTCTACACAAGACTACTGGACCAATATTTTTTTAAATAAAATAAAAACGGAGAAATAAATCACGAATTTTTTTTATTTCCTGTAAGATATTTATTTTTCTAGGCACCCTAATTTCACAGATGCGAAAACCATAAAGTTCGAGCAAGACGAGCACTTCGATTCCGCATCGAGTTCGAGACGAAAACGAGACGACCCGTGTGTGGAGGGCCTTAGTGATGAACGAACTCTCGCCCGCCCCCGAATTTAGTGAAATGAGCTTCCCCTTTACCCCGTCTACTAAAAATAACGCACCGGGAATGATTTTAGAACAAATGATCACTGTGTAGCGCCTATGCGTAACCATAGTGCCCGTAGTAAAGGTTTGTTGTTGATCACACACCTTTATTTTAGGGCGTTTTCCACTCCCTCTTGTTGAAATCGTGAAGACAACCACATCTATATCAAAAGAGCCATCGAAGAAGGAAACATTTGAGCCTAATTTGATCATATTTACATGAACTGGTGAGTTTTTACAATTGAGATTAGATCCCTCACATCAAAATTATAGGTAATTGAAGTCCTATACCCCACTGGCAAGAAATTGGAAATAACCAGACGCATTTTTTGGTCCAATCGTCCCTTCTACTTATTTCTCTTCCACTGTCTTACCACTGAGTGACTTCTTGAGTAAAATATTTGTTGACAGGTTTTCCAATTTTTCTAAAGAAGGGAAGTATACATTTCACATACCCCTCGTATTGCATCTATTTTCATATACCTACTTATCCATGGTGTTTCAACGACACTTGAGGATTTTTAAAAATCGCCAAATGGCGGGAAGTGCTCGGAGGGAGGTGGGGGTTGAACCGTTGAAAAGGGGAGATCCTACATATTTTTTTTTGGCCACAAAAACCACGTGCAACAGTTTTTTATTGGAATCGATTTCGGGCACAAAACATAATTTTTGGATACGGGCTTTCCTTTGGCTTGATGGTTTTTACAATCGAACAAAATTTCATTATAATATTGGAAATCAAATCAGTCCCGTGATAGTAAGAGTTACCTTCCCCACCACCCTCTAATAACCATGTTTACACAACAACAAAAAAAAGAAAACCGCATGCACCATGCAGTAGAGCTCTCGGTAGAAGTACTACCGGTCCTAAAAACGTTGACTGTCTGTGAAAGGGTCCTCTTTTTTTTCCTGCTCTCGTCAACCATGTTTCTTGACCCATTACGGGTGGATGGGTGCCCATTTCCATCATCCTAATTACTGATTACGATAGAACTAATAATCAAATTTTGGATATGCTGACGGATTTGAAAACAGAAAAAAAACCTACTGGGTGCCATAAGCTCGAAAAACTGAATATGTAATTTTTCATTTAGTTGATATGCTAATTAATTAATTAACATTTAAAAACTCGAAAAAGGGCTCGATAGCTCAAATTTAGGTTGCCCACCAAGTGATTTCGCGTTGAAAAATTTAAAATATTTTGATTTCCACAGCGTTGAGGGGTAAAATAGGCGATACGGCCGTCGTAAGGATTCCCCTTTAAACTTGAGGCCTCCCCCAACCACCACGATTAACTTTCATTGCTGTGATGAGGTTTTGAGCTCCCCCCCCCTCCTAGCATCAGGTGGACGCCTCCCCCCCCCCTTGAGTAGACGCCCCTGATGCCAGGACCATCTGGTCCTCTGCCTATACGAATGCAAAAAGTACAAAAGTGTGGCGGGACCCGCGCGCGATTTTAGCGTACGATTTTAATATAGAAAACGGCCAGATATAGGAGGCGATTTTCGCTGAAATCGCTACACGCTGGAATCGCTCCGCTCGACTCACGCTCACGTAGAACTGGGCCTAAGGATCAGTGTACATGCAGAGCTTGAAATCTTGAGAAAAAACGTACTGGGGGGGGGGAGAGCAATTTGTTTCCAATGAGTGGGATTGACTTTGTAATATTTTCTTCGAGGAACTGTGCAACATTTGATTGCAAAGATTAACTATTTTTAGGACATCATCATTCAGCACGGTAATTACATTCCTACATGATGTAACTAATTACATTCCTAAATGATGAGATCAATAAACATACATATATAATTATGTAATATGTCTAGGTTCACTCATCTGTTTTTAATAAACAAGCCCCCACTATCACCTAACAAATTGCTTTTAACCAAATTTCTCGTTATTTTTTCGCGAACAAAAATGAGATGAGTCTCACCAACACGGTGAAAATAATTTCTTTAATCAACTTAGCCATAGCTTTTTACATTTGGAAATATCAGATTAAGGAGAAAACTACATTTTTGGAAACCACGAGAGAGGACACTTGGGAGCGAAATGAAACGTAAGGCTTCCTTTTTTCTCCAAACGGGAAGTAAAAAAAACAAAAAACAAAAAAAAGTTTTGTCTGAAAGTGTCTTGGTTGGTAAACTATCGCTGTATACGAGCTACTTGTTTTCCTCGAGTTTTCACGTTAGGTTAATAATTTAAAATATACAAACCACGAAGAGGTTTGATGTTGTGTTGAGTTTGTCAAACAATCAACCCGGATGACGGAAAGTTCCGAATTAAAACAACAAATAGTATGAAATGCAGTAGATTGAATATAAAAAGGAAAACAAAAGTGTAAATAATCTGTACGAGAGCACCCGGACGTGATTTTTAGGGAACTTGGGAGGCATTTAATCCGTTAAAAATGAGTTTAGGTGAATTGAAGTAGTCATTTAGTCATGTACAAGACGGGAATTAGCTGCGCTTTTTGTCTTTTACTAGTAGGGGCGGTTTTTTGGGGGCTTTTTGACGTCTGCAACAGGTAGAGAAACCCTCTTTTGTTCCATAATCGTGCGAGTCACTCGTTTTAATCGTGTCTCAATTTTTCCAGACACCACACCTACATACCGACTCGAGTTCAGGTGTTTGGCAATTCTGAATTTCTCGTTTTGCCTCGCTATAAACACGAGGAGTTTAGCCTTGCACGTCGAACGTTGTGTGAAAGCTCTGGAGGACTGTCTCCCTTCCCAAGTCGGCGAGCCCACAGATCTGGGGATATTGGTAACGCGGTCGATCTTCAAGTGGACAAAAAGGGCACGCTTTGGGTTTTGGACTCAGGGTTGACGGACACGTTGAAACACCCAAAAAAATTGAACGAGCCTCGAGTCTTAGCGATAGAAGCCTCAACGGGGAAAGTAAGATTTCGTCTCACCGAGACAAAATACTATCATTCATCTCTTATATAGAAAGAAAACAATTATTTTTGTGACCTATGAAACGTGCACAATAAGAAATATTGAAGCAGAGCATGAATTAGGAGAGACGTGACTCAATTAAGTTCGAAGAGTAAGACATTTCTTCTTTGCCGTGTAGTAACAGTCACCTTCATTTTTTATTCTCGCGAAATAGGTTTTACGCCTTCGTTGTCATTTTTGAACTCTATGGTAAGACGGGGGAAGGGATGTCAAAGTTTCGCTTGCTCCGGGTTTTGTTCAGTAGGAGTGGTCATGGAGGGGAGGGGGGTACGTGATTGTTGAAATAAAACAAAAGAAGTTAAATGAACCGTGCACTTGAATGTAAATAGTCACGAAGAATTTCCAAGGAATGATAAGAGTGGGTTAAAATTATTGTCACGTTTATTATTGTGTACCTTTCATTCTTCATACGGTCACGTCATTTTATTTATTTCACTTTTTCTAATTCAACTTAATTTTTCCCTTATAGATATTTCAGACAATTAATCTAGGACATCTAGTTAGTGGCAAAGCTCAGTATCTTTTAATCGACGAAGACAGCCTAGGAGTTGCTTACCTGTACATCAGCGATGGTCCCGGGCGAAGTATCGTTGTTTGGAATTTGCGGAAAAACTCCGGTCATCGAGTTCTTTTGCCCAAACAAGTCGCTCCCAAGACTAATAGTTTGACGAAGGTAAAAACAAAATCCTATAAGATGAAAAAAATTCGAAATTGAAATAATTAGTAGTACCATCCCAGGTCCTGTACATTGCCTTACTCGATTACAAAGTTTACTTCACTTACTTTGGTACTTTTGAACTGTACGCCATTGATACCGCTGGGCTTCAAGGCGACGGAAAAGTACAAAGAGTTGGCCGAAAGGATCCAAGAATGATATTCCTTGGCACTTCAGGCACTGAGCTAGTGTACAGGAACGCTGGTTCAACCGAGGTAATTCATCCTTCCCTTTTAAAAAAGAGATTTTTTTTCTCAAAATGGCGTGTCTCAAATCGTATAGGTATATAGCTGGAATTCGACAAGTCATTTCGACAAAAAGGCGTCTCGTCTTATTGATCCTGGACTCGTCGACGTGAGTCCTATGGCAGCAATTGGTCGACATGGTAAAATATGGCTCCTGGAGAGTGACCTTAAGTCTTTCCTGAACGGCAACCAGCCCAATCACAATTTTCGAGAGGTTTCTACAACAGACAAAGTCAAAGCCACACCAGGCAATAACACGTGCAACGATGTAAATTGATGTTTTTTTGTTAATGTTTTTTTATGTTCATACGCTTTTTGTATTAATAACATTTTTTATGTCCAATGAGTGAAAGGATAACTCTTTACTTTATTCAACATGAAATCCCACTCTTTCATCGAGCCCGCAGGGCACGAAAACCCGACTACGGCTTAACTTCAATGGTTCAATGGTTGAGCCATCAATAAAATAAATCTTATAAAATGTTGGCCTGAATTGCCCGAAATACCCATCAGGGTCGGATCTCGGCGGGGGGACTACCGGGGCTATTGCCCTGGGCGGCAAAATTCAAAATATCAGGTGTGAGGAAAGGCAATAAAACAAATCGGACCAGAAGAAGAAGGGGAAGGACATGAAGAGGAAGAATTTTTTGTTTCACTTCATTTGAATCAACAAAGTAATAATTAATTTCCTATCTACTCATGCAATCCGCGATTTTCCTCAATTTCAGCCGTGAGTTAGCGTGTTTTCCCCCCCAAATTTAGATGTTTAGCGTTTAATCCCAATTTTAGCCGTGATTTAGTACTTTTGCTCAATTCTATCCGTGAATCAGCGATGTTTCTCCAAGCCCCGTACTACATCAGCGGGAGTTATGCGATTTCAGCGTTAAGCGTCTTGAGCATTTACAGCGGAAAACGCCTGTAGTATTCTATCTTTGCTCTTTCGATGAAAATCGCACGCGACCGCTACAAACGCTGAACCCGCTCTAGCCGCTAAAATCGCGCTGCTCCCGCCTCACGTAGGTCACAGGGTCACTTTTAGCTTATGAATTTGCGCTATCCTCAATTTTAGTCGCGGATTTGCCCAAAGACCTACACACGGGCGTTTTTTCTCACTTTTGGCCTGGAATTTGTATCAGAAACCACGAATTGACGCATTTTATTAATTTTAGACATACGAATGAGCGCCTTTTCGCAATTATAGCTAAGAATATCGGCGTTTCTTAAAGCTTTTAGCCGCGCGTTTACCCCAACAACAACCCCCCCCCTCCCAACCAAAATCCCCAACAAAAATTACCCCAACAAAAATCGCGAGATTACCGCTCACATAGGACACGGGGTAAGACGTTTTGGGACGAAACATAAATGTAATTACAAAACAGCAAGTAATAACCGTCTGCCCCTGGAGAACTAGGCACTGATTTCAACCAGTAAATAACAGGCTAAGAACAGTTTTAGTACCGGTACGCAGTGAACGATATTAGTGTGATCGGAGAGAACAATTGATTAGATTAACTCGAGATTACGAAATCACTATACCCCTCCACTCTTGTTTGGTCTTCTCTTTAATCCAAGTAGGTACCTGTGGAAGCTCAATACATGATATTTGTCCTCGGAGAAATAACTCGAAATAAAACTAAGAAGGAGGCCTTCTGACCCCTCCCGTACACACTGCCACGCAGGGGCGGATCCAGGTCTGAATCCTAGGGGGGGTAATGCCGATGACCCTCCCCCCTCTCCCTTTACATCAAACACCCTCATGTTACATCATTCCATCGCTTCCAAAATTCATAAAATATTGGGTTGATGTTTCAAGACAAATGAGGATGTGTAGTACCCATGCCGAATTAGTCCTGCCACATTATTCTTTTCCCCTGCAAATTAACGGTTACCGACGCTAGGGACCTAGTGGAGTCCCAGAACACCAAAACGCCAAGTTTAACGCATAAATTATCGTTTTCTGGAGGCAAAATGGTCAGTTTTTTTATATAAAATCTAGAATAGAAGGCTTCAAAATTTTCAACCGAGGTGGAGCTAGGGGCTTGAAAAAGTTGGGTAGGCTAATGGAATGAAGGTTGATGGGCAGAAATCAAGCTCACAGAGCATAGATTGGTCGGAAACAGGTGATTTTAAGCCTTTCACCCATTTTAGAAAAAAAGGCCCGTAAGTTTGTAGCGCGCTCCGCATTGGTCGTGGAAAACCAATGTGCTTATTCACATGAATGTATTGGTGTAGGAAATTTAATGACCCTAAATGTTTTGTACGAGAAGGGTTTCCTCTATAAAGCCTCTCGTTTTGGGGGATATTTATAGAAAAAACTGATAAAATGACCCAAAAATCGCGGTTTTCGGGCAGCCAAAAATTGTGCCTAGTGTTTCAAAGTATTAATTTTTTATGTCGAAAACTTTCTACTTATACATACAGGTTGGATGCGAATAAGTGTAGAAAAAAAAATTGATGAAATTAGACCTCATTTGCAGTCGAAAACGCTAAATACACTATGGTAGTGGTACGAAAATCAAAATCCATCGAGATATGATTTTTCTAACATCGTTTTAGGATAACATCTCTTTCCCTAAATAAATGCGAGTAACTCGCTTTGTAGCAGACTTTCTGCCACCCTGACAGACCCTGTCAGTACCGTGACAGAAAGTCAGGAATAGCAATTTTCGACATAAAATAACTATTTTCTGTCGCCTCAACACCTTCTTAAGATTGTACGATATGGGGATTTTTAATTTTCCATAAAATTCAACCCCCACTTGATCATACTAAATCTGACTAGATAATGAATAATAGGCCGTAGGTGTGGAAGCAATGATCCAAATCAAAAGGAAAAATAAGTCCTCTCCCACTGTTGATCAACAGAGCCTATCGACTTTCCATGGATCAGAGAAACTTCTCCAACGTGTCCCATTCAAAATTACTCATGAGCGTTTGTTTAATTAATTGGCAATTTTCCAGCAAAAATGACAATGTTTTTTAAAGAAGAAAAATGTAACTTTTCTCTTCAAAATCGCTTGTTTTGACCTGCAAAATTCAAACAATCCTAGCGAATTTCAACATGCTAAACGTCCTGAAAACCTCATCGTCAGTGGGCCTTTGAATGGAACTGACTGCCCACCGAACGAACGCCCACCAAAGTATCAAAAAATGTCGCCCCAGCAGCTGGCTGTCAAATAGAGTGCATTTACTACACCGAATTTCCACGTTTTTAGTTAATTTGCTATTATTCGACAAAAATTACCACTCAGTGTGATTCTCTTCTTTTATTTCCGCACAATAATGCCTAATTTACTAATAACGTCGAAATTCGTATATTAGTAGTGAAATCCACTCTATTCGACAGCCAGCTGCCGGAGCGATATCTTTCGATGCTTTGGTGAGCCTTCACATCCAGTTCCATTCAAAGGACCGCTTCAAATGAGGCTTCAAGGCCCGTTCACAAGCTCTATGTTTACGTTCTGTGTGGAGTCTATGCAACCAAACAAATTTATTCCCTCGAAAAATGAAGCATTTTGATAGGTTGCATGGACACCACACGACGAAAGCATAGAGATTATGAACAGGGTCTTACGATTTTTAGCACGCTAAAAACCGCAAGGATCGTTTGAATTTTACTGGTTAAACCACTGGTTTTGAAGAGCACTCTTTTTCCCCAAAAATGGTCATTTCTGCCAAAAAATCGCTAATTATTATTTTTTTAATTGCTATAAAAGAAAATGAGTCATTTTCATGAGTTTTCCACCAAAATTTCCCCGCCAGAAGGGCCCCACTTCAGAAGCGCCGAAAACCCGAGTTTTTTTGCATGTAACTCGAAAAGTAGTACGCGTTCTATGGAAATTTCCCGTAAAACTGGGTTTTCCTATAGCGGCGCAAAACGCTTAGCGAGCGCAGCGCATTTTACATTCATTCCTAGTTACATCTTCACTTTTCGACTGGGAAACAATTTAAATGACGCTGCGTTGAGCGTTTTGCGCTGCTAGGAAAATCTAGCTTTAAGACATTGTAGAGCACTGAATTTCCTTTAGAATTCAAACAACCATCTACATGTATAGACCAGCAGTCAGGTAACTTGTTAGTGACACAATTCCAAAGTTAATGACATTTTGGGGTGTGATTCAGGGTGTATAAGGATGTCTCATGAGTTTTCCACCTAAATTTCATGGTGGAAACATCTTGGAGAGGTAATCTACCCTGCAAAAAGGTAAGGTGTATTTGATTTTCTTCGAAAACCGGACGAACGTATTCATCGGTCTAATAGGTACCAAAAAAGTGCAGCTCTTTACATTAATGATACATTTCTCAACATGAAAAGACTTCTGCACGATATCGTTCATGAAGATTCACTTTATGAAAAGGTGAGGCTACGAAATTGGCATTGCTGGGGAGGGGGTAGCATTTGTATGAGAGAATCGACAGATAAGATTGCCAACCACTGCTTGTCCTCAGGAAATCGTCGTGATGTTCTCTCTATCTTTATTAAAAAATCAACTTTTCTGAAATCCTGGGGGGGGTAGTTACCCCCATTACCCCCCCTGTGGATCCGCCCCTGCTGCCACGTCTATACCGTTGAGGCGGCTATTCTTTCTGATGTCGCATTTTTCTCTCTCGGGTGAAGTTTTTGGGGAAAAATTAAAAACAAAATGCATGTCGCATTCAAGATTTTACGCTGCTTTGTGCTAAAAGGATTTTTTCATCAAAAACGTATTTGTTTTAAATTTTGAATATAAAATTTCCGGGTTACACTGATTTGAAAAATCAGCGACCCAATTTCCGCAAATTCTGTGCCATCACCGGGTAAAAGTATTTTCACAAAAACTAAATCCGTCAATTTTTGCAGCCGCAAAAGGTAAAATGGATTCGGCCATCTTCCCTCTCTCTTGCTCACTTGTCGTCCTCATTATCCTTAAAGGGTTGTTACAATGGGAACGTCACTAGTGGTGGGTGGGTCGGTCCTTTTCCCAGAGTTCTGCTACAACCTCATTGAAATCGTTTCGGCGCCACTACTGAGCAATACATTATTTAATTGGTACGGTGCAATTATTTAAAAAAACGTTTCTTTCTTTGTACTTGCTGTGATATATAGGTAATTCTTCTTTTTTTATTTATGCATATTGTTTTAATATTATTAATTCCAATACATAGTTATTTATATGAAATTGGTAAATTATGTGATAGATTGTAACCGACTGTGATAAGAGATACTCGGGATGAAGAGGAATTTTTCTTTCATTGCTTGATGTTCCTCATCGAGATTTTTTTGACTTTTTACTTCCATGTTCCCTACGGGAATGGAAGTGTGGTGTTCGTGAAAAAAATCGAATCCGAGCTGACATCACATTCATAATGTACAACCTCAAAAAAGTTGAAAAAAGTGGTTTTTGGCATGCCGTCGGTCTGACGGTCTGTCGCTTTTTTTTTCGATAAATTGCATGAAAATTAAAACCTGGCTATTTCTTAATATGAGAAGCACAAATCTGACCTTTGTTTTGAGAAAAAACCATTTATCGGACATGTTCTCCCCGTACCGAAATGTCGTTTTTTTTCTGTTGGAAAAAAATTTGCCTGGTAATTTGTGTGTGTTTTGTCTGTACTCCTTGGAAATTGTTAATGGTGTTTTCTTTTCTTGTTTATTAATAAAAAGATGTGCCTGAAGAGGTCGACGTAGTTGAGTCGACGAAACGTTGCAAAAGAGTGAAGTAGTTTCGGAAAAAAATTTTTTGTTTGCCTTTGCCCGTAAATAGTCGATAGCTTAGATACTGTTCTATTTAAAAAAACGGCCCAACCTCAACATCCAAAATGAAAGTTTCCTTCAACGCCAAATTGTTCCTCGCAAGCCACATATTGATTGGTAAAAAGTTCCACCATTTGGAGCTGTTGTTTTGGGTGGGAGGGGGTAATAAATTATTAAATTCTTATTTTGTTCCAGTATTTCTCAAATATTTCGAAATCTTTGAGGTTTATCGTAAAAATGAGCATTTACAAAAATAATCTTCATCAAATTGCCCACAAAAATGATCCCTGAGATAATCTTACTTGAGTGAACGGTTCGAGAGTTACGGCGGGTGTAGTAGTAATAATTTTTTCGTAATTCGACGTCTTTTGTCTAAAAAACTGGCATAACGAAACTTTTTGTTTTTTGCATGATTCAGTTTTGTAAAATCAAATTGCAATTGAAGTGGACGGTAGAATGATAATAATATGCTCTTCATGGGAAAACAACCTCCCCCTCCCTCACAATGGGCGCTACTTTTGAAGGGATAATAGGCTTTCTTTCATATGCCTATAGGCCATAAACACAGAGTGGATCCGTATTACTGTGACACAAAATTTTGGGTGAAACTACGTCTAAATCCGAGTACAACGCCACTTCCGGACGGGTCCTATCGAGATCCATTCAAGATTTATGATTTTTTTTTTTTTTTTAATTAAAGGAAATTACGGCAATTGCTTTGAAAAATCCAAGATTTCTCGGCTTACATTGCACTTGATCCAAATGTTGATGACATTTTCAGAAACTACGAACAATTTCGGTTAAGATAGAGGCCATTTCATTGCTTGATCGTCAAATCCTAAAAATCTGGCCTTTTGTCGTAGATTCACGTAAATTCCACCATAAGTACGCTTTCCAAAAGATTGCTGTGCCCAAACGGCTTTCTCCACAGACTTGCGATGCATCACAAAAACGTCCCCATATTATCAGCTTTTTTTTATGGTGTATTCACATACCATGATACCACTGACGTTTCTCGACGAATATCATGAGCAATTGTTATTCATTCTGTAAAAAAATGAGTTTCTGTGCATTCTCGTGATGTTATCGCGGGAAATGTCAGGGGTGCCGTTAAATGTGAATACGCCTTAACAAACTTTAGAAGATAAGGGACTTTTTTGGAGCACCGTCAGTCTGTGGAAAACCCCGTTTGGATTCAGCAATGTTCAATGTACAATGTACGATTTATGGAGTTTACGTGAATCTATGACAAAAGGCCAAATTTCTAGGAGTTGATGATGATTTCGAGCAATGAAATGGCCTCTATCTCAAAAGAAATTTTCCATGGTTCCCGAAACTGCCGTCAATGTTTGGATTAGGTGCGATATAAGCCGAGAAATCGCGAATCTTTGAACGAAATTGCCCTGTTTTTGCATTATAAAGAAAAAAATCATAAACCAGGAATGGCTCGAGATAGGACACCTCCGGAGGTGGAATTGTACTCGGCTTTAGTCATGTTTTCACCAAAAATGTTGTATCTGAGTAATGTGTATACACCTTGTATATATGGCCTAGGCCAAAGGAAGCCTATTATCCCTTAAAACGTAGCGCCCCCTGAGAAGAAGAGTAGGTTTTTGTCCCTTGATTATTTTTGTAAACGATCATTTTTGAGAAATACTGGAACAAAATAAGAATTTACTAACTTATTACCCCCTCCCACCCAAACCCATAGCTCCAAATGGTGGAACTTTTTACCAATCAATATGTGGGTTGTGAGGAACAATTTGGCGTTGAAGGGAAACTTTCACTTTGGATGTTTGGGATTTAGGTCTAATTGCACCGTACCTACTATACGAACGGAGGATCACATCTCGACTTGACAAGACTGCGATGATGACGAGAAAAAGAAATTGGACCCGAACGGCTCTTTTGACGTGAACAAAACAATGAAGGAGCCAAATATAAATTTACCACAATACAGAACGATAAAGAGCCAACTCGGTGAAATTCAGGCGTATAAATGAAATGGAGCACCTATCACTGAGAAAAATTTTGATATATTTTCCGGTCAGAAATGAATTTAATGGACTGTCAATTAGACGCCACCGTCCTTTTAATTCATTTTAAGAACCAATCAGGGGATCAAAACTGGATGGTGATCCAAATAACCGTCCCATAAATTATAGACATTTGCCGTCCCTCAAAAGCCATGTATATGACAGAGTCATTAAAGATGGCAGGTCTACCGAAAGACCGGTGGGCCTAATTATTGCACCGGTCATTTTGACAGTACTTTTCTTCATAAAATGGACGATAGGATATTCAGTAACAGTAAACTTTCCAGGTCTTTAATTGATAAAATTGACGGTCAATTTTATTAGATTACAATCGATTTCACAGGCCGTTTATTTAAAAAATGACAGTGGAAGAATTATGGGTTCGGTTATTTCAACCGTCTTCCCAAAATTGTTAGGACGCTGCTCAAGAATTGTGATCACGGTGAGACGCACCACTTGGTGACGCCTGAACCATGCCTGCACTTCATAGTCTTATTTATATCTATTGACAGAAAAAACAAACAAAAAACCAATAACAATTAAGAGAGTCAACGTCGTCAGAAGGTGGTTTTAAAGCGCGTTCTTACCCACTTGAAGGAATTTCTCTACCGCCAAGTCGGAGAGCCATGATTTGATGCGCCGCGCCGCCCTAAAGGTTTGAGATCAAGGCAGTGCTCCTTCTCTCTAGGGAAGAGTAGGTACTGAAGACGCCGGGCTCATAACCTGACGTTCTCTCTAGTGATGCACGAGACCGAGACGAGACTTGAGTGGTCTCGGTCTCGCTCATGAAAAGTCGGTCTCGGTCTCGATCATGAAAAGTCGGTCTCGTCTCGAAAAGTTAAAGGCGCGAATTCAAAGTATGTGTGATATTAGTGACGAGTGATCCTATTCTCGCCTCAATGATTACATATGACGACGATGATGAATTTATACTTTGCTTTCCTTCCTTGGTGGCTCGTGGCACGAAGGGAGATAAGTGATACACTACTGATTAATGACCAAAGAGCTTTGTAATTGCCCCAAAATAGAATTGTGCCTTTAAAACAATCGTCACACTGAGAAAGGGGAACTGTTGGGAATTCAACGAGATCAACTCAAAATCTCGGACATTCCAACTCATTTAGTTCAAGCAAGAGACTTCCCTTCCCAGACACGACGAGGCAGAGGTGCACAATCCCCCCCTCATACATCAGACCCTCCTTCGACTGGCAATGTTAGTTTTAAAAAAAAAAAAAAAATTGAAAGCCGGTGTCGAGTTTGATGATAGTGGCCCAGGGAAGTTTCCAACGCAAAATTAGGGCTCCCTTGCACGGAGCAGCCTGGCCGCGGCAACCAGTTGGCTGCTGTGCAGTTGGGCTTGTCCTAGTGGCTGCCCCAGCCTGGAAATCTTTGCTGCCTAGTGCGCGGGCAACCATAGGTTGCATTGTATTTCACCGGCCCCCCGGGAACCCTAACCCATTTTTTTATTACGATACCTAGGCATGAAGGAGCTTTTAACGAACGAGGCACGATGTTTGTGACACGAGACAAAGTCGAGTGCCATCATCGGTAGAGTTTGTAGTGCGATTATACGCCTCAGGATCGTACGCTTTTTTTACCTTCGGTCGTTCAAAGCCTTTTAAAGCCAATTAGGTTCATAATTATTAAATTTAAGTCTCCCATTTGCCACACAACTTCATTCCAGAGAAATAAAAAAGAAGAAACAAAAGAAGCGCGTAAGATGAAAGCGGGCTTCCCTGCCTCAATTCTTCTACCAACTCACCAACATAATCAACTGACTTTGACCTTTTTGGGTTATAATTTTTACGGTTCCACTCATCCTTTACCCATCATTCATCGTGCTTAAAGACCTACTTTACACACGCCGTGTGGTAAAGAGTTAACTCATTTACCGTGAACTCTTTACCGCACGGCGTGTGTAAAGTAGGTCTTTACGCACAATGAACGTCTGCTCAAACACTTGTTTAAGAAGGATCTTAGGAATAATAGATTATACGCCTATAGGCAAGAAAGCGATTTTTTCGAGGCCGAAAGAAAAAATTTGACGGGCGAGGCGTAGCCCCCGCCCCCCCCCCAATCCCCAAAATCACTTTTTTGACGCGGCGTGTGCAGTATTTTTTTTATTAAAACATGGGCTGATTTTTTGGGTCACGGCGATAAAGTGAAAGTTTTATCCCCTAGACTCTAAAATAATCAGTTGTTTTTTAAAAAATAGTATCTTAAGCTGCGTATACACTTGCGAGCCGAGCCTGAGTCGAGTCCGAGCGTGCTCTGAGCATGTTTAGAGCACGCTCGCTGAAATGTTGTTTCTCTCGAGCCGGGGGAAAACTGTGAGCATGGGACGAGCCGAGAGCTGCCGTATGAAGTGTATTTATTATTTTCTCAGTGGTAGTTCTGACAGAGTCGCGGGTGCGTTATGGCCTCGAAGGATACTATACCGCTCTTTGTTATGAGCGGTTCGGCGTATTTAATGGCTAGTGTGGAGAGCCCAAAAAAAAGGAAGTCGCGTCGTCGGTGGTGGCAAACGGATTTGTATCGAAAAAGAAAAAAATGGGTTTCGGGTCCCATAAATTGGGATGGTTTTTGTAGGCCTCAATTAGAGAAATTTGCCTCTCCTCTGACCATTCCATTACGACTGTGACAACGACAATGATGAAAACATAGAAAAACAAAAAACCCGGTAACTGAAAAAGGGAGATGACAAAGTTCCCCTCAAAGAAATGCCCCCTCTTCACCCTTTTGCCTCGAGCGGCGAGCCGCTTGTACTAGGCTCCATCTCCTGTCGGTTTTTCATTCAACATCAAAGGAATTGGTTCGTCAAGTTGGGACGGGCTTTTAGTAGGCTCAGAGCGCAAGTGTATACGCAGCTTTACATATAACGAGACACGCAAGTGCCGTTTTACTTGCGACTACGTTGTTTGGCTGGCGAGGTAAAGCCGAGTCGGCTAAATGAATACGAGCAAGTGAATTGAGGTATGCACGATGTTTTTCGCGAGACAAGTGAAATAATAGTATATTTCACAACAAGTGAGGGAAGTGGAGTTTTACCTGCGAGTTGTGATTGGCTCACGAGGCGGGGCCGAGTGAACTAAAAACAACTAGCAGAGTGAAAGCTTCTTCCTCACGAGTTGTGGATATTATTTTTCGCACGACCAAGAAGTTTATTTGTCTTTCCTGTAAGTGTTCGGAGGCAAGGGTACGCTGATTGAATACAGAATGTTTTTTCACTTTCCTTCACTAGTGAGTGAAAGCCTTCCTGTTTCCTTCGCTTGCGAGGGAAAATGTGAAATTATTGGCATTCTGCCTTAATTTGCTTCACTAGTGAGTGAAAAAAAAAAATACTTTTCACCTAGCTCATCTTTTCAAGTAAAAATCAACTTCCCTGTTGAGGTACCTGGCGAAGGGGAAGTATCACTTCCCTCCGTGATCGTGCGAAAACCATCATGTATAATTCGTGAAAGAAGAAGAAATATGCCTGTTTCCAACGATAATGTTACAAAAAGTAAAATTTTCCCCATTATTTTATGTCATTTTGTGCGTTGGGGGGGGGGGGATATGTCCTCCCCTTGGATCCACCACATCCCGAAGGCCCATAACACAATAGCCGTCTCGGCATGAAACAAGGTCATTTCAATGTTGAAATGTTCTGTATTCATAAATGAGCCATCATTTTTTTTTTTTTTTTTTTTTTTTTTTCATTCTTTTAATTCCGAGACCGAGACCAGTCTCTCGCAAAACATGCAGCGACTGAGATTTAAGATTTGAAATAAACCACGAAATAAATGGTTCGTCACTTCCTTAATTACTTATACATACCAACTTTTATTTGTTCTTTGCTTCCCATGCCTCCCATTTGTCCTCGTCTTATATCATCTTCATTATACACGACATCATATTTATAGTTTTGCCAACAAAATTATTGTCTTGACTGTTCCACAACCACAGGGCTGTTTGATTTTGTATTAGATAGCCTATAAAATCATAAGAAATCCTCTGTGAAAAAGGGTTAATGAAGGAACCTATACATAAAGTATTGCATACATATTATACCTACATCTGAAACGCTGAATCTTTGTAAAGAAGGGACGGTTGACTGATGAGTCTCATGTCGCACTTTGTATCGAATTGAACTGAATATGGCCCAAAAACTGCAAGAATATTCCAGGCGATGGTACTGCCTCTCAAATCTTTTTGCCCAATCAGTATTCTAATATTTGTCATGAAGGGTATTGAAAATCCTCCTTTATGTCTACTCACGATTTTTTGGCCCAGAATAATTCTTCTGGCTCTATGAAAAACAATAAATCCGGCTAGTTTCATTTTAGGCATCGGCTAAATTTTATGTTGACGGTAACATTCATCACAGTGGTTGAAAACTTCGACCGGCACCGTTTATCCGTTTATTTTTTCACCGTTCTTTTTGAAAGGTTTTTTTTTTCTTTTTTTTTTTTTTTTAACCTTCACTATCGAAGAGCAGGGGCATGGCACACGCCCCAGGCACGGAATCCTAAGTGGATTATTGTGCCGCTCTTGGATCGGTTGATCTAGTCTAGAGTCCCTCTCACCGTATGAGGTTGAGGAGGTCCTCAGCTAGTGTCTCGCTGGCCGGAACATATCAGGCGTGTGAAGCCCGAAAATGTTGATCCTGCGAAGATAGCTCTCTCCCATCGGGAACGGACACGAGATAAGAGTTGGGTTACATTACCTCCAAATTCTAACTTGGTGGGCCACTGACTGTGGTATCGTAATGGAAATGCATAGCTGGCATTGCTGTTTTTCTATTATTTCGCGT